>SEMN01001430.1:0-56245 GCA_005408345.1 Macquaria australasica | reverse complement strand
AAAACAAACATCGCTAAAACTTGAAAGGAATTGGCGTTCCACCAATCTGGAAGAATCACGTTTAGCCTGGCAAGATAGTCTTAAAATTTATAGGAAGGCCCTCCGTAATGCCAGAGCAGCTTACTACTCATCATCATTAATAGAGGAAAATAAGAACAACCCCAGGTTTCTGTTCAGCACTGTAGCCAGGCTGACAGAGAGTCACAGCTCTGTTGAGCCATGTATTCCTATAGACCTCAGTAGTAATGACTTTATGAGCTTCTTTAATGATAAAATTCTAACTATTAGAGACAAAATTCAGCACCTCCCGCCCTCAGTTGGTACTGACTTATCTTCAAACACAGGAACCTTAGAAACAACTGTAAACCTGTACATTTAGACTAAGCTTTTCCCATCAAATCAGAATCAACTAACTTCCATGATTTCCTCATCTAAGCCATCAACGTGTCTCTTAGACCCCGCCCCAACTAGGCTGCTTAAAGAAATTTTACCCTTAGTTAGCACTTATTTACTAGATATGATCAATCTGTCCTTATTAAAAGGCTATGTGCCACAGTCCTTTTAAAGTAGCTGTAATTAAGCCTCTTCTTAAAAAGCCAACTCTTGATCCAGGGATTTTGTCAAATTATAGACCTATATCTAACCCTCCTTTTCTCTAAGGTCCTTGGAGAAAGCAGGTCACAATCAGTTGTGTGGACTTTCTACACAACAACAAGCTGTGTTTGAGGATTTTCAGTCAGATTTAGAGGCATCATAGCACAGAGACAGCACTGGTGAAAGTTAAGAAATGACCTTCTAATTGCATCAGACAAAGGACTTGGTTCCTGTACTTGTCTTGCTCAGATCTAGTGCTGCATTCGATACCATTGACCATCACATTCTATTACAGAGACTAGAACATTTTATTGGCATTAAAGGTACTGCAATTGCCTGGTTTAAATCCTATTTATCAGATCGCTATCGTCAGTTTGTACACGCTCATGATGAATCCTCTATGCACGCCAAAGTTAGTCACGGAGTTCCACAAGGTTCTGTGCTTGGACCAATTCTATTTACCTTGTATATGCTTCCTTTAGGCAATATTATTAGGAAGCACTCCATAAATTTTCATTGTTATGCAGATGATACCCAATTGTATTTATCGATCAAGCCAGATGAAACCAGTCAATTGGCTAAACTTCAGGCATGCCTTAAGGACATAAAGGCCTGGATGACCTGCAATTTTCTGATGTTAAACTCAGACAAAACCGAAGTTATTGTACTTGGCCCCGAACACCTTCAAAACACATTATCTAAAGATATAGTTTCTCTAGATGGCATTGCCCTGGCCTCCAGCGACACCATAAGGAATCTTGGAGTTATCTTTGATCAGGATATGTCCTTTAACTCCCAAATAAAACAAACTTCAAGAACTGCCTTTTTTCATTTACTTAACATTGCAAAAATCAGGCACATCCTATCTCAAAAAGATGCAGAAAAACTAGTCCATGCATTTGTTACGTCTAGGCTGGACTATTGCAACTCTCTATTATCAGGCTGCCCCAATAAATCCCTTAAGACTCTCCAGCTGATTCAGAATGCTGCGGCACGTTTACTGACAAGAACCAGAAAAGAGAACATATTTCTCCAATATTAGCTTCTCTACACTGGCTCCCTGTAAAATCCAGAATAGAATTTAAAATCCTTCTCCTCACCTTCAAAGCCCTAAATGGTCAGGCACCATCATATTTTAAAGAGCTCATAGTACCCTATTACCCCACTAGAGCACTGCGCTCCCAGAATGCAGGTTCCTTGTGGTTCCTAGAGTCTCTAAAAGTAGAATGGGAGCCAGAGCCTTCAGCTATCAAGCTCCTCTCCTGTGGAACCAGATCCCAGTTTGTGTACGGGAGGCTGACAACCTCCTCACATTTAAGAGTAGGCTTAAGACTTTCCTCTTTGATAAAGCTTATAGTAGGGCTGACTCAGGTGACCCCTGAGCCACCCCTTAGTTATGCTGCTATAGGCCTAGACTGCCGGGGACTTCCTATGATGCACTGAGCTCCTTTCTCCTCCTCTTCCTCTCCATCTGTATGCCCTCATATCCCATCAATGCTTGTTATTAATTCAACTTCTTCCCGTAGTTGTGTGCTTTCTCTCCTCTCTCTCTCTCCCTCCCCTTCTGTTGCTTTCTGCAGGTGTTTCTGCCTCTGGAGCTGTGGAGGTCTGGGTCTGTGGTTGCTGCCGCCTGCTGCCCCCGTGCTCCTGCTCTGCACCCGCTGATGCTATTGCTGTTGTTGCTGTTAGTATTGCTATTATAATGTTGCTCTTAGTGTTGTTTCCGTTGGTGTTAACATCAATGCCATTACCATATCTATGCTGTATTGAGCTGCTGTATGTTCTCTTTCCTCCTGCTCTCTCTCTCCCGCTCCCCCCTTCCCCCTTCAAACCAACCGGTCGAGGCAGATGACCGCCCACCTTGAGCCTGGTTCTGCTCGAGGTTTCTACCTGTTAAAAGGGAGTTTTTCCTTGCCACTGTCGCATAGTGCTTGCTCATGGTGGGAACTGTTGGGTCTCTGTAAATATAAAGAGTCGGTCTAGACCTGCTCTATTCGAAAAAGTGCCCTGAGATAACTTTGTTATGATATGGCGCTATATAAATAAAACTGAATTGAATTGAATTATAGGTCAACAGGGTTAGAAAAGAGACATTTAATATGTGGGAAATTTTTGTATCTACTTGTTGTCATTTTGATATGGTCTAGGACTATTGTTTGACGTGCCTGTTTCATTGCTTACTTGCCGACCAGTAGTCTGTTACTTGTATCAAATGTATGCATTATTTTTGCTGGCTTCAATGTGCTTGTATGTGGGCATTTCAAAAGTGTGAGATTCGGTGAATTTAGTGTTTCCTCGGTTACAATATATTTCCTGCATACACCGCCAACTTGTTGTTGTGTGTGTTACATGTCTACTTTAGCAGCTAGACAAACAAGTTACAGCAAATCATCTCATCGAATCTAGATTAGAGGTTAAACCCCTGTCTCCCATTTAGATATTCTGCACTATCTATAAAGTGCCAGGCGCGGGGGGGTTACACTTCCATTTGTGAAGAAACACATATACAGTGTGTTTTCTGCCAATATTTAACTTCTGTAAATTAAACCGTGGCCTTCTAATAACTTCAATCTCTTTTATCACCAAGTGTCACCTTCATTGCATGGCAGCAGGGGGGTTCCAGGTGTGGCTATAGCTACCACAGTCACAACCCCAGCCAGGCAGATCACATACGCATGCTGAATCAGTAAAATGTCAGTGCAGCTAAACTAGCACATTTATACATGTGAACATTTACATAACCAAAACTCAATTCCTACACTTCTGCTGTAGTTACTAAGAGCCAGGTTATACAAGTAAAGAACAAGTTCGTACGAAGTGTCCAACCACATCACATGGCAAAAGTGTCAGTGGCAGCTGTTTCAAACAGCCACACTCGAAGGTAGGGCGATAAGCCAAATCAAAGAGAGGGTGGAGACACGATAATCTGTTAAATACTGGGATGATGGTGGACATTTTCAGACTAGAAGAGATTCATAGTGTTGCATTCATTTTTTATACTAGAAAAATGCTGCTGAATAAAGAATGAAAACAGAGAGCTTTAGAGAGAAGGTCAAACCCTGCTTACTTTCTCACCTCCATTCCACACACCTGACCAATCACTGCATGAAGTTGAGTGTTAATGTCACATTGTCGGTTTTGGAATGTTTCAGAAATTGCCAGACGCATCACACCAATTCCAGCGTCAACAGGGTGTGGAGGGGTTTCTGACACTGTTCCACCATCTGACAAGCACTTCTGATAAAGCATACTGGCCCTTTATACACATATTCAGTAAGATGTTGCTGTATCTGTGTGTGTAATCTGAGTAATATTCTCTGTGTGTGTGTGTGTGTGTGTGTGTGTGTGTGTGTGTCAGGGATGCAGTGTGCAACCAACAGTATGTACAGTGTCACAGCTCCTGGCTGTCCAATCAGCTGCACCTCTCTGTCTCCATCCACTGAGTGTAAAACCCCACCCAGTGAGGGCTGTGTGTGTAACCCTGGTTACCTGCTGAGTCAGGTAATCCTCCACACTGCCCCGCCTTCTTCCACTAACATGCAACTTTTTTCTTGCTACTACTCTCTCCTCTAATTTAATGTTTAAATGTTTTTTCTAGAGATGTCCCGAGGCAATCCTAAAGAGCGTTATTGGGGCTGTTCTGCGTGTATTTATAAAATAAAGCTGATCAAATTCTGATCCCTTCTATACTGAACTCTACTGTGTTTGGTCAGCCTGCTAGTGTTGTAGCACTGCTCTTGTTTACCACAGCCAGCTCTACAGTGTGAGCATTTCGCTTGCATATCCAAGTGAGATCAGATGTTATTTCAATGCGTCTGATACACAAGTATCAGATCAGACTTGGTATCGGCAGATACTCAATATTAAAGGACTTAGATAAAAGTAGGGATGTCCCGATCAGGTTTTTTTGGCCCATATCCCGATCTTTTACCAGATCTTCTAATTTTTCCATTCCTCACTCCTCATTTTGCAATACTCATACTCTTTCTGTACATGTTCACACACTTTTCCTATGGAAATATCCATATCTTCCTTGGGGGAACCATGCAGGGCTGTAGCCAGGGTTTTAGAAATACAGAGGTTATGAGCCCACATTCTCCCAGTGCAACCCTACCTCCCAGGAAATGTTTGACTAGTCACTAAAAAGGTTTAAAAAAAAATGTGTTCACATTTTCTATATTCATTTGCCTTTTCTAATATATTTTCTGTGAACTTTGTTGATCTCCCAGCACGGTTGTCCAAATATTGTTTCAAAGGCTTCTTATAAATTCAAGGAATATAACTCTAAAGGATAAATACTAAATCTCTTTATTTTAAAAGCAAAATCAGACTTAAAAATTGTTTGGTTGTTAAAAAGGTGTTAAAACCTCCAAATTCCCAATAAGAATACAGCAGATCATGTCCTCTTTGTTTTCAATGGGAGCTGCAACTTGGTGGAGGAACCATCTTTGAGAAGATGATCTTTACTAGTATTTGGGAGTGAAACAGAAGGATCACCTTTTGTTCAATAGCTTCAACAGTTGTACATTCTGTCAAAATTGTTGCTTTAGTACAAAGTTACAGTGGTGAACTGTAATAAATAGTAGTGCTCAACACAGGTCCTTCTGTGGGAAAAATCCCATTGGCTTTTTGTGGAGGAAACCAGGGCGACGCTAACTTCCAGGTTGGCCTACAAAAATACACCATCCCTGCAGAACTCTATTGTTAATCAGAATAATTACATTCAGAGGGACCATGAAACTGTAGCCACTGCAACAATGTGACGATGTTTTCCTGACTGATGAACTTTGACCTCCTAGGATCGCTGTGTGCCACTGGCTGAGTGCGGCTGCCACTTCAATGGCCAGTATATTGTCTCTGGTCAGGAGTTCTACGCTGACCCTGACTGCCAGCGCCTCTGTGTGTGCCATGGAGGGATGGTGACCTGTAAGAGCAAACCCTGCAAAAACCAGCAAAGATGTGGAGTGTGGAAGGGAGTGAGGGGTTGCTATGCTATAAGAGAATTCCCCTTCGGGCATCATGGGAAAAAAGGATAGAACAGGGACAAACACATGCAGAGCTTCATCTTCTCTTAATTAAATCTAGTTTTTTAGGGAGAATATATCCAACAATGTTGTGTTTATAATGTAAGCTTTCAATTATAATTATAGATTCTTCTGCAGTCCAAATGTATTCAGGTACTAGAATTTACAGAAAACTTGATCTAAAATCATGTTGTTTTACATTTCTAACGTTCTAACGTTGCATTTTTGTTGAACCTGAGATGTGTTGATTTAACTGTATGGTGATTTTGGAGGCTGCTGTATGCAACAATGGTCATTTTATCACGTTTTGGGGGTTTTTTCAATTCATCAAAGAATCACCAGCTTTTGCTAAACAAATAAATACTTTTACTACTCTGTTGAAACTGTGGAGGATTACAGTAATCTTTTGTAGCCAGCTTCCTTTTGACTGTTCCTCCCACATATACAATATATGCAGTAACCTGTACAGTACATGTCAATCTTTACTAATCAAGTATTTCTAATGATCATTAAACATATTTCATCAGCGTAACCATCTGTTGTGTCTGTGACGTACATGCCTATTGATTTTAGTTTATTTAAAAAATAATATGCTGAGATAGTGATCACTAAGCATTTCGACTGTGAGCTGTTATAGAATTGCAATGGAAAAGCAGGTTGTCACACGTAGTCAGTGAAGACAGCATGATGATAATGCAGAGGGAGCAGCATCCATTGTAGGAAGCCATGCTGCTGAACGACTCACGACCACATGAAGATGAAAGAAACTGTAATGCATTTTTTCCATATCCATCCAAGTTATGATGAAGAAACCTGCAGTGCTGGACTTGAGTATTACATGTTACATGGTGTGACAGAATTTTCCTTCTTTAGGCGAAAGGTAATAGGACACAGGTGTTCCGCAGGTCACATTCGAGCATTTGTAAACCTACAAGTATTAGGTCATATGCTGTCTCTTTCAGAGCAATAGTTCAGCTCTCTGTCTCCAAGGATAACTGGTCAGGGCGCAACTGTCCTGATAAGACTGTCCCCATCTCTCAGTAGACCAAGGTCATTAGCGATAGATAGCGCTATGCTACAGACTCCATATTGATATACTGGCTCCTCTTTGTGTCCTCCAAGGCATGCAGTGACGGAGGCTTAAAGTAACGTACAATGTGACTATTGTTACTTAAGCAAGGTAAGGTAAGCATAGTTTATTGTTTAGAATCCAGTACCCAATAGAATCTTCCCACATCTCTAGCTGCACAGAGTTACATACTCCTCTCCAGGAAGTAACCTTCCTACAGTGTTAACTTGTACTGCTGTTCTCTATTCTCCTCGATCGAGCTTCAACAAATGCATCTGCGTAAGGCATCCAGTTCTCCTGAAACTTCTTCACTCATAAGTCAACCAGCTTCCAGATTTCCATCACACATGGTACTTTGGTTGCTTTACTACATTTCAGAGGCAAATGTATATGTTACTCCACTGTATTTGACAAATAGTTACTCTGCAGATTAGAGTTAACCAATAATATGATCAGCTTGTAAAACATGATGCATTTTTCTAATCTAGCAAAGATTACAAAAAATTCTTCCACCCAAAGTTCACCCAAACTACAAAAATATACTTTAACACTCTATAGTCAAAAGTATGTGGATAACCCCCCAACATAACATCTGTATGTGATAATTGAACATGTGATTGTGACACCATGGGCATTAATATGCTGCTATAACAGCCTCCGCTCTTCTGGTTTCAGGCTGTCCACCAGATTTGGAATTTTAGGCTGAAGGGATTTGCTCTCATTCAGCTGCAAGAGCATTAGTGAGGTCCAACACTGATGTTGGGCGATAAGGCCTGGCTCACAGTTTGTGTTCCAGTTCATTTCAAATGTATGGGATGGGGTTGAGGTCAGGACTCTGTGCAGGCTAGTCAAGTTCCTTCACACCAAAGTGGGGAAACCATTTCTTTATGGGTTAGATCTTCAGATTATTGAAAATGTGGCATCAGGATGTTGAGAAATCCTGGCTTGTAATGCAGATCAAAATTATGGGTGTGAAGAAACCACTGCAGGTGTTATAAAGGAACCTGGCATCAAACCACACATTAAACTCTCTTCAGGTGTTAAAGAGTAACCTGGCAGTAAAAATGATCACAGTAAAAGTTTATATGGTGGAAACTGTGTATTTCCTCTGAAGAAGTGAGCAAATAAAATGAAGATTCAACAAGCCGTTGTCTTTTGTATATTTAATTAAGAAAAGAATGAAACAATCAGATGAAATGGTAAATAAGAATAAAAAGTAAATGAAAGGGGGGGTGCAGGCGAGCACACAGAGTCAATCCGATTTCAGCTGAAGGACAGAGATCATACACCAAAATGCATATGAAACGTCTGACAAAGAAGGAAATATGCTGTCACATACTTATAACCTTACAATCCACAGACAGACATATCAGAGTACAGAATCACCTCTAACAAAGATAGCCTGTCTCCAGCTAAGTTTTCCTGCCCAAGGCTGGAAACCCAGGGCAGACTGTTTCCCAGACTGCAGCTGTCTTTTGCCCTGATTACAAACAATTTGTCCTCCCGCTACAACCAACCAAGATACCAATGTACCTAAAACAGAGATGACCTAAGACAGAAATTATCTGAGTGTACAGAATTAAGACTGATTAACTGGAAAAAACAAGTTATCACACTAGACATATATATGGGACATAAAGAGAGAAATGTAATTACACTAAACATATCTAGTAATAAAGGAAAAGAGAAATTTTGCCCTTACAGTTCATATGGTTGCTTTCGTGGTCTTCAGTCCAGGCACTTTGCGTGTCGTTGAGAGCCACTAACACGAGAGGTTACCAGCACCTCGATGTTCGTGTTAGCGTGGAATCCGTCGTTATGATTAAGAAGCGTGTAGGGCGTCCCATAGAGGCAGCTGGAGGAGCCGTTTCTCCAACCGTCCTTAGTACTTTGATCGCAGTGGTGAACGAATCCAGTCTCAGGTCTCGGGTCCTCGCATCTCCACCCGTCCTTTGTGGAGAGGTTGAGGCTGACGTTAGACTTCAGGTTGTGCAGCCACTGTCGTCACCAGAAACCCTCACTCGAGCAATCCTGCCACTTGAATTTAAGAGTTTTATTATGAACCTTTGCAAAGGGGCATTATCACACAAAGCACTGAGTCTGTAGGTGACTGAAGCAAAGAGAGAACAGTTCAGCAGAGATCCACAGGTTCAGTTCATAACCCTCGGCCTCACAGAAGACGAGAGCAAGCAGAAACTAAAACACCATTCATGAGGAACAGATACTGTCTTTGGTTATCTTGACATACAAGGGTTACATGGAGGACTCACTCATCACTACCAAGGACAGGAGATGGCATGTTTCTAATGAGCAGAGGAAAAAGCAGGAGCTGTGAATCACCACAATAATAGAAATGTTTTTACATTTCCCCCCTTTTGTCATAAAATGATAAAGTTAAAACAAAGTAAAAGCAGAGCATATTCTTTCCAGAGTCACATCAGGCCACTCCTAAACTGCTGTGTGGGTCAACACAAAGCACACAGGACGATCTCAGATGTAGACTGGGAACTACAGCGATCAGATACACGCGAGGCCAGTGGGCCACCACCCAGGAGGTATTACTGCTTTTTCTGCTGCTGCTACTGGTCGTTGTTTAACCCCCGTGTTCTTGTAACAATACTAATGTCATATTCCCATATTCCCATTTTCTCGTCTACAGTCTGTTTAAAGGGTCTGGATATGTTTGGTAACCCCAACATGGGTGTAGTGTGTAGTGCTGTTTTCAAATCAGAAAATGCTTTTTCTGCCTCATCAGCCCAAGTCACTTTATCTTTGGCTGTTAGGCCTTTCCCATGAGCCACTGCAGCCAACGGTGCCTCAAGTTCAGCATAATTTGGGATCCATTGTCTGCAACATGACATCATGCCTAAGAAGCTCAGTACTTGTTTCTTTGCTTCAGGTTTTGGAATGTTTTGGATGGCTTTAATGCATTTGGGGTAGATGGTTTTACCTTCTACTGTGATCACGTGCCCCAAGAAGGTCACTTGCTCTGAAACCCATTGTAATTTGCTGAGATTTGCTTTGTGACCATTATCTGCCAAATGTTGCAACAACATTATTGTATCATTTCCGCAGGCCTCCTGTGCTGGTAAAGAAATCATCAAATCGTTAGCGTACTGTAACAAGGCACTCCCACCTGGAAACGTTAAAGTTTCAAGGCTCTCTCTTAGTGTTGCGTAAAAAATTGCCGGACCTTCGCAGTACTTTGGAATCAGAAAGCAAACCAGTACTGTGAGACTTTGTGCACTGGAATACTGAAAAATGCATTTGCTAAATCAGTCACTGTGAACCACTTGCTGCTAGGAGGTTCCTGTGACAGTGTTGTATGAGGATTTGGAACATTTAGGACTCTTAGATATACAGCTGCATTCATTGTTTGTAGATCTTGATCAAACCTCCACTCATCTGGTTGACCTCTGTCTCTAATCTTTTTTCACATGAAATACTGGAGTTCTAACAGGAGAGCTTTCACATGGAACAATAATGCCTGTTTTAACAAGACATTCAAAAACTGGTTTGATGCCAATACATACAACTCAAAATGAACCTTTCCTTCAGACAACTGCTCTTCAAAACTCTCATCTCTCCCTTCAGATATGCGTGTTGTGCAGCGCAGGTCTTGTGGTTTGAAGCCTGTGTGTGTGTGTGTGTGTGTGTGTGTGTGTGTGTGTGTGTGTGTGTGTGTGTCATGTCCGTGTGCTTCCTGCACTAACTGGTTATTTATAGAACCTGTTGCTGCATCATAGGCATAAAGCAACATATCTGGACGATATTATATTTAACCATTAGTAGGTGTCCTGATCGGGTGCGGCATGGAGACAGGGGGAGGTCCTCGTCCGATCTCCCTGTTGCTAACAGGAGACTGAGATCTGGTTGTACAGCTGGAGGAGCACTGGGACTTGGAGCAGAGTTGTATGGTGGTGGAGCTGAGTCGAGGTCAGAGTCCTGCATTTTGAGACACAGACACTGATGAGATTTTTGTTTTATATGTTACTGCTACCTGATCCCATTTTGGAAAAATTCTGATAATTCATTTTTTTACTATTACTTTATTTAATAGTTTAATCAATTTCCACTTGTTGCTACAATCAGTTTTCACACTATTAAGAATTTACCGATCCCTTTGTTGATGTTATTAATCTCCACTTTTTATATGTTTTAATCAATTATTATCTGAACGGAAAATTCAAACAACTTCATCAGAGCACTTTGTCTCTGAGTTTGACATTCCCCCTTCTAATAGTCATTGCCTCCTGCAATAATTTAATTCAGCACTGAAATGCCTACTGTGCTACAATAATCAAAATTCTTAACATAACTCACCAGTTATATTCCCAGGTTTTCCCAAAACCTGTAAAACCAATAGATCTCCAATATGTATTTATTGGTGTTGTTAAATTGCCGCAATACAATTCATTATTATCATCATTATTATTTTTTTCCTTTATTCGTTTAGTCGTAATCAGTTTGAGGTTGGGACTCACTCAACATTGTGTGCTGCAGGCCAGTTCGTCCCTGCAGTCCGTCCCCCTGCCTCCGGCCCTTAGTCTGACACAGGATGAACTGGAGCATACAGAGGAGGAGCAGTGGAATCCAGATCCAAATCCAGTCTAAACGGGTTCCGTGATTTTACGTACCTCAGTCAAAAAAGATATAATGTGTTAGTTTGTGTTTGTTGTGTATTTTCCTGCTCATCAGTTTGTTCAGTTTGCTCTCCAGGCAGCTCGAAATGGCTCGTTTTTCTTTTGTTGCCTTCTGGACATGGCTGCATGCATCTGTGTCTGCTTGTTCTTTCGTAACCTAACATGCTTTAAGCTGATCCATCTAATTTAGACTTTTTAGGAAAGCCCATTTCAGCCCACAAATGACCCTGTTGACATTTTGTCTTTTTCAGTCATGTATTTTACAATTGGATTCTGGGACCTGTGTCTCCCCCAGACTCCACTTTACTCTGACTTTTACCACCCATCTCTGATTATTTCGTGTCTTGTACAGTGGGGCAAAAAAAGTATTTAGTCAGCCACCAATTGTGCAAGTTCTCCCACTTAAAAAGATGAGAGAGGCCTGTAATTTTCATCATAGGTACACTTCAACTATGAGAGACAGAATGGGGGGAAAGAATCCAGGAAATCACATTGTAGGATTTTTAATGAATTAATTGGTCAATTCCTCGGTAAAATAAGTATTTGTGTGAATGTGTGAATGCTGGCTGCTGAAAGGCTGATGCCAAACTGAATAGCTGGCTTGAAATGTTGAATGATACTGAAAACTTATGAATGATGTGGAATATTGTTGAAAGGCTTGTGCTAAACTGGATAGCTGGCCTGAAATGTTGAATGATACTGAAAATGTATGAATGATGTGGAATATTTTAATATCTGTTGAAAGGCTTGCGCTAAACTGGATAGCTGGCCTGAAATGTTGAATGATACTGAAAATGTATGAATGATGTGGAATATCTGAAGGATTTTTGAAAGGCTTACGCTAAACTGGAAAGCTGGCCTGAAATGTTGAATAATACTGAAATGTATGAATGATGTGGAATATTGTTGAAAGGCTTGCGCTAAACTGGATAGCTGACTTGAAATGTTGAATAATACTGAAAATGTATGAATGATGTTGAATATTTTAATATCTGTTGAAAGGCTGACGCTAAACTTTGAAAATGCTTGAAAAAGTGCTTGAAAAGGATGCCTGAGTCCTGTCTGACCCCCATCTGGGGTCTTTTATTTTGAAAATGCAGCCTTGTCTATGGACACCCAGCAAGCTTCTCTCACCATCCATTGGTTTTTATTTTGAAAATTCAGCCATGTCCACGGCCCCCAAGTAAGGTCCTGTTACTATCTGGGGCTTTTATTTTGAAAATCTAGCATGGTCTGTGACCACCAGATAAGCTCCTGTTACCGTCTGGGGGGGGGGGTATTTTGAAAATCTGCTCATCACGCTGAAAAAACCGTAGGTCGTATCGGTGAAACGACTTCACTGTGAGCACCAGAAGTTATTTCTGAACAACTAGATGTATAATTTGTGTGGATAAAGTTAAAAAATGATAGATATATCACAGTTTCACAAGTCCTCAAATCTCTGTGTCGCTCCATTCGAGAGGAGCCAAAATATCATTACAGCTAATGAGACAGTTGAGAGACTTTCTGATGTTTCAAGGCCTGTCGTTCAAAAACGGTACATCCTGTGGCTTAAGTAGCTGCATTTTCTGAAACGGGAAAGATTTGTCTACGCAGTGATGTGAAAATTATGCGTGACGAGTGACAATTGTGGACACAGGAGCGATTTAAGCAGAATTTTTTAAGAAGTTTCCAGCTTCCCGTCACTCTAGCGATGATGTCACGCACTCTAGCGCTGAACATTCCGCCACATACACACCCATTATAAACTCTCAGAAGGGCTGAAAATTTCATGAATTTTGAAAGGCAACTGTGGAAAAAGTATGAATGATATGAAAGAGTTGAATTAATATGGGAAAGTTCAACATTTTGTGAACATTTTAAAGTTTGAATGGATTTTCTACGTGAAAGTATGAATCCGTGGGAAGTCCTTGAAGATGAGTGGATTTGAATGATTTTCTCATTGACTCATTATAACAAAGTTTGAAAGAAAGTTGAATATTTTTAATATTTTGAATGGGTTTTGAAAAGTTGAATAATAGCCAGAATGTGTGAAAGATGTGGAACATGTTGATGTTTGAATGAATTTTCTAGCTGAAAGTATGAATGAGTTGAAGAGAATTGAAAAACCTTGAAAATTTCTGAATTCTTCTATTCATTTGAATGGAGAATAATTCCTGGAAAACCTTGAATATCTTGGAAAGTATGAATGTTATGAATGAGAAAAGTAGTAGCCGGTATGTCCTAATTGAGCTGAATATTTTGATGTTTGAATGAAGTTTCTACGTTGAAAAATGTGGAACTAGTTAGGGTTTGAAAAAAATGGGCGGAAGAATAATAATAATACTTTTTTTTTTGTAGAAGAACATATGTTGTGAATGCTTCCAGCATTCACACCAATAACACAACGTTGATGCTGAAGAACAGGCACATTGGAATACTGAGTTTGAGTGTGTGTGTGGTTTAAACTATCTCTCCGGATCCGAACATCTCTCTGTTCATGCTCCTCCTCAACTCCAAAACATTCGAGAAGATCGCCTGGGCCTCCATCCCCGCCAATGTCCACATGGACCTTCACAGATATTTCATCCCCGCTGCCGTCTGACGCCCAACATCCCGGCTGGATTCATTATTTATTCCTTTATGTAAATTCTGTAATATTCTGCTTCTGTAATGAAGTCTGTGTGATAATATGAACCCAGAGGATTATGAATTATCTTTAGCTTCTCTTTCTACACTTTTACTATTCTGTTTATGCACTTTACCAGACTGATTTCATATTAAAACTGTACGTTTCCTGATCCATCACCTGCTCTATAGCGCCACCCTCAGGACAGGTTTTGCACAGTAAGTGGCATCAAAATGCAGATTTTCTTTTATAACGTTTATGTTTAGTTTGTTTTTTAGCAAGAAGCTTTTCTTTATCAACACACCAACTTTTCCACCTAAACCAAGTGTCAAAATGTTTTTACGGACGTTCTGAGACAAAGATTTTTCTCAAACATGTTTTAAAAACTCGTTTTCTGACAAATCCTTTGCCTCTTTGTTCTCCACCAACGTCAGCGTAGTTGAAACATTTTTCTTGGTTTTGTGGGAGGAGCAATAGTTTCTTTCCGACTCTTTTTAGTTTTAAATGGGAATGAGTTTACTGATATGTCAAACATAATCAGTAAACAATAATCGTGTTGTTTCCACAGTTCGTCTTCGTCCGGCCGTTCAAATCAACTGTTAAATTTTAAAACTACGGCGCCTGCAGGAAAAGTTCTGGCTGCAGATGCTCATCAAATCAAGTTAAACAAACAGTGTAATGTGGAGTTTAATATTAAAGCTTTGTGTTAATAATTAAACATTACAGCTTTCTATCTGATCTCTTGAAACAGGGTTTCGTGGTGGATTTTCTTTCTTCTTTTGGGTCTTCTTCAGGACAGGTTGTTGTCAATTAAACTTCCACTTATAATACATTAAAGAAGGTGAGGTACCACTACCGTGTTGTCTCGAGAGCAACCAGCTAACAAAGAAAAGTTAGTGTTTTATACCTTAAACTGGGTGCTTGTCGTCATGTATTCAGTTCCTTGGGCGTAGTGATTCTGACTTATGTCATCTGACTTAATTTGCTCAGCATCTTGCTTTCCCATACAATGTTCTTCCTTTAAAACCAGCCAGGTCATGGTGACCTCTACATCCTTCCCCCCCAGCCATCAGATGAGCAAACTCAGCTGTTCCCAGAGACTTTGATCACTATCCTCCCTATTTTTAAAGACAATGTTGTCTGATTCACACAGCCTCTTACCCAGTTCACAACAGATGTTCATGTGACAGTCGAGACAGAGCACGGCTGGTGGAACATAAACCATCAGCATGAACACTACACTGTGTGCGATCATACAGTCAGGCTGCATGGGACAAAACTCTGATCAGGTCAACCTGGACTCTGAATCAGCAGTCTGCCTTTTGCTCCCATTTTGCCACATCCTGTTATTGTCTCATGCAATCCGACTGCAGGGACAAGTTCACTTACATCCACACACACAAGTGCAGGGCCTCATCTTAATGAGTACATAGTGAGAGTACATATTTGTATATTGTCAGAGTACATTTAGTTATTATATAAAGTACATTACAGTTATTGCATATAGATAAACTAACATGTTATATATAAAAATACAAAGTTTACATAATTTACCACTTCCACAGATCTTTCTAATTGGAAGAAATACGCAGTGCTCTCTGTCATAGCTTCAGTTAGAGCAGTTATTCTAGTAATTACCTTTGTTTCTTCAATTTGTCTAATTTAGACAAAAAGGACCCAAACTCTATGAAAGATTTTGTCACCTCAAATTTAAAAAGTTCCCAATTTCTGAAAAAGCATTTATCAATTAAAACCTTGTTCCAGAAGCATGTGATCAATGTTTGGACCTTCTTTATCACTAAATCACGTTTTAAAACAGAGTCATTAAGTTTCCAATAAGAGCCTCTGAATGTATGAGTAGTGTTGGACCTAAAAGAGACTTGGAGCAGCTTTATGGTCTGTTAGTGGAGCTGTCATTAGATTAACAGTAATGTTATTCCCATCTGAACAATCAGAAACTAACCAATTATCTATGCGAGACATACGAGTGCAAGCTGTATTACTCCATGTATAAAGTTTAACGTTAGGATTTGTTTCCTCCATATATCTACCAAGTCTAACCTGACCAGAAACAGTATGAGCACATTCTCCCAGGCACTAGAGCTTTAAACCAGACTGTGCCTGAACAGTGTGTGTGCAAACGCTGGAGAGTATTGGACCATCAGGGAGGTCTTGAAGTGTCCACCTGAGCAGGTGTAACCTACACGAGCTTCTAGTGGAGACAGCGATGGACGGATCTCCAGGAAGTACAATAATCAAAATAAATGATGTGTCTTATGAAAGTGTGAGAGAAGGGGTTACTGAAAATACAATTCCAGGGAGTCAACAAGTTTGAATGAATTCTTACTATTCATTTCCACCATTTAATGATCAGAGCCTCCGTCTTGAAAGGACTGGAAGTGGAACAAGTTTACATCTTTTCAATCACTTTGAATGATTTTGTACAAAGTTCACCGATTCATTTATTACAATAACCTGAAAGATTTATGTAACTGTGGTCCTGTACAGACTCAACTGATGTGTTTCTCTAACAGGAGGAGACTCTCCCTCCTACACACAACACAGAGACACTGAGGAACTAGAACTATGCCACCAGAACCCAAACCCAGGATAAAGAGGTTCAGTGAATGTGGTGTTGAAGGTGTGGAGGTGGATCAGAGTGTCAGAGGAGACTCTGTAGAAGGACAGAGAACCAGCAGGACAGTCCATATACAATGCTACTCTGTTAAAGGAGGAAGAGGAGGAGATGGATGTTTCTCTGTTATTGTGCCAGACAGAGTAACCACCATCATCAGAGCACCTCAGACTCCAGGACTGATCATTGAATCCAAACACACAGTCTTTACTGTTTCCTCTCCTGTTGATTCCTCTGTAACTCACTGATATATCAACCCCTCCTCTCCACTCGACCTCCCAGTAACAGCGACCAGTCAGAACATTTCTACACAGCAGCTGCCTCCAGTAGTCAAACCTGTCTGGATGATCTGGATATGACTGATCCTCCTCCACACGTGTCGCCTTCCTGTTGTTGTCAGACAGTTTGATCTTCTTGTTTACTGTGTTTGTGTCGAGTGTGAGTTCACAGGAATCTGATGGAGAGAACAAGACACAATACAGCTGCAGGTATTGATCTATCATCTGTTCATTGATTGACAGTTTGATGATGACATCAGAGATTTGAATGAGTGATGTCACAGTGTGTGCTGCTTTGTTTTACTTACACTTCCTCAGACCTGGTCTCAACCAGTGGACTCCAGCAGGCTCCACCCTGAAAGGAGGAGGGGGGTCAGACCAGCACATCCTCTTTCAGCATGCAAACATGGACATTACATTCCTCTCATCCACATCAACACAATATGTGCATCCGGCCTGCTTCTCCCTGCTTCACCTCTGCCACTCTCCTCATACACTGAGAGCCACCCACAGGATGCTGCTGCGTGTCAAAGACAACATCTGATAACACACACAGACCTCTTTCTGGAGGATCCCGTCTCCATTAAGAGTCCCACTTCAGAAGCAGTCCTTGGTTCCAGACCTCTGCCATAAAACCAAGTGACAGAAACTCCCAGACTGTTTCCCTCCAAAACCTCTTTGAAATCCAAACAGCATCATTTCATGTGTTGGGATGTTTGGTGCATGTTCATGTTACTGTGGTTTGGTGTTGAATTGATATCTGTGATGTAAATTACAGCAGTAATAATTACTGTCAGGATCACTTCTATTTCCACTGTGCTGCACACGTCATGTTTGATGGCATTAAAAGCAGAAATAATGACAGTTCTGGGAAAACTCCTCTCACATTTAGATCTGCTGGGACAGACATGAAATGTCCGTGTGAGGACAGGAACATCTGGACAAACAGTTGGAACTGGTCGCTGCCCCTTCAACCCAAAACTAGAACTGGTTTGGACTTCCTTTGTCCACTCTTCCTCTCTTCTTCTCTTCTGTCTTCCTCTCTTCACTACTTACTCTTGGCTTCATGCTGCCTTTCCTCCTGAACTGAACTGAAGAACTGCAGACAGAGGAATGAAACAGCAAAGACTTGCTGGATCTTCTCCAGCCCACACCGTGTCGGCCTCTCGGTTGGTCTGGTCAAAGGAACCAGGTCGGGACACTGAACCGTCTACAGCAGAGACCCAGAGTCTCTCTGTCCTCTCCTGTGTGAGCCTGACTCCTTCAGCTCAGCCCTCCACCTGCTCCACGTGGGATCGCCAACACTCAACAACATGTGCTGTTTGCCAAACAACCGCATTAAAAGCTGCATCCAGCAGCAACATCTGGACTTGGCCTGCATGAACGCTGCTTAAGCTGCAGGAAACCACTTCTTTGGAGACCTCCTACACAAATATCTCCTTAATGTTCAACCAGTGTTTCTGTTGTGAGCAAAGGAAAAAGGCATCCTACATGTGAGATTGTTCATATAACACTCATATCCACCATCAACCAGAAAGACCTCCTCTATCAGACTGATGGTCTGTGGCTGCAGCAGGCCTCTTCATACCTGAGAGTGTCCAGTCTCCAGTGTGGATCCTCCAGTCCAGCAGACAGCAGCTTCACTCCTGAGTCTCCTGGATGGTTGTAGCTCAGGTCCAGCTCTCTCAGATGGGAGGAGTTGGAGCTCAGAGCTGAGGCCAGAGAAGCACAGCCTTCCTCTGTGATCAGACAGCCTGACAGCCTGCAAACACACAAAACAACACACATGGCAGATCACCTGAGGGTCCTGCTGTGTCAGTCAGATACAAGAAGAAACTGTCTCCAAATAAATAACTCAAAAATACAACGACTGAATCAGGGAGCTAACAGTAACCATGTCACTGTGATCTAAATGTTAAAGAGGCTACAGCCATGCTAGCAGCTCTGTGAGTCTGTACTGACAGAGGGGTGTTTTGAGCTAAATGCTAACATCAGCATGTTCACACTGACCATGTTAGCATGTTCATGTTTAGCAGGTACAATGTTTATCATATTCACCATCTTAGTTTTTGCTAATTAGCTAGTTAGCAGTAAACACAGAGTCCAGCTGAGGCTGATGGGAATGTCATTAGTTCTGCAGGTATTTGGTCATAAACCAAAGTGTTGGACACATTAATATGTTGACCTGATGATGGCGCTAGATGAAAAGTCAGAGGATCACCAAAGTTATTACAGTTAATCTTCAATGTGACTTCACAGTGGTATATCAAAGTAGCCACCAGACAGAGGCAACTAGTCTGCTCTCCAGCCTGAAACCAGAGCTTGAGGAACCGTCCTCTGAATACTTTGCTGTATGTTTTTATTTGTTTGTTTTTTGTTCAGGTACATTTTGGTCCAGATACAAATTTAGAATAAATCTTTAAAATCATCTGTGGTATTTAATGATCGGCCGAAATGAGTTTCCTCCGTAGGGTGGCTGGGCTCACCCTTAGAGACAGGGAAAGGAGCTTGGACATCCGGAGGGAGCTCGGAGTAGAGCCGCTGCTCCTTCGCATCGAAAGGAGCAAGTTGAGGTGGTTCGGGCATCTGATTAGGATGCCTCCTGGACGCCTCCCTTTGGAGGTGTTCCGGGCACGTCCAACTGGTAGGAGGCCCCGGGGCAGACCCAGAACACGCTGGAGGGATTATATATCTCGTCTGGCCTGGGAACGCCTTGGGGTCCCCCAGGATGAGCTGGAAAGCATTGCCGAGGAGAGGGACGTCTGGACAACCCTGCTTAACCTGCTGCCACCGCGACCCGGCCCCGGATAAGCGGAAGAAAATGGATGGATGGATGGTATTTAATGATTCAAAAGCAAAAACAAGAGAATATGTCTAGAGTCTAGAAATTACTACTGAAATTTAGTTAAAGGTCCTTTGACAAATAATATTAACAGACAATTCTACACATGTTAGCTGTTTATCAACTGATGTAAATCATCATGGTCATCAGTTGAATGGGTTAATGAATCCTGCCCTGAGAGTTTCCAGTGTACAGAAGAGACTCTCCAGTCCAGCAGACGGCAGCTTCAGTCCTGAATCCTGCAGGTTGTTGTTACTCAGGTCCAGCTCTCTCAGACTAGAGGACTGGGAGCTGAGAACTGAGGACAGAGCTTTACAGCTTCTCTCTGAGAGGTCACAGCCACTCAGTCTGGAGAGACAACAGTAATGAAGTAATAATTTATTTATTTTATCTCTCCTGTTGAAAGACAGCAGAGTATTTATTGATGAATAAATCCCACTTACAGAGCTTTCTTGGAGGCTTTCACCACTGGCAGAAGCCTCAGAAGAGCCTCCTCTGAAGCAGAGTATTTCTTCAGGTCAAACACGTCCAGATCTTTTTCTGATGACAGTAAGATGAAGACCAGAGCTGACCACTGAGCAGGAGAGAGTTTGTCTGTGGTGAGGCTACCAGACCTTAAGTACTGCTGGATCTCCTCCACTAGCGAATTGTCCTTCAGTTCATTCAGACAGTGGAACAGATTGATGCTTTTCTCTGCAGAGGGAGTCTCTTCGATCTTCTTCTTGATGTACTTGACCGTTACCTGGTTGGCTTTTGAGCCACTTCCTGTCTGTGTCAGTAGGCCTCGTAGGAGAGTCTGATTGGTCTGCAGTGAAAGACCCAGGAGGAAGCGGAGGAACAAGTCCAGGTGTCCATTTGGACTCTGTAAGGCCTGGTCCACAGCACTCTGGAAGTACTGTGTCACTGCAGATTCATGGTAGATTGATTGTTCTTCTGACAGCAGATTGACACCAGAGTTGATGGTCAGATGGACGTGAAGAGCAGCCAGTCCTCTCTCCTCTTTGAAGATCTGTGTGAACACTCCTGAGTACACTGAGGCTGCTCTGATATCGATGCCACACTCTGTCAGGTCTGATTCATAGAAGATCAGGTTACCTTTCTGCAGCTACTCCAAAGCCAGTTTTCCCAGAGACGCAATCATCTTCCTGCTCTCTGGATTCCAGTGTGGATCTGTCTCAGCTCCTCCATCATACTTGATGCTCTTCAGTTTGGACTGAACCACCAGGAAGTGGATGTACATCTCAGTCAGGGGTGGGTTCTCGCGTGGGTTCTCTCCGAACCACCAGGAAATGGATGTACATCTCAGTCAGGGGTGGGTTCTCGCGTGGGTTCTCTCCGGGCACTCCGGCTTCCTCCCACCATCCAAAGACATGCAAGTTAGGTTAATTGGTGATTCTAAATTGTCCGTAGGTGTGAATGTTTGTCTGTCTCTATGTGTCAGCCCTGCGATTGACTGGCGACCAGTCCTGGGTGTACCCCGCCTCTCGCCCAATGTCAGCTGGGATTGGCTCCAGCCACCCGCGACCCTCTAAGAGGATAAGCGGTATAGAAGATGGATGGATCTCAGTCAGGTTCTTGGGCAGCTCTCCTCCCTCTCTGGTCTTCAACACATCCTCCAGAACTGTAGCAGTGATCCAGCAGAAGACTGGGATGTGGCACATGATGTGGAGGCTTCGTGATGTCTTGATGTGGGAGATGATCCTGCTGGCCTGCTGCTCATCTGTGAATCTCTTCCTGAAGTACTCCTCCTTCTGTGGGTCAGTAAACCCTTTGACCTCTGTCACCATGTCAACACACTCAGGAGGGATCTGATTGGCTGCTGCAGGTCGTGTGGTTATCCAGAGGTGAGCAGAGGGCAGCAGGTTCCCCCTGATGAGGTTTGTCAGCAGCACATCCACTGAGGTGGACTCTTTAAGATCAGTCAGGATTTTAGTGTTATGGAAGTCCAGAGGAAGTCGACACTCATCCAGACCGTCAAAGATGAACACAACCTGGAACTCTTCAAACCTGCAGATTCCTGCTTCTTTGGTTTCAGTAAAGAAGTGATGAACAAGTTCCACCAAGCTGTACTTTTTCTCTTTCAGCACATTCAGCTCTCTGAAAGTGAATGGAAATGTGAACTGTATGTCCTGGTTGGCTTTCTCTTCAGCCCAGTCCAGAGTGAACTTGTGTTAAGACTGTTTTCCCAATGCCAGCCACTCCCTTTGTCATCACTGTTCTAATTGGTTCATCTCTTCCAGGTGGGGGTTTAAAGATGTCTTCTTGTCTGATGGTTGTTTCTGGTCTGTCTGGTTTCCTGGATGCTGCTTCAATCTGTCTGATCTCATGTTCATCACTGACCCCTCCAGTCCCCCCCTCTGTGATGTAGAGCTCTGTGTAGATCTGATTCAGAAGGGTTGGGTTTCCTGCTTTAGCAATCCCCTCAAACACACACTGGAACTTCTTCTTCAAGTTAGATTTGAGTTTACGCTGACAAACTGCAGCAAGAATTCCTGAATGAACACACAACAAAGAAGATCAATAAGTGATTTCTAAAGAAAATACAACAATTTATTTCCCCTAAAGAATGCATATCAACATAGTATCTCTTGAGACACTTATCCATCATGTTAACTCATTCATTCAGTTTATTCACAAAACAAATAAAATACAAATGCAATCATTCAAGACTTAATAAGGATATGTGAAATGGGACACCCTGATGAACTATCAGCAGCTTGAGAATAGGGGCCCAGACACTAAGCTGATAGAAAACACATTTTAAATACTAACACATTTTCTAAAATTTAACCGTAGCCTAATCCTAACCTAAGAAACTACTAAATGGTCCCAAGACATTTATTTCATCAGTCTAAACATTGGTTAGATAGGTAAGATGCAATAAATAAAGACACATGGCAAATAAAAAATAATAATACAATTTAGATGGATTTCAGAGTTGAATATATAGCTTAGAAGTCCCCAGCTGTTTAGGATATTAGCTTTAACATATTTTAGTAGTAACTGCTGCCTTAAGCGCTTTTTGAAAACAGATACAGATAGTAACATTTTTATGGTGTTATCAATCTCATTCCACACCTGTGGACCTCTGCAAACAACACTGAGGCTCGTACATTTAAGTTTACGTTTTTTACCCTCTATGAGATGTTTTTTCCTAGTCTTATATGTATGCGAGGGAGAGTGAATTGGAATAAGGTCACAAAGTCTGTCCTGGAGCATATATACAGCATTGTACATTATACAAGCATTGTGAAAGATGTTACATTCAGTAAGCTTCAGAAGACTGGAGCTGTAGAAAAGAGGGTCAGTGGGACCATGATATGTGCCATATCATGGTCCAAGGTAAATGCTCCCACTGACCCTCTGTATGACTTTCTTCTGAAGAATGTGTAGTTTTTTAAGATAACTAGGAAAGGTATTGCACCATATAACATTACAATAATTTATATGAGGCTCAAATAAAGACTGATATAAGGTTAAAAGTGCTTTAAGTGAAAGAAAGTGCCTCAACTTGAAAAATAAGCCAACATATTTGGACAGTTTTTTCCTAAGTTCATTAATGTGGCCCTTAAAGTTTAAGAATTCATCAATATGTCCCCCCAGGAATTTGGTGGATTTCACTCTCTCAATAACCTGACTGTTTATTCTGATACAAACATCTTCAACATTATTTTGATTTCTATTGGAGCGAACGACAATAAGTTAGTCTTGCTTGTGTTTAAGGATAATTTATTGCATTTAAACCATGTATTGTCATGGTCCACAAAGGACTCTTGTCTGGACTCTGTGTGTTTTTGTCTTGTTTCCTGTTCTTATTTTGAAATCCCTGGTCTTGTGTTCGTGTGTGCCCTTTACTTCCTGTCATTGTCTGTCTGTTTTTCCCGCCAGTTTTGATTAGGTTCACCTGTGTCTAGTTACTCACCTGTGTCTGTTTCCCTCGTTGTCTCTTCCTCTACATATACCAGTCCTCTCCCTTTGTTCCTTGTCGCGTCATTGATGTTGCTGATGTATGTTAGTTTGTGTTTGCCTGCCATTTGTCTTCAGTGTTCTGTTCCACGTCATGCCATGTTCCTGTGATTCCCTGAGTGTGTGTGCTCCTACCTTCTGTCACGAGGATTTTTGTGAGTGTTTGTGTTAGTGAATAAACCTTTGGACATCGTCAACTCCTGCCTGTCTGCATTTGGGTCCTCTCTCTGTTGCCAAGATGGCAAACCGTAACATGTATCTACCTTAATCAGCTCCTCATTTAGATAGTTTTGCAGATCATTTACATTTTTGTGTGATAAGAATACATTTGTATCAAAAGCAAATAATACTTTGAGTAGAAGGCTAGAGGAATTCACAAAATCATTAATATACAGTATGAAGAGGAGCGGCCCTAAAATGGGGAACCCCATATCTGATAGTTTTATTTAAAGACTTGTGACCATTAACATGTACATATTTCTCCCTCCCATACATACAGCTTCTGAACCAATTGAGCGCTGTGCCTCTGACACCATAATGTTGTAGTTTGCTTAGAAGAATGTCAAAGTCAATAGTGTCAAACGCTTTTGACAAATCAAGGAAAATTCCAATGCCGCAGTTGCCTTTATCAATAACGTCATTGATTTTTTCAATGAGATCAAGAATCACCAAACAGCAGATTAGAGTTAACCAATAATAAGATCAGCTTGTAAAACATGATGCATTTTTCTAATCTAGCAAAGATTACAAAAATTTCTTCCACATCACCCAGCTGCAACATTAAAGGGTTAGTTGACCCAAACTACAAAAACATACTGTATTTTCTCACTTAACACTCTATAGTCAAAAGTATGTGGATAACCCCCCAACATAGCATCTGTATGTGATAATTGAACATGTGATTGTGACACTATGGGCATTATTATGCTGCTATAACAGCCTCCGCTCTTCTGGTTTCAGGCTGTCCACCAGATTTGGAATTTTAGGCTGAAGGGATTTGCTCTTATTCAGCCACAAGAGCATTAGTGAGGTCCAACACTGATGTTGGGCAATAAGGCCTGGCTCACAGTTTGTGTTCCAGTTCATTTCAAATGTATGGGATGGGGTTGAGGTCAGGACTCTGTGCAGTCAAGTTCCTTCACACCAAAGTGGGGAAACCATTCCTTTATGGGTTAGATCTTTAGGAACCTGGATTTGTGTACGAGGGCATCGTCATGTTGAAACAGGTAGAAAAAGGGACAAACGCAAACTGCCAGCACAGAGTAGGAAGCACACTACTGTCTAAAATATCATTGTTTGCTGTAGCATTAAGATTTCCTGAAACTAAAGGGCCTACAGACCAAACCATGAAGAACAGCCCACACGAAAAGTTCACATTTGCATGCGGAGGGGGCTGTCCAAATACGCCATAGAGTGTACCTTCAACATTATCTAACCATGCAGAGGTTTTATTTTATTTGTCCAGGTTTTGAGATATCCCTCTCTAAATCTTCAAGACTTCTGAATACTTCTTCTGTTCATTCTGGGGAGAGGGATCCCTCCTCTGCTGCTCTTCCTGAGCAGCAGGAAAAAGTTTTGATGAGGCAGTGAGCAGATGCGTGAGTGGGGGCTCTGGGTAAACTTTTCATATACTTTCAAAATTTAACAAACTGTTAGCACTCTTTCGACTGAGTAACATTTTGAGACTTATACATACGGGTGTTGTGGTGCAATAAGCAACTCAAAGCAGAAAAAGATGACGACGAGGCAAGGGCAGAGCACGTACGACATAGAACCGAAGTGTTGGTGGGTGGAAACTTTGAAAAAATCATGATGATGAGATGGAAGCTACTGTTAAGTCTCTACAGTCTCAAACCACAGTACTCCTGGAGCAGGTGGATGACCTTGAAAACAGGTCCATGCATTCTAATTTGAGGATAATCAACATTCCAGAGGGAAGCGAGAAGGATCAGGACCCGACAAAGTTTATGTAAAATTTGCTAATGGGGTTGTCGGGTCCCGGTGTTTTCAACAACCCGCTGGAGATAGAACATGCCCATCGCTCCCTCTAGCCCAGGCCAGGAGATGTCGGCGCGACGAAACCGAGGGCTTTTATCGTTAAATTCCTCCATTCCCAGGATAAAGAGAAAATCTTAAAATGGGCCAGACAACATAAACTGGATTACCAAGGCTCCGAATTGAGAGTATACCCAGACATAAGCGCCGCTTTGGCCAAAAAACGAGCTGCGTTCAATGCCATCAAAAATTCTCTTTACCGGAAAGGAATAAAATTCCGCCTGCTGCACCATGCCCGTCTTCAGGTTTCGTTCCGAAATGACAGCTACAACTTCGACTCTCTGGAAAAAGCACAGGACTTCTACGACCAGCAAGTTGCTCCCACCGGCTAGAGGATGCTGAACTTGCTAAAGGGATCATCTTGATTAAAAGCACATTAAAGCCAATGGACGTTCACGGACAGTTCTCGAAAGTTGAGCCTGAAAGACAATGGTCCTTAACGTCTTTCCAAGTTTATTTACAACTAAATAATCTGGTGGAACCAATATGAGGTATGGATGTGTTTGACAGCCAATAGTTGCATTGTAATTTCCTTTTCTTCGAAGTTACTGCTGTAACCCTTTTTTTCTTCTTTCTTTTTTCTCTTCATAATGGCCTAGGCTTGGCTGTCATAGGCAATCTCTATTTGTAATCCAGATGTAGCGATGGTTGTGCTGTTACCCTCTGCTAATTCCCTTTATTACGTTGCACTGTTTACCTTACATCACGGACATACTTGCAGATACAGGAGCCCCATCTGCTCGGAAATGTTAGAGAGTACTAGTTTATTTCATACGGAAGTGACACGGTTTTTGGGGTCCTGCTGCTAGTTCTAGTTCTTAGAACAAGCTTAGGAATGTTTAGGGGGGTCTCTCTTGTTTTAGGGAATTGGGGTGTTAGGTCCTACAGGTTTCTTTTTGTTATTGTTATTTTTATCCCTCTCCTTCCTTCGAGGCACTATGTCGCCTCTTCATGTAATCTAATGTTTGATTATGACTAACGCAACAACAAATGGAGGAGCATATTTGAGATTTGTTTCATGGAATGTTAAAGGGCTCAATGGTCCAGTCAAAAGAGGTAGAATATTCTCCCACTTAAAACATCTAAAAACCAAAATTGCTTTCCTACAAGAGACTCATCTGACCACTAAGGATCATCATAGGTTAAAAGCGTCATGGGTTGGCCAAATTTTTCATTCCAATTTTAATAGCAAAGTTAGGGACAGGGGCACAGCTATTTTAATACATAAAAAAATACAATTTAGCCCAACTAATGTCATAGCTGACCCTCAGGGACGCTTTGTGATAGTCTCAGGTTTCCTCAATAATGTCGCTGTGGTTCTTGTCAATCTTTATGCACCCAACTGGGATGATGAAGCTTTCATTGGAAAGGTAATCTCATTTTTACCTGATCTAAACTCTCACCATTTAATTTTGGGTGGTGACCTTAACTGTGCAATGGACCCATTGTTAGGGGATTCCCCTTCTAAAATGGCCAAAGCAATTTCATAATTTATGAACCAAATAGGAAGTTTGGACCCATGGCGTTTTCTTAATCCTAATAGAAAACAGTTTTCTTTTTATTCACAGGTCCATAAAACATTCTCAAGAATTTATTACTTTTTTATTGATAATTACTTTCTCTCTGCTGTCAATAGCACAGAATACTCAACTGTAGTGATATCTGATCACGCTCCATTGTTACTTGACCTCTCGTTCATACTCTTACAAAAAACACGCCGCCCCTGGAGATTGAGTTGCGCACTGTTAAGTGATGACAGATTCTGTGAAACAATCTCCATGGTGATTGATGAGTTCCTTATGACTAATAACTCTGACCTTATATCCCCATCTTTACTTTGGGAGACTTTAAAGGTGTTAGTTCGAGGAGAGATTATATCTTACTCTGCAAGGCAAAACAAACTGAAAAAACAAAAACAGGCACAGCTTATGGAAAATATAACAGAATTGGACAGCAGGTTGTCAGTGTCTCCATCCCCTGAATTAGATAAACAAAGGCAAACTCTTCAGATGAACTACAATTTACTCTCAACACAAGAGACTGAAAAGTTATTTTTTACGATCACGTGGAATTCTTTATTAGCACGGTGAGAGGGCAGGACATTTCTTGTCACACCAATTTAAGAGTCAATCGGCATCCCAGCATATTACACAAATAAGGACCCCCTCAGGTGATCTCAGTAATCCCATCTGTCATTAATGAAACCTTTAAAATATTCTACTCTGAATTATATACCTCACAATCCCCTGCTGATAGTACAGACATGATAAGGTTTCTTGACAACCTGGAATTTCCATTCATAACTCCTAGTCATGTGGGGGAGATGGATCAACCTCTAAAACCTAGTGAAATTGCAGACTTGATTAAACTAATACAATGTGGCAAGGCCCCTGGTCCAGATGGCTATCCAATAGAGTTCTATAAAAAGTTTGTTGATAAATTAACCCCCCTTCTTTCAAAAATGTTCAGTGACTCTATGGACCGGGGAGCCCTGCCCCAAACTCTCACTGAGGCTTCAATAACCTTACTATTAAAACCAGGTAAAGAAAATTCTGATTGCAACTCCTATCGCCCCATCTCTCTTTTGAATGCGGATTATAAAATTCTAGCTAAAGCATTGGCCTTGCGGCTTGAATCAGTCATGCCAAACATTATATCACCAGACCAAACTGGGTTTATGAAAGGCCGACACTCCTTCTCTAACATTCGTCGCCTTCTCAATTTTCTTTACTCTCCAGCATCCACTGGGACACTAGAGGTGGTGGTCTCTTTGATAGGGTGGAGTGGGGGTATTTATTTGAGGTCCTTAAGAGGTTTGGCATTCGTTCCAAATTTATATCCTGGATAACACTTTTATATTCTTCTCCTAAGGCTTCCATAAGCACTAATGGGATGAAATCCCAATATGTCACACTTGGTAGAGGAACTCGCCAGGGGTGCCCTCTGAGCCCTTTGTTATTTGCCATGGCGATCGAACCTTTATCTGTAGCGCTTAAATCTGCCAGTTTTAGTTGAAGAATTCTTAGATGTGGTTTATACGCGGACAATTTAGTATTGTTTATTTCTGACCCGATATCTACCATTCCCCAGACAATTGAATTGCTGAACAGATTTGGAACTTTTTCAGGTAATAAATTGAACTTCTCAAAGAGTGAATGCTTTCCTGTTAACAATCTAGCCCTTCAGATCCCTGATTAACACTTCCCCTTTAAGATGATTAGTTCAAGTTCAAGAGTTTTATTGTTACATGTTTTCATACAAGTACAAAAACAGTAAAAGTCTTATGTTTTGGCTCCCCCCCTTGCAGCACAATACACAATACTATGTATAAAAAATAAAAATAAATAAAAAGATTATATATAAAAACAAGAGGGCAACATAGTACAATATACTACAGTATATACAAAAAAGAGAAAATGAGAATAAAAATATAATACTATAAAAAAGCTATAGCTATAACTATAAAGACTATAAAAAACAAGAAGTACAATATGATACAAAAAAATAAGAATAAGATATAATACAAATAAGAGTAAATAATTGGTGAGGGGGTAAAGTGAGGGGTGGGTGGGGCCCCCATCACCATCAACGGTGATGGGGGCCAGCCTCTCTCGTTTCCTTCTGTAGTCCACTATCAGCTCCTTGGTTTTGTCAACGTTGAGAGAGAGGTTGTTCTCCTGGCACCACTGTGTCAGGTTGTCGACCTCTCTCCTGTAGGTTAAAGTGGATTAGAAGCCACTTCGAGTATTTAAGAGTGAATATCTGTCAACAATTATCGAATCTTTACAAAAATAATTTCCCACCCTCATAAGCTTAAAGTGGATCTGGAAAGGTGGAATAGTTTGCATATAACTCTTGCTGGGAGGGTTAATTGCATTAAAATGAATGTGCTTCCGTGCTTTCTGTATCTTTTTCCAATGCCAGTCTTTCTACCCAAATCCTTTTTTCATACAATAAACAAACTTATTTCCTCTTTTCTATGGAAAAGCAAGACCCCCAGGATCAGGAGGGAGTTTTCACAAAGGGACAGATCTACAGGTGGATTGGCGCTCCCCAATTTAAGAAATTACTATTGGGCAGCCAGTATTCAAAAAATGATTCTCTGGATCCAGGAGCCAACGTTAGGTTGGTGTGAATTTGAAGCCAAATACTGTGCTTCTACTTCACTTTTGGCTTTGCTTTCATCTAAGGTTTTTTGAAGTGCCCTGAGATTTTGTTATGATATGGCGCTATATAAATAAAACTGAATTGAATTGAATTTAATCTAACCTGCCCATTCGGCCAACCCAATTTTCATACAACCCAATTGTTGTTTCCACTTTAAGAATATGGGCTCAATTTAGACGTGCTTTTGGACTCAAGGGATTGTCTAACCACAGTCCCATTCGCAATAACCATCTATTTCTTCCTCCCTGCACTGATATGGCCTTTGCTCTATGACAGAGGTCAGGCCTTGTCAGGCTGAGGGACCTTTATATTGACAAAGTCTTCTGTAGCTTCAGTGAACTGTGTGAAAAATGTAACCTCCCAAAATCTCAATTATTCTGATATTTCCAGGTTCGAAACTGGGTTAAACTTAATAACACTTCCTTACCCAATATTTCTTCCAACTCGGTAATTGACTTAAGGAGGCTGGGTGACTGTCTGAAAGAAGCATAGCCCTAAACCAAAGCCCATGGTTCACCACCGACCCATTCACGTTTCTAACAGGTTCTCTCCACCCAGCGACACACCCGCTGAGAAACCAACTCTGATTATTGGCAGCTCCATTTTGAGAAACGTGAAATTAGCGACACCAGCGACCATAGTCAAATGCATCCCAGGGGCCAGAGCGGGCGACGTTGAATCCTATTTAAAACTGCTGGCTAAGGATAAGCGTAAATATGCTAAGACTGTTATTCACGTCGGCAGTAATGACACCCGATTGCGCCAATCGGAAGTCACAAAAATTAATGTTGGACTTGTCTCTGTACTTGTCTTACTAGATCTTAGTGCTGCATTCGATACCATTGACCATCACATTCTATTACAGAGACTAGAACATTTAATTGGGATTAAAGGCACCGCACTAAGCTGGTTTAAATCCTATTCATCAGATCGATATCGATCAAGCCAGAGGAAACCAATTAATTAGCTAAACTTCAAGCATGCCTTAAGGACAACCTGGATGACCTGCAATTTTCTGATGTTAAACTCAGACAAAACCGAAGTTATTGTACTTGGCCCTGAACACCTTTGAAACACATTATCTAAAGATATAGTTTCTCTTGATGGGATTGCCCTGGCCTCCAGCGACACCATAAGGAATCTTGGAGTTATCTTTGATCAGGATATGTCCTTTAACTCCCACATAAAACAAACTTCAAGAACTGCCTTTTTTCACTTACGTAACATTGCAAAAATCAGGCACATCCTGTCTCAAAAAGATGCAGAAAAACTAGTCCATGCATTTGTTACATCTAGGCTGGATTAGAGCCATAAGGAGCAGTATCCTCCATGGAGAAGGAGGCTGGAGGCCAGGATTAAGGCAACACGGAGGGAAGTGAGCCAGCTATCAGAACTACAGAAAGGTGTGATAAAGAAAGGGCTGCCTAAGAAGTACAACAAGCTGCCCATACCTGAGGCCCTGAAGACTGCCAAACAAAGACTCACAGCCCTGGCCACCCGCCTAAAGAGGTACACCAGAGAAGCAGAAGCTAGGAGAATAAACAGAATGTTCTCCACCGAACCATCCAAAGTGTACTCTCAGTGGCAGGGCAATAACACAAGAACAGACCCGCCCAGGGCTGAGACTGAACAATACTGGAAGAGCATATGGGAGAAGGAGGCATCACATAACACCAATGCTCAATGGCTAGTGGATCTAAGAGCAGACCATAGCAATCTCCCAGAACAAGAGCCAGTAACCATCACAATGGCAGACATCCAAGAAAGAGTGTCAGGTATGAAGAGCTGGACAGCACCAGGCCCGGATATGATCCACACCTACTGGCTCAAGAAACTAACTGCACTCCATGAATGCCTGGCAGCACAGATGAACCAACTGCTGATGGATGGGACCCACACAGAGTGGTTAACCCAAGGGAATGGTGCAATTCCATCCAACTACCGGCCAATAACCTGCCTCTGTACAACATGGAAGCTGCTGTCAGGCATCGTAGTAGCTAAGATGAATAGGCATATGGCCCAATACATGAGCAGGGCCCAGAAAGGAATTGGTAGCGATACCAGGGGAGCCAAGCACCAGCTGCTGGTAGACAGAGCAGTCACTCGAGACTGTAAGACCAGACAGACCAATCTGTGCACCGCCTGGATTGATTACAAGAAAGCCTATGACTCAATGCCACACACATGGATACTGGAATGCTTGGAAATGACTTACAACATCAACAGGACAATAAGAACCTTCATCAAGAACGCTACCTGCCTACCTCATATATATTATATATATATACATACATGCATACATACATACTGCCACTTGCTGAGAAGAAGGCATGCAGTCTCATTCACACACACACACACACACACACACACACACTCTACAAATAAACCCCATGAGACAGATACAGATTGACATTTTTATTGAATGGGTAAGGAGACAAAAACAGGCTTGTTAATGTAACTGTCAGACAAAACCTTTGCGCTGATAGTCATGTTTACATAAAATACAATACAGAAATGTTAAAGGGTCAGTCTGGTGTTTTCTTATTGTCAAGAAATCCCATGAAAAGACTAAAACCAACAATGTGTTTGTGTCTTTCAATACTTCCTGACTTGCCTACCCTGTCTGTTGTAGATTGGAACAGGAACGGGCTATTCTACTGTTCACTGAGCAATCATCACAAATAAAATAACTATTGCTATGATAACTTTCCACAATTTTAAAATCCTGTCTCATAACATCATAGTGTGTCTGATAAGCCTTAAAGATCTATAACTCAAACCAATGTTTGTGTATTTCCTCCTCTCAGTATACCTGAAAACACTTCAGCCCAGAGCTGGGATAAGTTCTATCAGGTTTTGAATAAACAGACAGTTCTTGTTAGTAGGATCAATTCGTTGTCGTTTTCCTGGGATTTGTTTGCAATAAGAAAAATATAGAATATCACCAGCCTTATTGTTTAAGACTTGTTGACTGACAGTTTGGAGATCTGTCAGAAGTTTCCTAGTTCTTATCTACACTTGAAGTGCAGCTCGTTTTTTGTTAGTTTAAGGCTGACCAGTAGGTCAAGACTGCTCCCAGCTGTTCCATCTACAGTATGTGGGCACTTCTTTTTGCATATTAGTAAGCACAAAGGAAAATAGAGGGTACAATAAATCTAAATCTTTAGGACTTTTAACAGTCAGCAATTAAAAAAGGTAACTTTACATACAGAATTTATTACAGATAAATTTGCCCCTACCTACAAATGTTAGAAGTTACTGAATTCAGTGGTGTTATCCAGCCAGATTTAGGCCTTAGACAACTAAAATAACTTCTTGACACTGTGGCAGCAGTCATGTTCCCAGCTAGACTATGCTTTCTACCAAATGACACATGTCAAGCACTCTATTTAGCTTTGATTTGTCCCTCTGCATGGAGAAGGTCTTCTACCAGTGATAAAGGACTAATCAATTTCATTTGGATAAACAGTGAATCAACAATGTCTCAATTAGTTAGCATTACCGACTCTGATCACACTTTCACAAGTATCCCTGTCATATGAAAACTCAGCATATGTGTCAAAGGCGTGTTTTCATATCCAATTTTGACCTCAGAGGAAAGAAGCACCGAAGTGCTGACTCATGTTGGCTGGAGAGAGGATCTGTGTCAAGTCAAAGCAGGGGGCACCAATGGGGTAACAGTAGTTGGTGTTTACCCAGAATTCAAGGAGATTCAAGGGCCTGGTTGCTGGGTTATCCAGAGGGCAGGTCCTCTGCAGGATCACTCTCATCAGAGCCCCTCATTGTGCCAATGTCCTGCAGGCCAGCCAATGACATATCTGGTTGAACGTCTTCCTCGTCTGACTGCACCAGAGGCTCATCACTCTCCTCACTGGCCACTTCCTCTTCTTGCTTCCATACTGCATCCTGGTTGGGCAGTTGGATGTTTGTGGGAGTGGCTTGGTTCATTTGGCTTTTCAAAGATTCAGAAGAGTAGGACTCAAGGTCTGGACCTGTTAGAGAAGACAACTCTTATTTCACTGACAAAAGCTTCACTCTCAGTGGACTAGTATCACCTGGAGACCTAATGTCATTTAGGAGTTGTCATGTCTGAGTTTTGTCAGATTTCACATGGGAGACAGATCAGCTACAGGCCCATTCATTTCTCTGGGGACATGGGGTGATTTTAATATTTTATTGGATGGTTTTCACTCCTGTCCAGAGAGCATATATGTGATTTTTCTCTCCCAACCAGAGTAATAATTGCAGAACCATTTACTTTCTGATTTTCATTGCACTAATTGATCCTCCCATAATTTATGTCCAATCTGAAGAGAAGACTTGTTTGTTAAATTAACAAAGTTACTGAGTGGCTGATGTACACAGCCAAGCATCTAGTACCTAAAGAGCCAGTGACCAAAACATTACATTCCTTAGGTGGCCACTAAGTAATACAAAAACAAATGCATGCTGTTGCATGTTGCTCCATGTCTGCGAGGTGAGATCGCACACATTAACCAGAAGCCAGCAAAATGGTGAAGTTACAATCTTAGTGTATGTCTGAAATTTTCTTCAGGTTGTAGAGTAACTGAGTTGGGGTTTCCTTTTTCCATTAAAGTCAGTGCTTTTTTTCAATTTAATTAACAAAAGAACACAATACAGATTCAGTATACAGGGGATAGTATACAAATAGAACAATAACAAAAGAGTCAGGTGTATATCACACTAAAGAAAAATATTATAAAACACACAGATATTAAGTTTCTTGAAGCCTTTTTGTTAGTCCAATTAGAAAGTAGTTTCACATATTGCTTAACATCCTTCAGGAGAACAACAAAATTAAGTTTTTATTGCCAAATGTACATTTAGGAATGAAACATTTTGCCATCATTATCAAAAAACATATTTGTCTTCTTTTCTTGGGTTTTTGAAGAAACCAAACAAGTTGGGGTTACCTGAGGTCAGGGAGGATCCAGTACTGATGTCATCACCAGTGGAGTTGAGGAAGTCATCCAAAGCCTCCTGGTCTGATATGTTAGTTACTGTCATCTGATCCAGAACAGACACATCAGCTCCTGTTGGCTCTACACACACACACACACTTACTTAAGCTTTACATTCAATTAACTTTTTTTAACTTAACTTTAGGTCAGTAACAGTCTAGTTTAGTTTTCCTCAGACAGAAGCTGTAGCAAGCAGATGGCAACATGGCTGCTTCCTTCACTCCCCAATACACACACCATTTTAGACACCAGGGTGTAAACACATCTGAATCCTTCCATCCATCCTTCCTCCTCATATTGACCACATCAGTAAAAATGGGTATTAAGTACTAAGACTTCTGGTGATTTTTAACAGCTACGATGAATAAGATCAGAGTGACAAATAAGGATTTTCCTAACGATTGACTGTTTCCCATAGAATGTGAAACAAAACTTGGATAAAATTTTACTGCACAAAAACTATTGAAATTTACATCAATAAATGTAATATGTATCTTTTACTTTACAGTGGTGTAGTCATGATCGACAGAAACACAACAATGCATCATTAGGTATTTTCGGACCAAATAGTTCTGGGGCTTTTTTTCTGTTTGTATTCACACCACCAATAGGAACGCTGAAATGATGTAAGGCAGCCAACGATTGGTATAGCAACGTCACCTCTGCACAACATACAACAACAGCTACAATTGTTGTCTGTGTTTTGGTCCATTTTTTAAGGCTAGCGTTAAGAGCTGTTGTTTACACGCCTAACATTTTACACAGGTTTTTAAAGATGGTGACGTCCTCTAATAGAGCCAGAGCACCCATCCTTAAACGCGGCTGCACAAGTACTGTTAATAAACTACCATTGACTCTAATGCTGTATCTCAGTCACCACTATCAAACACTGAGAAGGTAATCAATAGTGATTCAGATCATGTTACAGCACTCATCACAATAAGGGATCAAATGAAAACAGGCCCTAACACAGAGAAACAAACAGCTTAAGCAGAATAAATACATACAACAATAACATTGAACACAGTCATTAATGTATAATGCACATTACACAATCAGAATTTCAATTGGTGTGTGGATTGCAAAAATCTGATGAGTCAGTGAAATTGACTACTAGAGACAAAATTGCTCTCATTGTTTAGTTTGATTCTGTTATTTGTTTTACAATACAATTGTTATAATAATGATAATAATCTTGCATAGTAGATTCAGTTCCTCACTTTACTTTTTCATTTCTACTTGACCATGTCACACTGAGCTCACTCATGTGTATGCTGCTCTGAAACATGCATGAGGTATGCACATTCTCACCACGTTCTTATAGAAATACCAGCTGATGTTGTGGAAAATGCATCCTTTATACATCTGGCCCCTGCTAGGTCATTAGTTATACTGAGAAAGTTACTCTGGAAAGTACCTCAACCATGTGTGGAAGTTTGATAATCATACATCAGTGTTTTTATATAAGTAAAACTTGCTATAAGTAACAGTGACCTACCTCTGTGCTGCAGGTATCCAGTGGACAGGTACTGCTTCATGTCTTGGTTGAAGGCTTCTTCATAGACTTTCTGCCGTTCTCTCAGTTTCTGCTGCATGGCCTGATCCAGCTCTGCCACTTTCTGAGCATGCTCAGAATTCAGTTCCACTACAAACAAAAGACACAGCATGTTCAGAATACCCTCCAGTCTCCATAGTGGTTCACATTATACCATGAACAGCAATATTAGTCAGTGTGTCTGCTGCTGGTATTCCATGTGATCGACAGGTTTACCATCATTCAGAACATTAATCAGTGTTCCAGTCACTTATCACTAGCTTGTCACAGGCATAGGACATGGGAATGGAACTACACCAACACAACTCATCAACCAGCCAACCAAATTTTACTGATAGGAACTACAGGGGGAAAATGCTTTATTTTGTCTATACATCCCATCCCATTCATTGTGACAAACATGCAGTAATAGAGAAATTACATAAGAACCAAATACTTTCTCACAGTTCAGTAAGAAGGTAGTAATGTAGTCAGTATTGTGCAGTAGCTCACCTTTCAGCGCCTCCACCTCCCTCCTGTTCCAAGACAAACATCAGACATTAAAACTCCCATTAAAACACAAACATCATCAGACAAGCTTGCATTACGTCTTTCTATTTCTCTGACTAAACTAACAGTATCATGCTCCCTGTCAGGCAGGGAGGAGGAAACACTAAGACAAAGACTCAGCCTTCGCTTTCTGTTATTATTTTATTGGTGCAATTAAAAGGTGACATGATTAAAAAGACATCAAGATCGATACATGACATTAATACAAAATAGGACAGTATCAGTGACACCATGAGAATCTGGCATGTTGCAGCTCTATATGTGTACGCCTAACTGTCTGTGTGTGTGATATTTATGAATGTGTGTGTGTGTGTGTGTGTGTGAGGGCAGATTAAAAAAAGGAGGAAAAGAATGTTGGAGGGGGTGGTTATACTCTGGACAGATATGGGTAATAAAAAAGAAAAAAAAATCTTATTAAAAACAAAAACCGGGGATTGGTGGTTAGGGTTAGAGTTTCTCCAGGGGGTGGGATGCATCATACAACTGCTAAGTGCTTCTGTCCAACACTCCCTGCGACAGACAGGGGGGTGCCCTAAAGGACAGCTACAAGGGATGGCAGCAAAGGAAGGCAAGCCCGATCCAGCCCACCCCTTGCCCAAAGAGCTTGGGCAGTGGGGATGTTGCTGCCTTGGACTACGACCCGACCTGTGGGAGGACTCACCCCTCTTCCCAAATTGGCAGCCTTCAGACCCTGCAGAGCAGAGCTAGTCTGTCAGTTTTTGTTTGTTTTTTTCCTTTTTTCTTGTGTGGCTCTAGTTATGATCCAGCATAACCCGAGCTCAGCTCCAGGTTGTTGTGACCGCACCAGAAGGCCAGCTGTTCAACCTCCCGTCTGTACGCAGACTCATCATCATGTTGGATGAGGCCAATAATGGTTGTGTCTTCTGCAACTTTGCCTGTTTTTGACTCAGGAGGTGTGTATAACTACTGAATGGTGCACGTTGGCCCGATAATCTTTTCTGCAGTCCTAAACTGTCCGTTGTAGCCTGTCCTCGTCCAGTCTGGAGACCGATCCAAAGTAGACAGTGATAGGTGCCAGGCCAGGTGTTTAACAGCTGTGTAGGTGTAGAGGGAGAAAAGCAGCTGGACTAGTCCACATCCCTGGGGGGCACCAGTGCCTCCTCACCTGCTGCCTCCTGTCTGTCAGGACGGTGTTTATCCACTGACAGGTGGAGGTGGACACAGTGAACTGAGAAGAAGGCATGCTTTATTACTTGGCATGTTATGTGGTTCGTGCTGGACTGGAGCTGGCCACCCTCCGGTTCCCAAGCCATTTGAATAAGGCCAGTCCGACAGAGCAGAAGGGGGTGCCAACGTAAAGGACATTAGGGTCACACACAGGCTTCTATTCTAATAATCCTGCTGTCAATACACTATTCATACGGCATATAAAGAGATGCTCTGTTTGGTATTTTTTCTAAAAAGCATATATAAGCACTAGGCTGGGTATTTTCAAAATCAATGCCAATACAGTAACTGATGTAGTTCTAATAACATCACTTTTTTCAAAATGATTTTGTATGCATACAGGACAAAAATACTAATTTATGACTTGAATAAGGACATATATGATCCAAGCAGTAGCAAACAAAAATCTGACCAAACAATCGATGGCAACTTTAAGTAGTTGACACTGGGTGTAAAGACACAGTTGGTACTCAGAAAGAACTGGGGATCAATAACGAGCTCTACTCAAGTATCCATGTCACAGTTAAAACTGATTCACTGTAAACAGAAAACATTCCGCTCTCATACCTCTTCTTTTTCTTATAGACTTCAAGTTGGTTGACATGATGTTGTTTGAATGTCTGCTGTTCACACTGACAACACAGAGTCTCCAGGTATGCCAGTCTGCTCTCCATCTCCTCAAAGTCGCCTTCCAAATGAGCTGGAGACAAACGCAAACACACATTGAACAATCACCCCAAATACATGGGCAATACTTAATTATTCGTAAAATCACAAGTTGTCAGTTCATTTATATACTTAACACAATCAAAACACTTTGGGGTTCCATGTGTTTCTAAGTACAGAATCTGAACACTTTCTTCTAGCACTGTGAAGAATTAATAAAACCACACAGACAACACATACTGAGGTCCACTGCTTGACATTATGGCACCGTCTGTTGTTGGTGGTGGTGTCGACTGGCTTTATTGGACAGGAATGAAACAGACTCCATACCTATGTTAGCAGTGATGGCATCAAGCTCACTGATAAAGGCCGGCAAGCTTTGCAGTTGTTCCTGTAGTTGTGTCAGAGCGGTTCTTCTCCTCTCCCAGTGTGCTGACAGCATCACTATTTCCCCATCTACTGCCTAACACACACACACACACACACACACACACACACACACACACACACACACACACACACACAGAGGGGCGGAGGTAAGACGGAGCACAGAGGACAGCTGCTGGAAATCTAAGCTGCAACAACAAAATCACCAGTGACAAACTCACTCCTCATCCATCTGCTATTCCAGTTAAACCTCTGTTAGTACAATCATAACTGCTTCCAAATAAGCTGTCAACCAGCCAATGACTGTAGGTTTTGTCTAAAGCCAAAGTTATTCAGTTCACAATGATATAAAAAGAGAGTACAGCAACAGATCCTCAAGAACTGGAGAATAGTTAGCAACTGGGCTTCAACAGTTATTTAAATGGTTAATTGATTATCAAAGTTGATCAAATTTCTGTAGCTAGGATATTAATCCTTCCAGCTCTAGTTTATTTTGTTAAAAGCCTGTGTGGATGTGTTTCTCTAAAATATTCAGGTTTGAGTATAAAAGAAAGTGTCTTCATCACTTCTCTCCAGCCTACGGAAAGCCAGCACAAATGTCAAACATTTTTAGCTGGTTCCAGCTTGTTAAATGTGAGGATTTGCTGCTTTTCTTTGTAATTTCTGACAGTAAATGAGGAGTCTTTGGGTTTTGGACTGTTGGTCGGACAAAAGAAGCAGTTTGAAGACGTCGTCACTTTGGGCTTTGGGAAACTGTTTTTCACATTTTTTGACATTTTATAGACTAAACGATTAATTGTGAAAATAAATGGCAGATTAACCGATAATGAAAATAATCGTTAGTTGCAGCCCTACGCAGGTACACCACCCACCCCAGAAGACACTTCCTTGTATAATATTAATCATTAACAGAATCTAAAGAAGTGATGTTGTTGCATAGAGCAGAAAAGAGAAGTACTGATCCTACCTCTGCAGCCTGAGCACAGTCTTTTGTTCTTTTATGGAGCAGAAACCAGCTCTCCTCATACCTGTAGAAACACGTGTTATACACATTAACATCTCATCATCACCCCTCTTTTCAAATCAAGGCTGTTTGGAAATTGACTGTGTGTGTGAGAGTGCGTGTGTGTGTGAGAGAGAGTGTGTGTGTTTGCAGAGACCTGCTGAGGATTTCCAGTCCAGCATTGAAATGAGGAAGGCTTTCTTCAAACCTGAACAACAAACAGGAGAAGCACGCAATGTTCTGAGGCTCATGTCTAGATGGTAACCCTAGATTTACGAAACTTTCGCACATGCACACTTGATTCAGCAAGTAGCGCTTGGCACATGGGAGAAGTTAGCCCTGAGGGCTTTCTGCCAGAGAGACTAACCAAGCAGTTTTAGTGCCTAAACCTAACCAAACTGCAACCGTTTCACAACGTTAACCACGTGTTAGAAAGCCTTTGGTTAGGTTTAGGAAAAGATCATGGTTTGGGTTAAAATAATAAGTCAATGTTGACTTTAGGTTTGACACGGGACATGAACAGCGGTCTGCTGGGTTAAAGTCTTGTGTTTGACCCATCCATCCACCCCGACCTGCTCCCAATACAGACTTTGTCGCTCTTTATACTACGCCACCTGACTGCCAGAAGACCCGCTTAAACTACATTACAACCAGTATACGGAACAAAACAATGCTTCTTGTGGTAACGTTTCAAAATGTCAACACTCCTCGTGGCTACGATACACAATGACAAACAATGCGCACAATGAAGAAACAGCGTGTACAAATCTCGCGAGAGTTTCGCAAATCTAGGGTTACCATCTAGACACGACCTGTTCCGGGGGCAGCTGCATGATCAGTAGGGTCACTTAGCAACTGAATAATAACTTTTTAGCAGAAATGGTATGATACAGGACATGACTGTAAGCTGAATTGTCATTTACATACATAAACACACATACATACATGTGACAGTTTTCTGCTCACCTGGGTCTCCTCCTGATTTTGGTGTCTCTTGATTTGTCTCCAAGGGTCTTGAAGCTGGAGGGAGCGAAGGAAGAGAAAGAGAGAGAATAATAAAGAAAAGTAGTCAGTTCAGCAAGGATGTACAACAAATGTATAGTGGTGTGAGGGCCTTCGCACACCAAGTTAAAACCCACAATATAGCAACAGACTGTAGGGTTGGGCGACATGATGGTATATACCGTGCAACGGTAGAAATGTGTACACCAGTAGGGATTTGGCAAAACTGTTTCCACCAGAGCTATTTCTTGGTGTCTCTGCTATATATTTGGGGCAGGCTATGTAGCAAATCATGGCAGGATTCTCGCTGGATTCTCGTGAATCCAGCTGCCTCGTGGGCAGCAGGACTGCTTACCATGTTCTCACGTGATGTGAGAGTGACAGTTGGTGGTGGTAATGCACCTCTAAGCTAGTTTTCCAACCACCACAGAAGAGAGTGACAAGAAAACATGGAGAAGAGTGAAATTGTAAATACAGAGCATGAAGTACAGTATGGTTTCTGATTGTCATTTACAGAACAATTACTGTATCATGATTTATACCATTACATAAAATGACATATACCGTGATAGAAGATTTTGGAGCTTTACAGATTGCTTCTCATTCAACATCGCACACCCTGATGGGAGAGAGTTACCATGCAAGGCACTGGCCTAATCAGGAGCAACTGGAGATCAATGAGGGCCTTAGATCCAAATAAAGAATAAATAAACAATTGTAATGGAAAATGTATTTTAAACTACTTGATCTTTGTCCCACACTCTGTTGTTACATGTCAAAAGTAAAAGTTCTGGATGACTCAGTTCCTTTGTGTTCTGTGACTAGACACTGTGTTCATGGCCCCTAACAGAAACCTGCAGTTAAGGCCAGAAAGCTACAAGTAACGGACTCTACGGAGTTTTTTCTTGGTCTTTGCTGTGGAGACCACTGACCTCTGGATGCTTGGAGTCCATTTGCAAAAGCTTTGAATAAAACTTTCAGACAGACAGTATTTTGCCTTTATTGATACAGATTGCCACCAAAGAATACAGAGGGATCCACACAGAGCCTGGGTTAGAACTACAGGCAGGTCTGCAGGAATGGTTGTGACCCAACAGACTTTTCAGGTGAATTTCAGTACATTGTAGAACGAATTCACATTGCTGACATAGAAACAGGAAATGTGATTTTTTTTTATTCCATAGCCTAATTTGTTTTTAATATGTCATTACTGTTACTTTTATTGCAGAGCGGCTGTGGTCTTAACGTTAGATTCATGTAATCTCTCTCTGTCCTCTACACTGTCCTCCGAGTACTTAAAGTTGGTTGGAAAAAAAATCATCATCACATGATCGTCAGCTGAAATCAATAACCAGGAACAGCCAGGGCCGAGCTAGTTAAGACGTTAACAACCCGCAACTCAACGTAGTTCAGTTGAAAATTCACACGGACATTAAATGTAACTAACTGCTTGTTTAAACTCAGTGAGGTTAACATGAGGTGTGAAGCTGTCCATGAAGACATTAACGCTACAGACTCGGTAACTGCTAATCACATCTCTGCGGTGGGAAATTACAATTCACATGTTGTACTACCTGACCTGTTCTAACGCACACATCTAAGCTAACCATACAACGTTACCGTCTCGTTTGCCACCGCTAGCTAAAGATTAATTTAACGTTATGTCAGAAAGCAGACCAACCCCGTTGTGAAATCCTGCTGGACCATTTGAAGTCTTTCTCTGAAGTTTTCAAACATGGTTTCTCATCTAAAAACACCAGCTGTCAACATTGAAGTGTTGTAGAACTGTCTGATGCTCCTGCTAGCCAGCTGTTAGCCTGCTCTATAGCCCTACTCGCTGTATGATAAGTCTTAGGTCCTGAACTCGGCCTCCCAGGCTGCCTCTCCACTCCTCAGAGTCTGCAGAGCCTGGTGACTCCTACTCAGCCGGCTCTGACAGTTAATGCAATCCGTTATAGACGACGTAGGGTGGGGTTATGTCAGCTGTGGCTAAAAGGAAGGATCTTTACGCAGCCCGAGACAGTCTGCCTGAGAGTAAAAACTGCCTGAAAGGCTGAACTCAGGATGAAAATCATCCGGGGACTCATCTCGTACTGTATGTAGTGGGAAGGGCAGAATTCTTTTAAACTTTATTAACAATTTGCTGTATGTACAAACAATAAGGCAAATGTGTCTTGAAATAAGTGGAATACCATATTGAAGTACTGTTGTATCTGAAATCTCTTTTCACTGCTCACTAAAGAGTAAACTATTGAGTGTTTATTATTATACTGTGAATAGTTAATGAGTGAACGGGAGAAATCACTTTATTTCAAACAGCATCAGTGTAAACATCATCAAACATTAGCTTCAGTAGAGCTGAAACAGGCTGACAGGATGTATATTATGTCACTGTCAGACAGAGTGGGAAAAGACCATTTAAAGGACAAAAATGTATGCAGTCTCTATGTTTTCTGTGATGGATTTACACAACTCAAGTAAGGTTCAAGAGTCTGTTAATTTGATCATACTGTAAAGAAATTAATGGAAAGCACAGGATACCTGGAAAAATGCACACAAAAATCTAAAACAAAAGAATAAGGTTTTCAAAGTACTTTGCTGTATTTGTTGTAAATAGGATAAACATGCAAAACCACTATGGTCTTTTAATAACCTTCAAGGAAGCAAAAGGGGGAAAACTATGTTGAGAGTTAGGGTTAGCATTTTCACAATGGTATTTTCTTTGCTCTGCACTTGGTGCAATGTGTGGAAATAGCCTCAGTTTACAGTAAATGAGGTAAAGGAAGATAATGGCAGATAAATATACAAAGTGATTTTATTGCAAATTTTCATTCAAATCATTCATATTTATACAGACTGTTTACAGTTACCTTAGATGTCACTGCACAAATATTTGTCTTTTCATGTGTCAAATGTTATCTTATTTCCTTAGGGCTGAAAGCGTTTGCTCATCTTACCAAAAAACCCTGGATACATAATGACAGAAAGTAATATAACAACACAATTGATTAACAACAACTTGGATAATGCTTGTTGCGTTAACCAACATGAGATAACATAAATTCAGAGTCAGGAATAAAGACATGAATTTATTTGTTTTGTTATGACTTATCTCTCTCAGCTGGAGAACTGATCAAACCAGCAAGATCCATGGCTGCTGAGAAAATAGATGAAAAACTATAGAAAACAGATACCCATGAAATGTCAGTATCAGTAAGGAGCACAAACATATTGCAAATTTTTGCACATAGATATTTCCAAGACAGCTAAATGAACAGTGGGAGATGCTCAGTAAAGTGGTACTCCACCTGTTGTACTCCTTGAAACTACCGACTTTGTGTCCCTGATGAACCCCAGCACATTGTAAGCTCTAACAATGTAACATATCCATTCAATGATTTTCCACTGAAGTCCATTTAGTTGTTAGAGAAGAATGGCTGAAGCTCATTTTATGCGTGGCTCCACCCCCACAAGGTGTAATATCCTTACTGAAACACCCTTTGTTGGAATATGTGAGTGAGAATAAGTGAGTTGTTCAGTAAACTGGTAATCACGTCATATACAGTCAATCCTGTATCAGGAAGCCAGATTGTCCAACTGTCTGCAGTGATTTTCTGTTTATAGTTTGTCTGTAGCTACTTAGCATCATGTGCCAATGTGGTAGCTAGCTCTGTAATTAATGATCAGTGATGAGTTCAGGGTGCTTTGCATAGCAGAAGGCATTACATGCTCAAAAAGCAGAGATTATCTTGGTATAATAATTGTAGTGAACAATTCATTTTATGCTTTGTGGAAGACCACCCTGATGCGTCAGTGTTCTGGAGCTTGTGCTTCACATTGACATAAGTGGAAAGAACTTTCACTTCTACTACTACAATAAAAGTGAAATCTATTAATAAAGGCTTAATATATTTTGAAGTGAGTTGTAGTGAATGCAGTTGTCTGCACTTCTTCTAAAAACCATACACTAACAATACATAATGTAGTTTTCTGTGGCTGAGACGGGTCATAATAGGAAATTGATTCATGCCTTTATTCCTAACTTAGTTTAACATGTGTTGACCATAAATGAACACACTGACCTGTGATGTGGACTGATAACATATATCATATGGGCTGAAGTATGGACAGAGTATAATTAATTAATTTACAAATGCATTTGTCAGTTATTTGTCAGTTATAAGCCCTTATGTGTAGAAATACCATGTGTTTACTGCAACTTTAAAATTATTTTGATGGCTAGTTTTTGTTTGAAAAAAAACAAAAGAAAGGGCAGCAGAGTCCATTGCTGTTTGTTGTTCCCTCAGTGGCTTTTTTCTCAGTCACCAAAGTCGGTCTTTTCTTTAAATCCAATACAAAGGGGCTTTACTGTGAGGGAATGTGCAATATTAATGAATGTACTGACTTGTTTTATTTAATACAGCCATGTTTTCTCAGCTTATAGGCAAGCTAATAGCACTTGATGTAATCCTAAAACCTTCTGACATGTCAATAATATCCATGATATCTTGTGTGGGGACTGCAGTCATTTATCATACAGTATGATGGCCATATTAACAGTGAAGGTCAAACCACATCAACAGTACTTATTGAGGTGTTTCTTCATATGTCTGTCGTTCACCTGCCTCACAAAACACATATCCTTCAATTTCTACTAATGCATCAATGCACATGGACTCCGAAATAAGCATTCCACATGTCAATACGTGACCCCCCTCAACACTCCAAGTCTGTTTTTTTCTTTTGCACATCTCGTGAAGCATAAAGAAAAACCTGTTAATTGTACATACAGTATGGGCATAAAAGGCTTCAGTGGTAGGGGAAATAAAATTAATTAATCGGTAAATAAAAACAACACACCTTTTGTTCTTATTCGCATGTAACCTACTTTCAAACATTTTTTGTCCATTGAACAGACCAGTAGATTGGGAGGTCCTTCTGATATTACACAGGCCGGTCGGACAGTTTGGCTGGTGACTGTGCAGCTGGTTTTACACAGACAACTGGTTCTGATGGCTGTAATGGATGTCAACACAAGCAAGGATTACAGCAAGTATAACCTGTGCCATTGTTCATATCAGCAAAGACAGACTTGAAAAATGTGAACCTTTAATTCTGTTGAGGATTTTAGGTGAGAGACCCTAAGGACTTGTATGTTATCAATCTTGACAACGTTGAACAGATTATTCCTGTTTAAATGAAATGGCAGTTGGTAGGTTAATTCTAAGGACTGTATTGTAACGTGCCAAAAAGCCCCAGAGCAATGGCATACAGGCGTATGCATGACAGCTTTCTCTAGTTAAACTACTGAAAACTGTTCACCAGACTGACTCAACTTAAACTATGTGCTTTGATAAAACCAGTGCTTTTTCCACCATGAATATAATACAAAAATATCAAATTTCAGTTACATCAGGGAAGTATCAGAAATCAGTGTGCAGTCCACTATACGACTAATGTGTCTGCCATTATGCTGTGTCTTCCAATTAATTATTTTACATATCCATCCATCCATTTTCTATATCGCTTATCCTCTTAGAGGGTAGCGGGTGGCTGGAGCCAATCCCAGCTGACATTATTTTACATATATAGAATTAAAATGTTCCCACAGTCATTTCCAAATATAGAGAACAGTACATAGCCACTACGTCACTATCCAACCAGCCAACAACCATCATCATGCATTGCCTATGATCCACAGTATCCAATGTTTTAAATAATTTGCTAATTGTCTTCAATATTAATTCTCAATATAGCGAATAATGAATCTGTGAATGTTTTCAGATGTGGCCCAGGTGTTTGTTAGCGCTTCAGAAGGATTCTAGGGCTGGTCCTGGTCTTAATGGCTGAGGTAGTAGACTTGGTCTGGGTAAGGCCCTTTATAGAGCCCTTGGAAGTGCTAGAATAGCTACTGACAAGTGCACTGTCCTTAGTGGAGTCCTCTGTGGTACCCTTGGAAGAGTCTTTTGCAGCACCTTTGGAATTATGGATAGAGTAACTGCTAGCTGGTGAAGTACACTTGGTAATGTCTTTGCTAGTACCTTTGTTAGTACCCTTAGCAGTGTGCTTGGCAGAATAACTGGCTGGTGGGTCGGTGTGTACGTGTGTAGATGTCACTGAGTTGATAGAAGCTTTAGTTACAGTAGTCCTAGCAGTAGCAGCTCTGGCAACAGTCTTTGACTCAGTAGTCCTGGTAATTGCCTTAGGCATTGTGGATAAAGCAGGCTGATTGTTCTGGAGCCTTTTTTCTCTTACATGTCTGCATATGACCTCACTGACAGGGCTGAGGTCATAGTTTGTGATGACGTTGGTAAAGTTGACCCTTTCTTGAGAGGGCTCCAGAGCTGTGATACTCGTCAAACTTAACTTTCCAACATTTACCTTGTCCTGTAAATCTTCACTAATACAACCGCCCCTCTCTAGTATCATCTCTCCAATATGGCCACATGTTGGTTGTCTAAGTTCTTCATCATGGCTACCAGTGATTTTACCCATATGGCTCACGTACTCCTCTCTAACAGCTTTGTCACAGTCGGCCTCCCTCTGTGGGATCTCACCAATTTGGCAGTCACTCTCCAATGGGACATCACCATCACTGTATTGCACTGTCCTGCACTTCTTTGATGAATTGTTGTCCAAAGGAACGCGATTCAGAGGAGTAGGACTGGTGTCTGGTGGGAGGCCTCTCTTCCTTCTGGACAACCTCAGGACACCAGGATTCTCACTTAGCTCTCTGATGACTGAGCCATTAGTCAGTGGTATATGAGCTGGAGTCCTGCATGAATTTCTTCCTGAGTTCTGGAAACTATTGAAGGTCTTGGGGTTGCTATAGTAGTTAGAGACTGTTCTGTGGTGGAGAGGAAGGTGCTGATTGTGAGGCAGCTGGTGGTTGGAGAGGTGTTTGTTGTTGGCTTCCTGGGGTCTGCTTTGGGGATGGCCTCTTGGTTTACAGGTACTGCTAGGCCTTGTGCAGGGCCTGGGGGATCGTCTGCTGCCAACCCCTGTGCTAGGCTTTAAGGGAGGGACTGACCTGACACAGGAGGTTCTTTCTGCAGAGAATCCAGTCACCATGGCAACCTGCAACAGAAAAAGATCTTGATAGCTCCTATTAAGGCCTTAGCAGAAAACAGTTATGAGCACGATTCTGTAACTGGATTACCAATGGTTCTTTACAGGCCCAGTCAAACAGTAGTTTGTAGAGCATATTTAGTTTCTGTATTGTGATTCATGTCAGAGTAAAAAGGAATATGTTGGGTGGGGTATGATAACGAGCGGGATTTGGTTTGATCGCTCAAAGGTGGACAGTGTGTCTGACCATTTCAGTAACCTTCCGAAACCAGCAATCTGACATTCATGCCATGATTGGCCAGCTGTGCAGAGGTGAGAAAGGAGCCAGGGTCACTTTTTATATGAACAACCAAGTGCAACACCATGAATGTCTTCCAGGAGAGACTGTCTGAAAACGTGCACCATTATCCACATATTTAATGGTATCGTATCTCCCCCCTCTCTATGGCAATTGGCTCTTCAGAACAGCTATAAACACATTTGATTTCCGACGTGGTGAGACAACACAACATTTTATACAGGATATCCGTGATACACATTCCTGCTGATGTTTTTGCACTACCAGTTGAAAGTTGGTGGAAGTAACGCACAGAGAAACATAGTAATGTGCCAACAAAAGGCATATAGCCTTACTAGAAATAACCAGAAAAGAGGATAAAACTCACGCAATTAAACAAATATGGTCGACAATAAATGTGCTATATGGACACAGCAGGGGGTGCAACAGGCATTAAGAAGCTACAGAGATTAAATAGCCTAACACATTTATACAATCAACAGCAGAAAAAAGCATCACCAGGGCAAACAACACATAAATCACATTAAATCACAAAAGCACAAAAAACAGTGCAAAGCCCTCTTGTCTTGGGCACACAGACTGTGTGGGTGTAGCCACCTGCTGTTTTGGTTCATGTATGTGCAGCAGTGCAAAGTGCAAAAGGGCTGGTTGCAGTGGAATAAAGATCAGAGGGTGGGCTGATTAATAAATACACTCTCAGGCAGTCACATTACTGGTCTCATCGCTCTTAAACAGCTGTCCAATCACAGTCAAGAATGACAAGAATGGATCAACAAATGGAGAACAACTTCTCCACTCCAGTATATCATATTGTTGTCTGGATGGAGCAGAGCAGCACCACAAATCTGCAGCCAGAGACAGATGGTGTGGATTTTTATTAACAGTTACTGAGTACAATGACAACAGAAATAAATAACAGAATAGCACAGAATACAACTTTATTGTCCACAAAAGTGGAAACAATCATTTAAAAAAAATATTTGGTGAAACAATTTATATGAGTGCATGAATCCCACGGTCATAATTCTACTGTATCTCATGTCGTTAATGCTCACATCATATCGTAACTGATGCGTGGCCACGGCACTTCTCAAATCAGAGGCTGCAGATTTATCAACGTGTCCTGCTGCCTTCAGATGGCTGAAGAAGCTTTTCACACAGTATCACACAGCCGTGGACAACAGATACTGTATGAATTACATATTCATTTAAAGATGCAGAATACTTAACAGATGTTCCTGCTTTAACCACATGAAGTGTTTAGTTTTGATGGTGATTTAAACGCATATACTGGTTGGAGAGTGTGTTGTGTCAAGTGCAGTACTTAATATTGCCACAAGTTGTCTCTGTAGAGCTGTGTTAGTATGAAAGTATAGAGAAAGTGACACAGTAGAGAAGTAAAGTTTTGGCTATGCTGTTTATTGGTGCCTCTGTGTGACCATTCGGCCACCCATCTTTAGTCTTTAATTACAATTGTTTAGTTAAGCATTATTCCATTATTGCTGTTGTAGAGGAACATTTAGCTCGATGGTATAGTGTTTTGGGGAATTTCAATAAAATTAATAATCTGTTGCTATCATTTTGTTTGTCAAAATCTATAAAGTAACAAGGGGGGTCCTCTTAGTAGCAAGATGTTACAGGTAGTTGTATGATGTATTATTTTTATTATTACTGTATAGTACTAATAATAATCATGATATATTAGAATATCAATATTAGTTGAAGTGTATGAGTCGCCCTGCCCTCCCTTTTCATGACCCTTCTCTATTTCCACTACAGTTAGTTTTGTGATCAGGTGATTTTGCCATGCTGTTATCCTGCGCTGCTCTGTGTACAGCAGCTAAAAAGAGTGTCGTCTCGGGAGCTTTTCGACTGATGAATCGACTAATTGACGTTTAGGGGCAGCCCTGCCTATTTCAATGGCATTCTATACATTCTATTCTAGATCTATCTTTTTCCCCTTTCATAGTCAGTGCATAATAAGGTCAGTACACTTAGCTTCTTTTGTCCCGCTGTGGTCTTCTAATAGTTAACATTAATATACACAGCGGAAAGGCCATTAACACCTTAATAAAGGTAGGTGGATGCTGATCCACCATGAACATTTTAGCCAGAAGTGGCATCTGGGTCACTCAATGGACAGTGCATTCAGTTAGTTAAGGTAGATGCTACCTTTTTTAACCTATGGTCAGGTATAATAATGCTAACCTTAACCATAACCCATAATGCTGTCAGCATTCATTTTATTGCATTGTTGTACATGTGTTGTACTGTGCACAAACTGATAATGGCCTCCTTAGGCCCCGGGCCCAGGAATGTCAGCACCCCCTGCACCCTCTGCCAGTGCTCCTGCCTGGGGTGAAATACAGGAACATACAGGAATAGTTTCTGACATAAATATCATGAAAGAGGTGGCATTTTTCCTCCACCACTGTGTCTTTGCTTTTACTGCTGATACTGTGTAATCTTAAATTTGTTAACAAGATAAAGAGAGCAACCCTTTCTGCCCCACAATCAACCTAACTGTATCTGTATCAGTGTCAGATTCAGTCTTCATAATGCTGATGATACAACCAAACAGTTTTCAGACAGAGAAGCATGTAGAAAGGATGGTCAGACCTTGTTAGTCCTCCTGACCTGTAGGGAGAGCTGGCGAGGTCTCAGGAGGGGTCTCTCAGCTCCCTCTCTCCTGTCCTCCTCCATTCCCTCTCTCTTCCTCCTCTGCTGTTCCTCCTCTCTCCTCTCTCTCTCCCTCCTCCTCTGTGCCCGAGCAGTTAGAGGGCAGAAGGAGTTGACCCCTGCAGGACCTCCAGGCCCTCCAGGCCTCCCTCTCAGAGACCTAGAGCCTCGCTGCACTGTAACACGGCAAGACAGAGGCAGAAAAAACAGACTTATTCAAGCAAAGAGAAAAATGTGCATGAAGCATTTTGTTGGATGAATTAACCTAACATTTTATTTAAAGTTGCCTCAATCATTGCAGTTTAAAAAGAAGAGTAGATGAGACAGTAGATGAGTACCATTTGTCCCACTGAATATGCTCGTGTTCTTCAGCTCAACTGGAGTCCTGTGATTGGTGGAAAGACAGGAAGTAAGATGCTGAGTGCCTGCTGGCTCCTTTGCTCGTCCACTCGCTAAGAAGGCCATATTGCCAGGCAATGCTGCTGAACCTGAAGTGAAAAAGGAAAGGCCATCATTGATTTTGATGTGTGTGCATTTGTGTGTGTGTGTGTGTGTGTGTGTAAATGAGGAAATTCCCAGACAAATAATTATTTCCAGATGTACTAACATAAAGTAATAGAAAAAGGAAAGGCCCCTTCGTTAGCATCGACTGCAGGGAACTCCCCCTCTGAGTCATTCGCCGTCCAGCGGATCTGTTCAGCCCAGTGTAGGCTCCCCTTGTACTGCCAAAAGGCCTACATATGGTCCGCACAGGACAGGAGGAGTGAGAGCTGCCATTTTGTCACCTACAACTACCACCTGTCACCATCACTCCCCTTCTCTCTTTTAGAATATATGCCAGGGAAAGCAGGAGGAGATACAGTATGGCTACCACAAAGAACAGTGGGATTGGCATGCAGCTCAATGGGGTTTATTGAGTGGTGAGGCAGCAGAAGGCAACAGTACTCACCCTCGTTCTCTTTGCCCCCCTTTTCACTGACTAGCCAGAGATATTAGATGCATTTAAACACAACTGTGCATTGGTCTTTTTTAGCATTAACTGAACAGTTCTTGTATACACAGTAGTACATTGTATGATGATATGGAGCTGAGCAACCGACCCTGTAACCAGCTCAGCTCAGCTCAGACCACGTCCTGTCATGTGTCAGCAGCTTCGGTGCTTGTAGCTTACCTCTCAGACAGAGAAAAGACAAGAAGTCCTCAGTCTTGGGTCGACGTCTGGTCAGACAGGTGGCGACAGAAAGGTTGTGGGTGTGGTTACTTCGTGCTGATATCATCAACCCTGATGGACTTGGAGAGCTGGGAGGGGACTGGGCAAACTTCCTCTGTGCTTGCAGCCTTGGTCTGTGCACGCATGCCATACACACACACCCACACAAATACAGTCATACTGACAGGTGTTTCTATTATTTTGTACACCCCATTATTATCAATGGGAGGCTAAATAACAGAAACACCTCTCTGTATAATGCCATACAGTTCAACAGCACAAACTACTCGAACACGTCTGGAAAACAGTTGTAACTTTTTTTTAAGGTTTTTTAGAACCTTCATGCAGGACTGCACGAAGGTTCTAATGTACTGACTGTTGTATTAGACTGTATTAGTTTTAGCTAGTTGGACCTAATAAACTGCCAACTGAGTGTATATAGAGAAGATGGCTAGCAGTAGAGGTGGAATCTGTTCTTTTAAAGAACAGTCCTATTTCATCAGACAGGATTTGATATTTTTTGCACCTGCACTAATTTGGTATTTTCTTGCCTTCAAACAAACATGCTTATGAGGTGGGTGGAGTTGAGGTTATGTTTAAGCAGATCAGGCAGCACAATGCAATTTGGGTACTCATTTTGGCATGAAATTGCCCTCTTACACCTGGTCTACACCAACCGCACAGCGACAGCAGCACGTCAGCAGTGTCTCACTGGATCTGGGCAGCTACTGTACTGCAGTTTGGAAGAAAATAGAAAAATATGCTTTGGGTTGCAGTTATGCACATATAGCGTGAGCTGTCACCGGCCAGTGTTAAAATCAAATCAGACATCAAAGTGAGGCAGAGAACTGAAAAACATGTCTGGGTTAGTTAGACAGCATGTTACTGTGAATGCAAGCACAAAAGGCATTAATCAAGGCTTTGGTTGACAGAGGTGCACACACATGACTGCCCACATCAGTGTGGTCAGTATAGATCACTTCACTCGAAGCCAGTCTTTGTAGGTAAGGATGAACCCAGTTTAGTTCATTAACCAGCACATTTAGCACTCTGATTGATTTGTCTTTGTCATCTGATCAATAAGATTGATCCTCCACATTACCAGAGCCAGACTTTCACTCTCATTTTGGTGTATCTGAGTGTGTGAATGTTCATTGCATCATCATAATTTTCCTTGTACTGACTTATGTAACTCAAGCTGAGGACCAGATCAGAAACCTGGATAAGGTGTTTTCATGCCACAGTATGCTGGTTTCTGATCCGGATAGTCCTCTGCATACATATTCAGGTGGCTCAAAACCAGGATATGATGCTCACATGCGCAAACACATGACCAGGATACTACAAACGCTGCTCATAACCAGTATAATGATGTCCATGTAAACAAACTCATAGCTAAGAACATACTGTGTGTGTGAAAGAAGTAAATAAGAGTGATCATGTGCTTCACTGAACACTAGTGAACTACTAGCACACTGGTAACATTGAGCCCAAACACCAGATTACATTAATGGTGTTATTTAATACAGATCAGCTTTAAGGGTGAGTACTGGAGTCTACTTGCAGTGTTGGGCAGGCGGCAGCACAATGCTGCTCTTCTCCAGCTGTTAATAGGCAAGTCATGCACACAGGCATGTACATGCAAACACACAAGGAAAAACACACAGCAGAGCAGCTGACCTCTTGCTGGCAGGGTCATCCTTGTCACGATGGATGCTAGCAGGACGGCACTGTTGAGGGCATGTCTGCAAGGACCAGTTCCAGCTCGGACTAGCTGACAGTTTATGTGCCTGACGCCGGCTGATGCCATTAACCAGGGAGCCTTGAGAGAATAGTTAGAACTTTAGTTACTTACATGAAGCAGTTTCACTACTAGCAACACGAACCAAATTATCACAAAAACAGTCAATTACACACTAGAAATTGTTAGTATAATAAATGATATTGGATATGGTTTGTGACAGCTGGGACAGGAAAGATGAGCTGCTGGTCATGGCTAAAACATGGGAACAATATTAAGGCTTTCTTTCATACAGCCCCAAATCAATGTTAGTTACAGCTGTGAACGTTTATTAAGCACACACACAGTTTTGGAAGAGAAAGTGAAGGTCAATGGTGAAATAAAAAAACTGTGCATTGTAAACCCTCATCAGCTTAATGTAGCTGACAGTTTTCCTGAGCAATGAGGGATTCTTAACCACATTCCAGGTGTGCGCACTTTCAGTCTGACCTCTAAATAAAGTGGTTTAGATTATCTGGATAAACTGTTTCCAACCTGTCTGATCTTCTGACTGCTCATGTTTTTTTAGTGACTCTTTTTAGTGATGTCACCGTGTTCTCAGATCTCAAGAGTACTACTGAATTATTAACAGCACAGGAGACATAACAGGAGAGAAGAAGAGTATTGATGGTACTGACCCCTGAGGCTTGTGGGGGTGTGTGACCTCAGGGTCCTGGCTGGGATGGGAGTGCTCAGCAGTGTCTGTGTGTTTTTAGGTGGGCAGGTGTGTTTCACTGAGTGTTTGCGCTGAGTACTATGTGTGTGTTTTGCAGTTTGGGTGTATTTCGAGTTCAGAAGCGACAGTGTATTTGGTGTTTTATGCGAGCGTAGTGTCCTGGTTGATACAGAACTCTTCTGGAACGTGTGTGTATTTTGTTGTGGGTGTGTATGTACAGTGTGTGTAATTTCCCCTGTGCACATTTTTGATTGTGTTTGCATGTTCTGTAGTGTGTGGGTACATTTATGTTTTGGTTTGTGTGAGTCCTGAGACCAGTTCGTTTTCTGCCCTTTGTTGGTGTGTTCATGAGGGCGCAGGTGTTTTGAAATGTGCAGATTTTGTTCAGCGGGTGTGTTTTTCTGTGTGTTCGGTGGTCTTTGTTGTGGCATGTGCACACTCTGTCTCGTGCGTGTGTTTTTGTGTGCGTGTGTGTTCGGTAGAGTCTGTGTCTTTCGCGGAGCATGTAAGACTCTACTTTTCGACGGGGGTTTGTGTGCGCGCGTGTGTATGTGTGAGTGCTTCTGTGTGACACGGTGGGTGTCTCTGAATTCCCTCAGGGACAGGAAAAGAACTTTGCGCACCAGACGTTCTTCACACCACGGCATCCCGTCACTGATGTCCTGCAGAGTCACAGACACAAACACCGTCAGCTTTGCTCACACTACCAGCGGAGGATTATTTCTCCTCAAATTACATGAATCATCAAACACTGGTGATCATACTACAGTAAAATATGAAAAGAGAAAAATTAAGGACTAGATATCCACAGCATTGATATTTGCTGTCATGGCTCTAACTTGTCACTTGCCTGACAATTTTAGTAAATTTCCAACACTGACAATCAGACAATCACACCCACTTTACGGAATGATTGGTCAAGTTTGTGGATGTGTGAAAGTAAGTAAGTACAGTACAGAATTATAAAGTCATGTGTACGCATGGTTCAGTTATAGAAATCTCAATGACTGTAGAACTGGTCACACAAGCCTCATTTCTCCTCCCACAGTTATCCATAAATGCATGTAGACACACCTTTAATCACTTGTCTGCATATCAATACTTCTGCCTGCCCCACTACTTAGTAGACCTGTCAGTGAAATTGTTCCTCATCTGGAGGTTCTCCAACAATGCCAGAGCAGTTGTTATCCTACACGGCCATTGGAAACACCTGTAGCTATTATGTATATTAATGAATGACCTGTACCTGTAATCCATCATCTGTGGTGATATCTCAATCATCATCATTAAACTTCAGTAAGATAATCAATGATTTAGTATC
>SEMN01000143.1:795901-1099017 GCA_005408345.1 Macquaria australasica | reverse complement strand
ATTTGGTCTGGTAGTTGTTTTGCTACCTCTTTATCATTCAGGTTAGTGGTACTGGTAAACACTTGATTCCTGGCCGCTGTGTCCTCACTTTGTAAAGCTCACTTTGCGCTGTTGTTTAGTATTATTGCCTCCATTCATTGAAGTCCTTTGTCTAACGTTTCCCTGAATATAGGAAGCTGTTTACTTAGCAGTTGAAGACAAAATGACCATAAAATAGAAAAAAACTTGCTGTGTTTAGATTAATGAAATCAATTGAGTCCTGAGATTATTTATTATAATGTGTTCTTTTAATCTGTTATAGGATCCTGTGGTGAAGAAGAGCCTGTCTTGCCTCAAGGAGTTCATCGGTGACCTCGGCAACACCTACACTACAGCTCTGCTGGCGTACGTCTTCACCCTGGCAGGAGACATGGAGACCCGTGCTCACCTTCTGATGTACCTGGACACGGTTGCATTAAACGAAGGTGAGTCATCGTCCTAAAGGAAATCATTCTGGCTTCAGTGCTGTGAAAGTAGCTTACCTTGTGCCTGTTTGTCTGTTGTGGGTGGCTGGTTTTAGGAGGTTTCCTCCACTGGTCTCAGACGGCAACAGAAACGTCAGCCTCTCTGTCTGTGGAGATCAGCTCCTATGTGCTGCTGGCCAAACTCAGTGGCTCTCCTACTGCTGAAGACCTGGGCGACGCTAACCTCATCGTCAGATGGCTGACGGGCCAGCAGAACTATTATGGAGGCTTCTCCTCCACACAGGTACAGCCCAGGCAGCTGGAGTTAAACGTACAGTCTTCTCTGCTGGGACAAATACAATGAAAAGTCATAGTAGTAGAAGTTAGCTGAAATGTCTGACTGAAGCTTAACCTTTTAGTCGCTGTCTTATGAAAACCATGCATCTCCAAAATGCCAACTAAGTAAAACAGCCCTATTTTCATCTCTGCATTTTTCAGCTTATTCGGTGGGCTTTTAAATGTTTTATTTAGCTCATTAATACTAACACTATTACTAAATCCTGAAGTTTATCTAAAAAATTCTAAATCACATAATTTAGACATACACGGTTTTCACAGGACAGCGACATTACCCAATGCCTCAACAATTTAATTTCAGTGATTATACCACGCCAAGGACGACAGCAGTGTTATAGCCCATTAAATCATATACTGAGCATACTATCCGGATTTGAGGTGTAATTATTTTACCTTAACGGCAGCCATTACTGTTAGTTGATTTCTGTATGGAAAAACAACATTAGAGAGACCTGAAATTTATAAAAGTGAACTCCTACATATGAAACCTGAAAACTGTTTACATTTGTATACATTTAAGCACATAAGGTAATTGTTATTTGGTGTGTTGCAGGACACAGTGGTGGCTCTGCAGGCTCTGGCTCTCTACTCCACTGTGGTGTTCAGTCCAGAGGGTTCAAGCACAGTGACAGTCCAGTCTCCCAGTGGCCCGCTGACATTTGAAGTGAATCAGAACAACAAACTGCTCTACCAGGAGAAGCTGCTGCAGGACGTGACAGGAAAGTACAGCCTGGAGGTGAAGGGAACTGCCTGTGCTTCAGTGCAGGTCAGTGGTACCTGTGGCTCTTATTGTTTCTCTTCTGTACACATACATTTACCACCTCTGAGGCTATAGGCCTTTTATTTTGTTGGTAGTAGTTCTGCAATTGTCAAAGTTCATTTCAATTTCAATCAGTCAGTTTCTATATATAGCTCTATCCACTATATGTGCAAAATATCATACAATAGAAGAACATTCTTACATATTCTTTCATATGCATTAAGATGATTTGCTACAGTTAGCATGAGAGACAGTCAGAGTGAATCCTTTTCTCTGCAGACAGGTACTACACCTTTACTATTTGAAATGAACCCCCTGCTGGTATTCAACACAAAACAGGAAATGCGACTACCTGTTCGATTACTTGAGTAACCAAAAAATAAAATCCTAAGAAAATACTTCATTATTCATGAAAATGTTCCTGGTGTACCTGTTTCCCAGATTTCTCTTCACTACAACATCCCAACTCCTACTGATGTCACAACCCTCAGCGTGGAGGTCAAACCAGAGGCCACCTGCACCAGCAGCCCTCTCAGACCCAAACTCACTCTGAAGCTAAAGTCCCTGTAAGTAATCAACAGCAACTGGCTCCACGTTACAGCAGACCAAAGAATATTGTCAGTTTTGACAAACAATCCCGTGTCCACTAACAGATACATTGGAAAGGAGAGCAGCACAAACATGGTGATCCTGGATATCAAAATGCTCTCTGGTTTTGTCCCAGACAGTGAGTCTTTGAAGAGGGTGAGTTATGACAGTGACTTTAAGCTCAACAGAAATGTTTGTGTCAGTTGTTGATGTCATGATGGTGGTAACGATCACCCGGCTGAATATCGTCTCCTCGCAGCTCGAAGGTGCCCTGCTGGTGGATCGTGTTGAACAGAAGGAAGATCATGTCCTCGTGTACATAAAGGAGGTGAGAGGAATTCACAGTGAGGAACCACAGATAGGTGGTGCTCCCCAGATCTGTGATTGATCGTGACGTCTGTTTTTCCTCCATCAGCTAGCGAAGGACATACCCATCAACCACAGCTTAGAGCTCCTACAGGAGCTCCCAGTGCAGAACCTGAAGCCAGCCGTGGTCAAGATCTATGACTACTACCAGCCAAGTAAAACCCTAAATCCATTTACAGACCACACTGACAAACTCTGCTCCTTAGTAGAGCTGCACAACAACCTCAACACTTACCAGAGTAGTAATTTTGAGTACTACTTGTTTTCAATGTGTTAGACTGTTGAGCATATGAAGAAAGTTTTACTCTTTTTTTTGTTGATTTTTTCCAATCTCTATTTTAATTCTTTTCCTCTCAGGTGACCAGGCTGAGATAGAATACACCTACCCTTGTGCTGCAGGTAACAACCTGTAATAACATACCAGGCTTCCCTCACATTTTTACAAATGAATTTTTAAAACTTTTCCATAATATTTTACCCCATTTCCATAACTTTAAATAGATAGGCCATAAAGCGATCATAGGGCGCAATAATGAGGCTTTTACTCCAGAGTGCTATTCCCTGAGGCAGGCACTGTAGCAAAAATGTAGCATGGAATAATAATATTATTATGGCACCCATCTCACTAATTTTGCAGTGGCTTAAGTGAATGTCAGCATTTGCTGCATTTATCAATTTAAAAGTAATGATGCATAAAAGTTTTAAATTACAGTTTTTTTTGTTGGTTTGCCAATCTAAAAGTTTATTTCCTAGATACCAGGTTTTCACCTGCCCTCCATCCCAAATTCAGTGTAGGCACCAGATCTGCTCATTTACAGATGATGTAACACATTCACACATTATGATTGGCTGTACGTTGGAAAGTGTACGGATGCCGTGTGTTTGTACCGCAGACTACCACATTTTGCCTCTTTCATGAGCCACGTGTTATATTTGTCGTTCGAAAGCCAAACATTTTTAAACACACACTTCCCAGGCATTTGCAGATAATCAAACTGCTAGCGCTTGCTAACTTAACTCACATTCCTTAACTCACATTCCTGCCGCCAACTAGCTGCATGTGTATCACGTGATACTAGTGATGTTTCAACGGTCACGCAGCGCAGCACTAGATTTCAAATTAGTAATACAAGGAACATATTTTGTGTAATGTTAGACATGTTTTTTATGAACATATTTGAAACATTAGCCAAAACTATGTAAATTCAAACTTTTCCAAAACAGTTTTTCTAATTTCATAGCTTTTCCAGGAATTTCATGACCGTGGGAACCCTGACATACAGAAGTAGTACGATGTATCTTACAGAAAACCTAAAACTTTTTAACACCAACCACAAAAAACTAGAATGTCTTAAATTGGTCAGAATCACTCTCAAGAGTATGTACAACATTTTGGACATCAACTGATAATTCAAGAGATAAGGAATGATACATTATTAGAAATGTGCCAATTTTGTAACCTAAATCCAAATTAAGCAAACAACTAATATAATATAAATAATTATTCTTTTTTATTCTTTCTTTTGCAGCTTGAAGAGTGAAGTGTGGTCAGTCCTCAGGCCGTCGCTGATTCCAGTGTACTTTCAAAAGACCTGCATTTTATTAAAGACACATTTTATGTGCCTTGTGTAACTCCATGTCTGTTTGTGTGAACATACACAGTCAACACTTATTTCCTTAGTATTCTGCCACAATACCTTACAGCTGGATCACTACTGTATGTGTCTGAGGTGAAATGAATGGACAATAAAATAAAGTGATGTGAATATTAAACTGGTCGTGTGTTGAACTCTGTCAGTCCATTTACGTGTGGTAGGGGGGCATGAACTTTTTTCGGCTTCTGAAGGGGGGCATGAGAGAAAAATTTTAAGAACAACTGTCGTTGGGCTTAAAAAGCTGACCACGAACCGCAATGTCCCTGGTTTGAATCTGGCCGATGACCTCTGTTGCATCTCTCTCTTGCTTGTTTTCTGTCAGCTCTCTACTATTGCTATCTAATAAAGGCATAAAAAAATGTAAATAAAAATATATGATAGATATGGAGATTCCACTTAGCTGTTGACAGTGAAGACAATGTTAAGGAAGTTGAGGATAGACTCTGCTCCCAACAATCACTGCTCTCCATCACAGTTTCACAGTGAATGAATGAACATAAACACAGTGACTGCCAGGAGTAGTCTCCTGTTCAGTAATGAGACTAGGTGAAAGTTACCTGGATGTATTTCCAGTTATATAAGTATGTTGTAGCCCACTGTTGCTATCAAAGTCAAAGAATGTAGACACAGTTAATGTAGGGAATATAGTAAAGCATGATGCAGCCTGATCACGTACTGTACATCCATCTACTGTTGCAGGAGTGCTGAAAATCAAAACCTATGGCGTAGGTACTTATGGTGGGACTCCCGTTAACCTCTTACATCAAGCATGAATCTCAGCTTAAATGGCTTATAAGTGATGTCTGGCTGCCTCCTCTGTTGAGTAAGGTTGTTCCAATTTCACATAGATGGCCCCAGTGGCGTAAGGTAGTTACGACGGGCACCAGAGCACGCTATTATGATGGGCCCTAGTGCGTGCTAGTGACTAGTTATGAAGCACACACACCAGCCTGAGTATATATATTTTACCAGTCAAATGAGTTACTTAGGCTATTGTATTGGAATTCAAATAAACATTTAAAAAAAAAAAAAGAATACCATGACCGAGATGGGTTTGCCTTTTTAAGGGCATACACAGCAAATTGCACCATATTTAATTTAATGTGAGTTTTTCTTTGAACACAGGTGTGTTTCTAACTCACAAGGGCCTGTCTGCCAACACATTGTTGAAAGGCCCGCTCTCTATAGGTCCCCCCACCCCAGGGGCCCTAGTGCAACCGCACTGCCTGGGCTGTCTATATTTGCGCCTCTCAAACCATCTGTTTTCTCTGTCCAGTATGTGTACATTGTACATTGCAGGACATTGCTGTCCTCAAACGCGTGTCTCTTGTCCCTGTCCTTGAGGACAGCAATGCACAAATACTGGGCAGACGTGTGGGTGTTGAACTTTAGTATGTAACACATCAGCGTTGTTTGAGGATGACCACACAATCCACACAGGTTTGTTTACTAGAAAATGCTCTACTCAGGATAATCACTGTTTATATGGCAAAATCAAACATCCCACACAGTTCAGAGGGCACGGTTGCAGAACTCAAGTTACTTTAATACATCAATTAGACTGAGAAAGCCCTGTGATGTGTGTAGGGGTGGCGCACTTTTGGTATCTCCATAGTTGGATGTGTGCAAAGCACTTGAGTGCTCATACTGTTTAATCCAGTTGTGAAGCACTTGGTGAAGCATGGTGTTTTGAAAAGTTCCTGCAGAATGTTTGTATGAGAGACCTAGAAGATATGTTTAGCCATAACCCAGACCGATGGAGAAAGATGATGCTGATTCAGGTTTCCAGGTAATTCTTATGCAACATTTTGAATTTTAGTATACAATATAAAGACTATTAAGAAACATTAAAGTTTTTTTTTTTTTTTCAGAGCTACGCGGAGAGGGAAAATTGGGCTTACAGTCATCAGGTGGCCAGAAACACAACATCCAATGGGATGATATTGTTGTGAGCAACTTGATAGGCTGACGTTACTGTATATGAAGGGTCTGCTCCAAGAAGCATGTTTAGTTATTTATAGTTAAGTTATTTGGATAATTTGCTGAGTAAACCCCCTCAAAACTGGAACGTGGACTGATGTTTTACGTTTTTACTGCTTCTTGGGGGAGACCACTGGGCCGTGATCTCTCAAAGTTCCCCAACACAAACTCTGCTTTGAACACTACAGTTCAGTCAAAGATACTAAGGTTAACCAAAGCAGCCACCAGCCGATGAGTGAATCTAAATAACTGTCCACACTTTGTAGACAATGGTATTTTGTGTGGTGATGAGTAAAATATCTATTAATTCTACTCAGGATGACACACAACCACTCTAGTGCACAGAGTGATGGAGTCCTAGCTGAGAGCCTGAGAGGGGATGAAGGGCCATGATTGTAAGAGCAGGGTCAGACTAAATGTGACTGTGCCATTGCCCCTCAAGATGCCTGTGCATGCCCATGTTTAGTGGTGACGTGTTTGTGAGAGAACCTACATTGTGTTATGGTGACAAAACCTGCTTGTGGTTTTTGTGTTGCTGTACACTCTCTGCATGTAGTTGCTTTGCTGATTTTCGCTCTCTTACTTCATTTTACCTCAAAATTAAGTGAAATTAAAATCTTCACCATCTAATTTCTACCATATATATGTTCCCCCTGGATTTACTGTTGATGAAGTTTGATTTCCTGTAGGTGGCACTGTTGTCTTGTTTTGTCAGAAAACTCATCACTCACTAGTTTCCTGGCAAACGAAACTATTAGTTGGGGTCAACTATAAACAGACACAAAACTTGTTTTAATGCAGGTGTTTAAGCTGAGGAAAGGTACTTTAAAGTGTCCAAGTGGCCTGTCTTACAGATCTCATTTCTGGGGTTTACACACTTCACACTCAGCACAAGTTAAAGTAGTAAAGGTCACCCATGGTATGTGAGGCGTTGTATTGCATGTCCTCATCTTCTCACCTAGACAGAATCTGAGTAATGCACATTAGGCTGTCTCATGGACTATATATTGATCAGTTACACACACAAGAAATGTGACTTACACTAACTGCCTCATATAGTGGTGTGTTGAAATTGAATTATAGTTTCATTTTATAAGATATATATAGTATATGTTGTTTATTGAATGTGTTGCATTGACAGTTATTGTTCTGTCTGCTGTGTATTTTATTACCACTTCTATTTTATGACCAATGCATTCACTCTCCTGGTCACCTTTTCTAAATGTTGCAGTATTACGAAGAAACACAAATACCAGTTTCAAAATAAATCATCCTAGGTAGCCATTTGTTTAGTACCACATTAGGCTGTTCAGATTAGGCCTTTTTCACAGCAGACATGTTGACTTGTCATAGCAGGAAGCACACAGGTGTTACAAATCAAATTAACGATGGCTCTGTTCCATTAAGTGTCACAGTAAGCCATTCCAGAGAGCCCACATGCACAATACCAGGACCCTGAACCTTATCACCAAAACTGAATGCAGCAATCATTAATGTCATTAGTTACACCTGTGCTTTCCCTGCCATGATGTGCCAAAATGTCTGTCATGAAACAGGTCTATCAACCAGCGGTGGAATGTAACTAAGGACATTTATGCAAGTACTGTCCTTAAGTACAAATCCGAGGTACTTGTACTTTACTTGAGTATTTCCATTTTATTTTACAATTCAGAGGAAAATATGGTACTTTTTACTCCACTACATCCGTCTGACAGCTTTGGATATTAGTTACTTTTATGGTTACAGTCTTTTCTGATAAACTGTGTCCCTTTATGGGTTAAGAAAATTCTACTACTTCTTAAACTAAATAAATTAGTTAAAAAAAAACATGGGTCAGCTGGAAAATGCATCTTTACAAAGCTAAAAAAACAGGGCTGCTTTTCTGAGCTCATACAAAGTTGACTTTTAAAAGATACATGGTTCTCACAGGACTACGATGCTGCAAACATATGATGATCTTGTAGAATATGATGCCTTTCTGTGGATTAAACTACCCAACAGTATATAAAGTAGTTACAGTTAGCACAACCTTAAACATCTGCAGCAGTAAAATGCAACATACACATTAATGCAGCAGTGATATCAATCCAGAAACATCAGATATAATAGGAAAACACTGGCAGAAAACTTTTGTGCTGCATAATGAGTACTTGTGATTACTTTTGATACTTTAAGTAAAATTTGATGATAATACTTTATACTTTCCAGCTGAAAACAACAACAAATTAGAGTAGAGAAGGTAAAAAAAATAAAAATTCAAAGCAAAACTACAACAAAAAATATTCCCTGTTGTGACTTAGTCGTTATTGTTACATTAAGGAGTGCAATATAGGACATAAGGTAGGTTAATATACATATTCATACAAACACCCATACATACATACATACATAAACACATATATACATAAACCCATACACATACACATTTCATTTCAAACCTTTATTTAAACTTGAAGAACCATTGAGGTTGCCCTCATTTACATTGATGTCAAGTTACAAACAAGTTAAAAACAAATAGGACAAAACACAGATAAGAATAAAGATAAGAATAAAGAAAAATCATACATACACATACACACATAAATACATTTCTGGAGGGGCCTTAAAACCATCTCGGGCCATATGGACTCCAAGCCCCGGCCTGCGGGGGATCAGAAGTGGGCAAATGACCTGAACGTATTCTTCAACAGATTCGATCAGGCATCTACCCCTACCCCTGCCCCGTCTCCCCTGCAACCATCATCACCATCTACCCTCCCTGCCTGCCCCCCCCCCCCATCTCACCTCTCACCACTCCCCACAGCCCTCAGCTTACAGCCACTTAATACACCCACACCACAGCCTGGGCTGGGCCCATCTCCCCATTTCACACCCGCAAACACCCCCCATTCAGCCCCCATGCTCTCTACAAGCTCAACCGGGCTGTTCCTCACAACATCCCAGGTGAGAAACAAACTGAGGAAGATGAGGGTGAGGAAGGCGGTGGGCCCAGACGGCATCAGCTCCAGACTTCTGAAGTCCTGTGCGGACCAGCTGTGTGGGATTGTTGAGTACCTGTTCAACCTGAGTCTGAAGCTGGGGAGGGTGCCAAAACTGTGGAAAACATCGTGTCTGGTTCCTGTGCCGAAGACCCCACACCCCAAGGACCTCAATGGCTATAGGCCAGTGGCATTGACCTCTCACCTGATGAAGACCCTGGAGAGACTGGTCCTTGTCCACCTGCGTCCGCTGGTGAGCCCATGTATGGACCCTCTGCAGTTTGCCTATCAACCCGGCATTGGGGTGGATGACGCTGTCATTTACCTACTTCACACATCCCTCTCTCACCTAGAAAAGGCTGGAAACACTGTGAGGATCATGTTTTTGATTTCTCCAGTGCTTTTAACACCATCCAGCCCAGGATTCTGGGGGACAAGTTGGAGCACGCTGGGGTGGACTATCACCTGGCAGCATGGATCCTGGACTACCTCACAAACCGACCACAGTATGTGAGGTTACAGGACTGTGTGTCTGACACACTTCTCTGCAGCACAGGGGCTCCACAGGGAACCGTTCTGGTGCCTTTCCTGTTCACCTTCTACACAGCGGACTTCACCCATAACACTTCGAACTGTCACCTGCAGAAGTTCTCTGACGACTCTGTCATCGTCAGGCCTCATCACCGACGGGGATGATAGGGAGTACAGAGAACTGACCCAGGGCTTTGTGGGTTGGTGTCAGCTGAACCGCCTCCAGATCAACGCGGGTAAAACCAAAGAGCTGGTGGTGGACTTCGGCAGGCGCAAACTCCCTCCACCTACACCAGTGAACATCCAGGGAACGGACATTGAGATTGTGAGATCATACAAGTATCTGGGTGTTCACTTGAACAACAAACTGGACTGGTCAGACAATACGGACGCTCTGTTTAAGAAGGGCCAGAGCTGTCTCTTTTTGCTCAGGAGACTAAGGTCTTTTGGAGTGCAGGGGGCGCTCCTGAGGACTTTCTATGACTCTGTGGTGGCATCAGCCGTCTTGTATGGGGTGGCCTGTTGGGCCAGTGGCATCTCTTCCAGGGATAGGAAGAGACTGGACAGACTGGTAAAGAAGGCCAGCTCTGTCCTTGGATGCCCTCTGGACCCAGTGGAGGTGGTGGGAGGCAGGAGAATGGTGGCCAAGCTATCATCACTACTGGAGAACACTTCCCACCCCCTACATGTCACTCTATCAGCACTGGGCAGCTCCTTCAGCGACCGGCTACTCCACCCGCGGTGTCTGAAGGAGAGGTACCGTAGGACACTTGACTGTCAGTGTGCAGACTATTCACTACTATACTTCATGTGCTGCTGTGCATTATCTTCATGCATATATTTTATTCATGTTATCTACTTCATATGTTGCTGTGAAATATTTTCATGTACATGTATATTATATATGTGCAATATTTTTATCTTATCTATTTGTTCATACTTACAACTGCACTCAGTCACTCTATTATTTATTTCTGTCAATACTGTGTACAGGACTATTTTTGTATTTTTTCTATTTTTCTATTTATTTTTATTGTATTTCTATATATGACACTTTTGCTGGCTGCTGTAACGCTGAAAATTTCCCCGCTGTGGGACAATAAAGGCTTATCTTATCTTATCTTATCTTACATACATAGACACATACATAGATATATCTACACATAAACATATACGCATCGCATATTCATATTTACATCTCTTTAATTGACCATTATCAATCTAATAATGTTATTTTTAACTTCAGCCTTCACCCTAACTCAAAGTATCCCACCCACGTTCAAAGATTGTATTCTGATCTTTGTTCCTATTTATATACGTTTACTTAAATAAGTTTTTGAATGCAGGACTTTTACTTGCAGTGGAGTATTTTCACAATGTGGTATTGCTACTTTTACGTAAGTAAAGGTTCTGAATACTTCTTCCACCACTGCTATCAACATAATAAGGACAACATCTGCAGTGTCAGGCAAGCTACATATGAAACAGGACAAGACTAATATCATCATGATCAGCAGAAACACCAGCAACACAATGACATCATAGGCCTTCTTCTCAGGGGTTACCTCTATTTTTATTTTTATTTTGTACAATTTGATAGCATCCCATAAAATTTGCTCAGAAATAAACTACATATGGTCTAACTTAAAAATGTTGCTATTTAAAAGGAAGTTAATAAATTATAAGAAAAAAACTCATTTTCAGCTAACAAGATACGTCACTTCCGGGATGTATGGGAGAGCAAAATGACAGCTGGTTTGTTTTTATCACAAGGAAAATTCAAAGTAGACATTCAAGGTATGTAAAACGACGACCTTCAATTCTATCCGTTTTTGAGACGTTCTCTTAGCATATTGACATAAGCTAGTGGTTACTGATAGTATATTTATATCGTTGCCATCTGTAATCCATCTCGGGCTCCATCGAGCTGCTGCTGGGGGTCAGACTCACTGATGATGAGTCTGGACTGGACACTGTCTGTCAGGCAGTTTGCACTTATTATTCACCAGTGAAATGTTGTTTCCTTTAGCCGGGGATCAACTGAGAATAAAAAAGTGTTGTTATTCTCTACAGGGTTAGCTATACGCTTTTTACTAAGAAAGCCAAACTCCATTCAAATATCTGTCAATTTATGGTTGTGTGTGTCTTGTCGGCCTATGTGTAACGTAACAACACCAATTTAATAGCCTTTACTAATCACACAGAGTTATATATCAATTCGGTGTAGATCCCACAGAAGTAGTATCACTTACAACAATAAAATATGAACTTTTATAATCGGTCTGCCTGTTGTTGCCAGGAATACTTGGTGAGGGGCTGTAGCTAGTGAAGCGCGTATAAAAGTTGAAATTTTGTCAAAATAACTATGGCTTTGTCAAAAGGTTATATGCCGAATTTACAAGACTTTCGTGCTGAATCGCAGGTCGTCATGTTTTAGAAGCTGTTAGATGTGTACATTTACTGATGAGCAAAGAATAAAATCACGATACTTTTAAAGGATATTTGGCATAGCGGGCTCCCCATGAAACAGAACATGCCTAATTCCATTCAAAAACCTGTCACTTTATAGGTGGCTGCGTCTTATCGGTCGATGCATAACGTGACAAGGCCACTTAAGATCTTTTACAAATCACCAGGAGTTACATATCAGGTCGGCATAAATCTAGAAGAATAATTAGCACAATATTTCAGTAAAATATCAACTTTTATAAACGGTTTGTCTGAAACCTGTCTTGTCTGTTGGAATTTCGTCCAAATAATTAGTGCTTTGTCAATAAGATTTATGCCGAATTTACTAGAACGTTGTGCTTACTCAAGTGCCATCATGTTTTACGAACTGTTAGGTGTGTACATTTACTGATAAGCAAAGATACGTCACATTGTCAGAGTTCTCAAGGGCGTTCGACTTAGCAGACTTCACGCTTAACAAAACAAGTCTGAACCACTTTTATCTCTATTAAATTATTTTCTTCACTGTTCAAGTGACTGATTTAGTGCACAATCATCAATCACTGAGTATATTCATATTGTCAGTGACAGAAAATTGTGTTTTATTTTGTTAACCCTTGTGGGGAAATTCCTGTCTGGTTTGTATCTGCACTGTGAAGGCAGTTTGGCTGCTCACAATGGCACTCTGCTCTATTTCTAAGAAATCTAAATGTACTTCCATGTTCTTTTGATTATATTGATACTGGAAAGTGAATAATAAGGCAGAAAGTGATCTTTGACCTTGTTTTTTTTCCCAGTGTCACGTGGTGAATGCCTTCCAAGTCCTCCCTTTTCTGGCTCGTCGAGAGCAAATCCTGACAACTGACCAAAGACGGACCAGCATTTCTTCTGGACACATCTGTCAGTCCTACCAGCCACTCTGGAGTAAGACACTACTGACAATGCTATAGGGCCCATCTTTCATCTTCCAAATAGACAGCTTTGTATTGTGTAAAAGTCAATATAAAATGTTTTTTCAGTTGCACTTAAAATGAATAAACAAATACATCTGTCAGTTGATACAAGTGAATCAGGCTACTCCTGATTTCTTTGACAGGCCATCAGTACAAAGACAGAAGAAGACAGTGAGCAGTGATAGTGGTCAAGTCAAGGGAGACGTCTATTCAGGTAAGACACTTTCTGCCATATCTTTTGAACTATAATTATATACAGTTGGAGATTACTGGAACTGAAATAGGTGTGACTTCTCTCAAACAGGACACTGGGTCAAACACTTAACATACGTGTTGTATTGGATCTGTGTTTTATTTGTCTTGTGTCTGTAAAAATAACCATGGTGTTATAGGAAATAACTTGATTTATTAGCTCAAGAGTAACAAAGTGCTTTCTTACATTACCACAATTTATTGCTGCCCATTTTTGTCAAATAAGATATTGTAACAGGATCCTTTTATTTTTTTATTTCAGCAAAACCACTTCATAATTTATGCTTCCCTGCAGCAGATTCCACAGCGAGGCTCTGCCCTCCAAGCATTTTAATACACACACAGATACTCGTCATTTTGATTATAGAAACCTAAGTTATAAGTTAGGTCAAAAGGGCCTTCTTCACATTGTGTTTTATTTTTAAAAGTTCAGCTTTCTTGTTTCTCTCCTTTGGGTGATTTAAGTGGGAAAGTGTCTCTGTGCCTTGCTGATAAAGAGCTGAGGACACCTCCTTGTGTCCCTCCATGCTCCCATCGTCATTCGTACCTGTCTTAAAAAGAAATGCAGTCCTTTATCAGACCTGGCCATCCTTGTGTTTCTGTATGGATGGCTGATCTACATAGGCTAGAACTGAGAAAAGTGGAATGGTTTATTACAAAATATGGTGAATGTTTATTAATGGCTGCATGATGGAATGAAGAGTTATAGTAAAACTTCAAGTGAATTACTGAAATGAATGGACTGATCGTGTCGTCAACAGGAAACTAGTGTTTGACATTTTAGATCAATGTTCTGCTGTGTGAAACCAGCCGATGAACTGTAACATGAGGTCCAAACAAAACTCTGCTGATTATTGAGATTTAGCGTGGACTGCACAAACAATTTATTCTATTCCATCTATGAACTGAAATAGATCTGAAACAATTTTCTGGATTAGTCAGTAAAAGAAAATTAGTCGACAACAATTTTGATCTTTGATTGTTTAACAAGCTGCCAAATATTTTCTAGTTCCAGCATCTTCAATGTGAGTATTTGCTGCTTTTCTCAACTGTTGCGCAGTAGAAAAGAAGCAAGACCTTGGGCTTTGGAAAACAGTCAATGCTTTTTTTCACTAGTTTTAGTGATTCATTGAAAGTTAAATGGAAAAAGTAGTGCTGTGTTTTAAACTTTAAAATGTGTTTTTAATTGCAGTAGAGTTAAACGTGTGGCTGCACTGAACATCATTACAATATATGATGAAGAATCATAGCAGCAAATGTTTTGGTTTATGTTGAATGTGGTAGTTTTTGTGTGGATCACTCTCCTTTGAAAGAACCATGGACCATTATGCACGGAAACTATGAGAACCAAGCTTTCAGTCCAGCTTTCGGCCAAGCTTTACCTCTTAAACAACAATAGTGTAAACCAGTCTGGACTGGAGCTGCAATGATTAGTCGATTAATCAATTTGTTGATCGGCAGAAAAATAATCAGCAACTACTTTGATAACTGATTAATCATTCAAGTCATTTATCAAGCAAAAGTGCTGAAGATTATTGGGTTCCAGATTCTCCAATATGATGATTTGCTGCTTTTCTCTGTTACGTCATTTCAAATTGAATTTCTTTGTTTTTTTTAGACTGTTGTTTGGACAAAAACAGTGCCACTTCGATTACCAGTACCGCTGATAATTAAAGTGGTACTGGTAATCGAGCCAGGTAGCTAGCTAGATAAAGTAAGCGCAACTGTAGGTACAGTGGACAGAAGGGTCAATCGAAGAATTGCAATATAATTATTAACGGTCATACGTTGCATGCCGCCACCAGTGTGCAGAGTCGATGCAAAACAAAACTTATCTGTAGAGAAGTAGGCCTATTTCAGTAACCCGCCAATCGCGGATGACTTCATTTATTTTATTCGCCAACGTAGATTTTTACTCTGATTTGGTGAGTGACGGGTGCTAATTTTGGACCCTCTACCTTGGTCTCTGAGTGATTGTGATGGGCATTTTTCACTATTTTCTGGTGTTTCATAGGCCAAATGATTGATTTATTATTCACAGAAAATAATTGGTAGATTAACCAATAATAAAACATAATCCATAGTTCCAGCCCTTGTCTGGACTCTTCTTTCCTTTATATAAGCCATTTTTGTCAGACACTGTCAGTTTTGGCACAGCTATGTCAGAAGTCTAACTTGAGTAGTGTGTATAATGTATATAGTAGCCGGTGTGCTTGGATTGCACGGTTAAAACAGGATCCATGTACGAGCTGACAGCTAATCACTGTGGATGTCTGTCTCTTTCCCACACTGCTGACCAGCTGAGGGGGAGGCTGTTCAGCAGGACGGAGCCATGGAGCCACCAGAGGACATGGAGGGTCGTACGTTTGTGGAGGTGATGAGTGAAAAGTACAGCCCAGAGAACTTTCCGTATCGCAGAGGGCCTGGTATGGGGGTGGTGGTGGTGCCCACCACAGGTCCTCAAGGCTCCCCTATGAAAGGTGAGCTGGAGGTGAATAATGATTGGCTTTGTTAAACTAACAGATAGATATGGGCATATCATTACCTCACTAGAGCCTCCGTAGAACGGGCCAAAGCTTGTTACATCTAGCTGTTTTATATGTTGGCAGAAGACATTTGAATTCAGTCCATGTCTTGTGGCTGCATTGCATTCTGGTCTTTTGAGGCGTTTCAATGGTGATAAAATTGGACCCATAAATGCAAGATGCATCCTGTGTTCTTTTACTAGAGCAGGGGTGTCCAAACTTTTTTCAAAGAGGGCCAGATTTGATAATGTGAAGATGCCCGAGGGCCAATGGTCCCTCCCGACATTTTTTGAACCATAAAAGTTACATACAAATGCATTGTTCTATAACAATATTTTTATTTATACAACAATTATCATTTCTTCAAATGGCAATGTAATCAAATGTAAGCCACTCAGGTGTGAACAAATCTAAAAAATAAAAAAAAAACAATTCTGCCTTTCTTTAACATCTGGATAATTAGATAACATAAAGAAGCTGTCTGGAGTACCTAAAACTTCCATGAAGCTGATAAATATCTTTACCCCAGGTTCATTTTAAACGTGACTTATTATGAGTAATGCAATGTTGTCTGTCAACATTTAAGTTTGAAACTTGCTCTGGTCATTCAGAAAGTCATCTTTTGTGTCACATCTACAGGTACATAACACTAACAGTTATAAGCAAATCTTATTCAAAGTTTAATGCAATAAGTGCCATAAGTCCAAGTGCATATATTTATAACTAGTTTTGGCTTTTCAGTGTTAATAGTGACAGATGTTACCATTTGAAAGAGCTTACACATCAGATCTTTCCAACACAAATTCAAAACACTCCTAATTTCAGATTGACCAAGAAACAGGTATCTTACTGACAATGAGAAGGGTGATACTGAGATCTGGATTTCAGTAGACAGGCCAGGTCTGGTTTGAGAGCAGTGGTTGAGATGCGTAAAATGTCACGTAGGTGGAAGTCACTTAGTCTTGACCTCAAGCGGTTCTTGTTTAAGTTCATGACAGAGAATGTCTGCTCACACAAATATGTGGAGCCAAATAAGCTCAGCATTTTCTTTGCAAATGTTCGCATTTCTGGAAACCTGCCTTTATCCAGCTGCCGGTAAAAGTTGACAAGAGAAAGCTGCTGGTGTTGGTTCCAAAGGCCTTGATGTGTGCATATAGCTGGCTCACTACTGTGTCTTGCCCTTGAAGGCTTAAGTTCAGCGCATTCAGATGCTTTGTTATGTCAACCAAAAAAGCCAAATCTGCCAGCCATACAGTATCTGACAGTTGTTCCATCGGTTGTCCCTTTTGAGCCAAAAATTGTTCAATTTCCCCCCTGAGAGAGAAAAATCGCTGCAGTGCGAACCCCCAACTGAGCCACCTGACGTCATTGTGATATACTACGTCTCCGTATTCAGCCAGGCGGTGGTTTAGGGCTTTTGAGCGAATGAAATTAATTGCCTTTACCACCGGTTTCATAACATGATCAAATTTAAGATGTTTCGCGCAAAGAACCTGCTGGTGAATTATACAGTGGAGTTTAATGGCGTTACCTCCTTCTTCACTGACTTTGTTACAGATCAGTGCGGACAATCCACTTCGTTCACCAGCCATGGCAGGCGTGCCATCGGTAATAATCCCAGTAACTTTACTCCAAGGTAGTTTCATATCATCAACAGCTGAACAAACAGACACGAATAAATCCGTACCTCTTGTTTGGCCTTTAAGGCTTTGGAGGTCAAGCAGCTCTTCAGTTACGTTCATGTCATCGTCAATTCCTCTCAAAAAAATCAGTAACTGTGCAGTGTCAGATGCATCTGTGCTTTCATCGCAGGCTAACGAAAAAAATCAAAAGTCTCTCCCCTGTCTCCCAATTGTCTCTTAATATCTGATGATATGTCTTCGATTCTCCGTGCCACAGTGTTACGAGCCAGGCAAACATTAGCAAACTCTTGCTTCTTCTTGGGGCAAATGTTCTCTACCATTTTCATGACACAGTGTTTGATAAACATACCTTCTGTAAAAGGTTTGCCATGTTTAGCGATTAGCATGGCCACTTCGTAGCTTGCTTTAGTGGTGTTTTCATTTGACTCACAGGCCCGCGTGAAAAACCGCTGTTGCGAGGCCAAGGCCGCTTGAAGTTCCTTCACTTTTTCAGCGCGGTCACTCCCTGTTAGCTTGTCATATGCATTTGCATGTTTTGTCTGGTAGTGTCTCTTTACATTGAATTCCTTAAACAAGGCAACAGTCTCTTGACAAATTAGGCAAACACAATTGTTTCGATTTTCAGTGAAAAAATATTGCAATTCCCATCTATCCTGAAAGCGGCGGCCCTCACTATCAACTTTCCTCTTTTTAGCTACAGTCGTCATGGCAGAAATTAGCGAGAAGGGGTCACAGCCTGGTTGACACAGGCAGACACAGTTACAGAGTGGTGCTGCCACCATGAGGTGAAAAGAGAAATTGCATTTTGAACATGTATGATTTATTCATTCTGTTTGACAGTGCTGGCGGGCCATAAATAATACATTATAAAACAGAAGCTGCGGGCCGTATAAAATCTGATGATGGCCGTGATTGGCCCCCGGGCCGGACTTTGGACATGCCTGTACTAGAGGAAGGAGAAACAGACACTCTAGTGAACCAGATCTTTTCACAAAGACACATGATTATACCTTGTAAAGCTTGTTTTCTGTTAATCAGTAAGACTTCACAATAGCTGCAGTTTATTCTGGGAACTTGCTGTCATCATGTCCTAGAGGAGTTTTTGGCTCTCATCTCCTTATTTGTAGTATAAGCACATGACTGTATTCATTTACATTTGATTAAATAAACCTTTGATTGATCACAAAAAACAGATATATGGTTTATACTTTTTATAATTATTTATTAATATTTTTATCGTCAAGTTTTCAATTTTAAATTTATAATTGTTGACTTTTGTTGTACTTGTTTTTTTGTTTTCTCTTACTATGAATGGCACCAAAATACCAAATCAAATTCTTTGTATGTGAAAACCTACGTGGCAATAAACCTGATTCTGGTTCTGATTCTGAAAATGCACTGGCCCTCACTGGTTTTATGTAACAGCATAAGAGTTCTCCATTTAACCATTACACTGAATTATTAGCTGAAATATTACTTCTTTGTTTTAACAACTCGCAGCTTCCTTTGACTCGTTTAATCTCAAGGCCTCTTTACCCAAATTAAAAACCCTTGACAACCCTCCTTTTTTCCCCTGTGACTGACTAATCCTTATTAAGTCTCCTTTCCATCCTCTCCCACCTCACCTCCAGACCGTCTGAACCTGCCCAGTATGCTGGTGTTGAATAGCTGTGGGATCCGCAGGGCGGGAGACCAGGCTGAGATTGCTGCCTTCTGTGCCCATGTCATTGAGCTGGACCTGTCACATAACAAGCTGCAGAACTGGCATGAGGTGCTGTCTCTGGCTTTATTACAGTAGATCATTTCCATTAAAGGATGAGGCTGGTGATATTCTATATTTTGCTTATTGTCAACAAATCCTGCGAAAGGACCCAAACCAACAGTGAATATATCCTACTAACAAGTATTGTGTGTGTATCCAAAGCCTGATATATCTCATTTTGCTCCACTGTTAAACTATTAAAAACACATCAGTGAGTCACACCATTAACTAAAAACTACAGCCCCCAGCTGTTCTAGGAAATTACCAAGCCTTTTTAAAAAATGAAACTATATTTGTGAACTGTTTTTAAAGATGTATGTCTTCACTAGGAACCAGTGGTCTTGGAGTTGAGCGTCAGACAGAATATAGCCGTTGGAAAGTTGAGAGACAGACTATGCACTGTTGGTTTTGGACTTTTTATGGAATTTGTTGACAATAAGTAAAACATAGAAAACTGCCAGCCTTATCCTGCAAGCGTTACCAGGTAAATGTGCCAAGCAGAGAAGGAAAACCTGTGCAGGCTGTCTGTCATCCTGGATGTATTTGTAAAGATCTGTGGCCTCACTGTCATCCATAATGTGAAATCAGTCTTCTAGTTTTCTGTTTCAATTTGTGTGTTTCAAACGTTTTTTTGACTATATAGCAAGACAAACTTTGTTTCATTGTCTCATTTTCAGATCAGTAAAATCGTGTCCAACATCCCCAACCTGGAGTTCCTGAACCTGAGTTCCAACCCCCTGGCAGGAATGACCCTTGAGCCACGGTGTGCTGAAGCCTTTTCCCGGGTCCGACGCCTCGTCCTCAACAACACTCAAGTGTCCTGGGACACCGTGGTACTGCTCACTAGGGAGATACCTGAGTAAGAAGAATAGCTGATCACTGCCTTCTCCATTCTTCCACAGGCTTGTGAGGTGATCTTGGGGTGTCTCACAGAAGCCGAGTAGGGGGACCAGTTTTCAATCCTGTGCTTTTGAGTCTGAAGAGTAGGCACTATACTATTACACTGGCTTGCCTACTTTGAATTGGCTGACACAAAAGTCTGCCTATTCTTGAATCACACTGGCACTTAATTCAGTACTACAGTGGGCTGCTGATCTTAAAGGGTCAGTTCATAAAAATGTATTTAGCCCTAGCAGTATTTGTCCATGCAAATAATTATTTTATTCATCCAGGTTTTGACATATCTGTCTCTAAGATTTCTGTCACCTCCCCAATGGAAGTGAATAGAATCTTTCCAGAAATAATGTCCCTGTTACTCTGGATAATCCACAGACCACACTGTGAACACTTTCATTGGAACTACTTTCTTGTTTGTTTGTGTGTTTTTGCACTATGCATTGTCTCTTTTTCCCTACTCTTTACCCTCTGTAAAGTAACCATCCCACCCTGAACACTTTCAGAGCAAACATATATAACTGACACATATTTACGATAAGATAAGAGAAGCCTTTATTGATCCCTAGGGGGGATAATTAATAAATAAGTGTTGCAGTAGCACAAAGTCTGAGAAGTAAGTACAGATAAATAGAGAAAATAATAAATATAAATAAATCAATATGAAATAAAATTAAATAATAAGAATAAAAAAATAAGAACAGAAATAGAAATAAAAACTATAAAACAGTTAAAAAAGTTAAACTAACAGTGTAGTACTGTCGCTAAGCAAAGGGGAATAGGGGTGTTATATGTATAGTATACTAGACACAATATGTAGTGTGATGGAGGATCACATATGTTAGATTGTATGTATAATATACTGTAATATTGTATTTATATGTAGGTGTAAGAGTACTGTAAGAGTAATATGATAACATGATACAAACTATTATAACAGTGTAGAATATAATATGATAAGTAATAATATATAACTATGTCTGTATTAATATAGTAACAATATAATGTAGTATATAATGTAATAATATAGTATAACATATAACCAAACAGCAACAGGACTGGGGGTTGAGGAGAGGTTATTTAGTTGTTTAGTGAAGAGGATATACTGTAAGTGGAGGAAGGCAGGGTTCTGCTTTCTACTGAAGAAATAGTCCATCCATTGTCCTCAGTAGGGCCACATCAGTCCATTTCTATTTGACACAGCACAACAGTCCTATTCAGCCTCCACCCTGTTTTCTCCTGTGATGTCCTGCAGGCTGGAGGAGTTGTTCCTGTGCCTTAACGAGTACAGTAGTGTAAGTGCCTCCAGTGTGGCCTGCCCCACCTTGCGCCTGCTTCACATCACCGACAACAGCCTCCAGGACTGGGCCGAAGTCCGCAAGTTTGGCTCCATGTTCCCCAGCCTGGACACTCTGGTCATGGCCAACAACAACTTGGCCTCCATTCAGGACAACAAGGATATCCTGAAACGGCTATTCCCAAACCTACGCAGCATCAACCTGCACAACTCAGGTCAGTGGGATGTTTTAGTGTCCCATGATGGTTTAATTCCAGGAGGAAACACCAAATTGCTAAATTCTGACTTTCAGGTTACAGGATTTTCCATCCAGAATGACAGGGTCAGCTTCTGTATGCAATGACTTAATAACAGCTGATAAAATTAGCACAAGCAAACATGTCACTGTAGCCTAAAAGCTTTGTGTTATTTGTAGAGTATTACAATAGATTCCTCTCCACGTCAGCTTTTATCTCTGGGATTGTTTCTATTTTGGGGAGTATCAGTGGTGAATCTATTTTTAGAGTTCTGCTGAGAGAAGATGGGACAAAAACAGTATCCAAAGACGTGTTCAAATTGACTTAAACGCATCACTTCATCATATCACCTTGGCCTGAGGAGCAGAAAAACATCATTCTTGCAAGTCATTTTGTCTCAGATTCAGCCATCAAGACTTATTTTTCTTAAGACATTTTTTCGAATTGAGTGTCAATGTCTTGAAACAAGAGATAATAAGGCAGCAAATATTGCTGATGGTGTAGAAAGATTAAGATTTTGACATACTTAAAGGATTTGTTTTATGGGATGTCAACAAATCCATCGCTCGATATTTTCGGACTCTCCTACTCTGTCTGTGGCTCTCAGTCCGAAAACCCATTAGTTCCTACTAAAGATTTAAAAAAGGCTCAGTAATTTCCTAAAACAGCTGGGACTGTAATTTTTAACAAACATTACTCCAACTGAAGTAAATAGTGAACTTGTTGGGGACTATTTTCAGCTGCGGATTAATACACATTTGGTGCTCTAGTGAGTATTTCCAGCAGGATGGTGTGTGTGGCATTGTGTCAAGATAAACTACAGTGTGTGTGTTCATGGTAATGAAGGAACATGCCATCCAATGCAACAGTGTTGGCAGGATACATTCATTGATGGTTTTTCAATCTTTTCGTGGCAATTCTTGACACTAAGTAAAATATAGAATATCACCAGACATATTCTTTAAGCACAGGCATACTTTTCACATTTTAGTAATGCTTGTTCACCTTGCTCACATTGCCCTTTTTAGTTATTGCCAGCCAGTTGAAGGACTGGAGCTAGTGTCTAGCTTTGTCAAGTGAAAAGCTAATCATCTAAAGTTTGTGTTGTTTTTTATTTTATGGCCAGAATAGTCAGAACTTCTGAAAGCAAATATTATTTGATGTCACCTGCCAGGTAGTCAGCTGAGTCAGCTCCGTTGGGGCTGAGTGTCAGGAAATTCGGCTGTGTTTCAGTATCAAAGGACCAAATGTGAGACAGATATAGTACATACAGTACTGTATCTGGCAGCCAAATGTTTAGGTTGTGGTGTGCAGACTTGGGACGATTTAGGCTGGGAAGCAGTGCTCAGGCTAGGCTTTGGACTACTGTAAGTATACTGCAGCTGTAAGTCCAGCAACAACAGCTGTACATTCGACAGTTATCCATGCTGGATTTAGGCTTCTGTAGGGCAAAGTGATTTTGGATGCCTGGGTCATGGAATTCATTACTAATCATTAGTGGACTGTGGGTGTGGTTTGATTTCATCAGATTTGAGTAACCAAACAACCCACCATCTGTCATTAGATTTTGATTAAAATATTGCAAAGTCCTGATTGGTGCACCAAAGTATGTGACATCACCTTTTTCCAAGTAAGCCCTGCCCACTTCACACCAATGAAAAAAGCACAGAGAAAAACAAAATCTCAAATGTGAAATAAGCAAAACTGTTCTAACTTTGGCAGAAAATTGTTAGCACGCTTCCATCACTCATAGTAAGACGTTTATTAAGAAAATACATTTTCAGGGCCTTCAAACTATCTACAGGAGACACCACCTCCTTCCAAATCTTGTCTACTGTTTCTTTGTCCAAACATGTCTGTGTGTTGCCAGGTCTCAACCGATGGGATGACATTGAGAAGCTGAACTTCTTCCCCAAGTTGGAGGAGGTGCGGCTGCAGGGCATTCCCTTATTGCAGACCTACACCAACGCAGAGCGACGCAACCTCATGATAGCACAGTGAGTCCCGTTAGTGACATCAGTGAGAATGGACCTCATTTATAGTAGATAGAAAGTTTGTTTTGTTTTGCATGCGAACAATAGAAGGCAATACTCTGGTACATTTCAGATTCACACAGTGTCACAAATACCTGCTACTCAAATGCATAATACAGTATATATGTGCTTCCCCTTAGGCTCCCTTCAATATCACTGCTAAATGGCAGTGTTGTGACTGATAGTGAGAGAGAAGACGCAGAGAGGTTCTTCATTCGTTACTACTTAGACTACCCTGAGGAGGAGCTGCCTTACAGGTACACTGCACTCACTGTCTATACTCTAATAGTATGAGTGTTTGTGTCATGTATGTGCGTGTGCTGTTAAGACTGACAGCACAACCTGCTCTTCTCCTCCTCAGATACCATTCCCTGGCAACCAAGTATGGGAAGCTGGAACCACTTGCTGAGATTGACCTCCGACCTCGCTGCCGTGCCCAGGTGGAAGTTCACTATGAGGAAAAAGTGGAACAGGTGTGTTAAGCATGTAATGATGTATTGTTCTGAATAGTTTACAAATGAAGAATAACCTGAGAGACAGGGCTTCAAGTGATATCATGTAACCTTACTTCCTTTTGTCACTCCATTCATACTTGACCTTGCAATCCTGTTGAGTGTCTCTTTAGTAAATGTAATGATTGTTTCTGCCTCAGCGCTGTGTCCTTTACACTTATGCTGCCTTCCAAACCTTCCATTGTGAAAAACTAATGGATTAAACACATCATGGGAATCCACATGGTGTTTTTAGCAACTAGCTGGTGAACATAGAGGAGCATTTAGCAGCTAAAGGAGCAAAACAGCTAAAAGTAGAGTGAATATTGGACTTATAATCATCAGGTGGTCAGAAACATGACCCCAAATAAATACTAATGCTTCTCCATGTCTTCTTGATGTGTAAATAGGCAACTGTTATGCTAACATATTCGCCACATCAACTTTATAAGGTGATAAGATGTCAATGTTGTGTCAACAGCTTGTTGCATAAAGATAAGATATAACTTTATGTATCCCGAGGGAAATTGTTGTGCAGCAGTTGCAGTACAAAGTAGGAAAGAGTGCAAATATAAAGAGTACGAATACAAAATATCAATAAGGTGCAAATCCAAAATATACACAGTGCCAAAAAATATAACCAGATTAACGGTAAGGATCATTCTTGATGAGTTGCATATAGATATGTATGAGAAATGGCATAAAGTACAATATGTACAATATCAAATCTGAAGTACAGGTACGTGTATATGCTTAATTCAGAATGTTCATGACTATGTCCATGATACTGCACGTAATGTCCCGTTATTGTACATTGCTACCCATGCTGTGCCGTAAGTCAGAGAGTTGTAATGACTGTAATCCAGAGAGAAAGAGAGAGATTTAATAAACAGAGCAGAACAGAGCTGGAATGGAGGCTGGAGCCACCTCAGCACCCCACGTCTCTGCTGTCCATCTCTCTGCATGATGTAGATGAGGTGTAAAGTTTGATTGCCACAGGAAGAAAGGATGTCCTGTGGCGATGTGCGGAGCATCATGGTGGTAACAGTCTGCTGCTGAAGGTGCTCCTGTACATGACCAGCACATTGCGTAGTTTGTGCAGCGTCCTCCTCTCTGACACCACAGCCAAAGAATCAAGCTCCACCCCCAGGACAGAGCCAGCCCATCTGATGAGCTTGTTGATTCTGTTGCCCCCAAATTACCAAAAGATCAATGGATGCAGGCTTAAATATACATTTGGCCTAAAACAAACTTGAAAATACATGTTGCAATCCTTTGTTCTTGATCTGGAAGTGATCATTTTGCCACTGGTAAGTCTAAGTCTGATAGATTTTCTGATTTATGTCAGCTTGTTAGCTGGCTAACAGCAGAATCTGGTCTCTTGTTCACACATCTGATTTGTACAATAGCTTATGTATCTTGTAGAGGCTAACATGACTATTACGTTGGTAAATTAGCCCACTGGCTTGTTAGCTAAGTCACAAGACCAAAAACAATGCAACAGTAATGTTGCATTGCATGTTGTCCCTAACATTTCCTTCTTATGACCAACCAGTAAAAGTAGTAGTGTAGTGCCCCCAATAGGCCCTGTGGGCAATTTAACAAATTGCACTAGACATTTAGTACAAATCTTATCAGAACTGTAGTGTTTATAAGTAACAGGACAGCTTCATTTTTCATAGCATGGTCGTTATTGTCATGGTTTTGGCTAATATGCGTATAGGTTTGCATGACATTGTATTCACCACCGTCATTGTCAAAATTGTAGACACAATTGCTCTCTCAAAAAGATACAATATCAGTGTTGAGGTAATCCAGTGTGTCTACCTTTTGGACATTCCAACAGTGTAAACACATTCGTTTTCAATAACAGACTATGTACTTTTAGATGAACAATGCTAAGACTGGGATGAGATTTAAAATGAAATGGTGTGTGAGTGCACTTAAGTTCATGGCCAGGGTTATGTTTGCATCTTACCATCAGTATAAGCATAGCTATGAGCCATACATCTTAAAGCCACTGTGTGCAGAATTTCAAACTCCAGACTTTGGCTTATTGTACTTTTGTACTTATTCTGAGTGAAATGAGTGTCAGTTTAATGCCTAAAATGTAGAAACTGTTTGTCTTTGTGTCAGCTGAACATCCGTTTGGACCAGACAGTAGCTGAGCTGAAGAAGCAGCTGACAACAGTAGTCCAGCTGTCCACCAACAGCATGAGGCTCTATTACATCGACAAGTGCAGCGTCTTCGGCCCGGAGGAAATGTGGTACAACACCCGGGCACTCCACTCCTACAGCATCCAAGACGGTGATGAAATACTGGTGGTGCCCAAGACCAAGTGAACAGCTGGTGTCCAACTGGCTGATTAGAGTGACTCATTGGTTGATTGATTAAATGGATTTTTTGTTGATTGGTTTATCACAAAATGGGAAATGCATATGGGACAGCATCAGCGGCCCACTTGGAATGGAGAGAGTAAAACAAGAAAATGATGTGATCACCATCATGAAGACTGCATGGTGGACTACAGTGGGCTGCTGGGAGGCTCTGGCTGGAAATGCAGCCAGCATGGAGATGTTTTTGTCTTTATTTATTTCAGCTTTATTTGAGGGGCATCCACTGGAGTTAGTGGACAAATCTGTCACACTGGAGAACAGGTCGAGAGAGCAACTCGCAGTCAGCTAGCAGCTTAAGCAGAGGATAGGGCACTGCTCTACCAGCAAAGCATCTCTTAGTACACGGCATGTAATAGCACCTGCATAGGCAAGCATCCAACACCGCTGGCTTGACCACTTGTCGCAAAAGCTACCCTGATTAGTAGTGAGGCAGTGCTGCCGAGTGGAGAGGGACTGCTGCGTTCATCTGCACTTTTAAAGTGGGCACAGTATCAGGAAGAGCAACAGTCATTAAAGGAAAAATCATAACACTGTTAAATGCAGGGGTTGGTGATGAAACTAGCATTTTTTGGGTCCATTTTGTTGTTCTGTGGTTGTTGTTTTTTCATATTTCTGTGGATAGTTGTCAAAGTTAGAAGATGCTACATCATTCAGCTCATTTACAAAATACCAAGAACAAAAGGCAAGGGATTCTCTCAAGAGCTGTAATGACAATCAACAATCAGTGTAAAATTTATCGTAGAAAATGCAATTTTTAAATCCTAAAAGATCCCTCCAGATGTTTTAAGACATATAAAATACTCTGCTTTGAATAATAGTTTGTGTCTGATATGTTTTTTCCACAAACAGGATAGAAATGTATAAATACATTTCCTCCTTCTCCCTCACTGAGAAATCCAGAATCTATCAATATGCTAATTTTGTAGTTAATTACAAAAGTTCAACTGCTGGACACAAGATCTTCTTAGGATTGGCTTCCAATCTAGTTGTCATCATACTTGTACAGACACATGCTAAGATTTAAGGCAACCACAGAGAAACTTTCCTCCTTCAGCAGATGAATGTGAAATCAGTGTTCTTGTGTCAAACTGCACAGTGAAGGTCGAGCATTCAAGTGAAGTCACAATAAGCAAAACACATTTTTGGCCAGATGGGGACTTTAAATAAAGTGGAAATAGATGAGCCAGGTTAAGAGAAAATTGGTTGTACAAAAAGGAAAATTACACCACTTTATGACAAAATGGTTTCAGTTGATGTTTCCTTTATCTTGTTATGCGATTTATACATGTGTTTTGTGGACTTTGAGAAGGCTTACGACCATGTCACTAGGAGTCTTGTGGTGGGAACTGCAGGAGTATGGGGGACAGGGGCCGTTGCTACCAGCTGTCCGGTCCCTATATAACCAGAGTGAGAGCTGTGTCAGTATTCTCAGCAGGAAGTCACAAACGTTTTCAGTGGGTGTTGGGCTTTGTCAGGGTTGTCCCTTTTCACCGATTCTGTTTGTGGATAGTATCTCAAGGCGCAGCCGGGGGGAGTAGAGTGTCCAGTTTGGGGACCTCAGAATTGCTTCTCTGCTCTTTGCGGATGATGTGGTTCTGTTGGCTTCATCAGACTGTGACCTTTAACACGCACTGTCGAATATGAAGCGGTCAGTATGAGAGTCAAGACCTCCTAGTCTGGGGGCTATGGTCGAAGGAGTTCAGGTATCTCAGGGTCTCGTTCACTGGTGAGGGTGAAATGGAGCGTGGGATGGACAGGCGGATTGGTGCAGCATCAGCAGTAATGTGGGCGTTGTACCGGACCGTTGTGGTGAAGGAGCTGAGCCGGGAGGCAAAGCTTTCAAGTTACCAGTCGATCTACGTTCCAACCCTCACCTATGGTCATGAGCTTTGGGTAGTGACCGAAAGAATGAGATCGTGGATACAAGCGGCTGAAATGAGTTTCCTCCATAGGGTGGCTGGGCTCACCCTTAGAGACAGGGTAAGGAGCTCAGATGGAGGAAGCTCGGAGTAGAGCCGCTGCTCCTTCATGTCGGAAGGAGCCAGTTGAGGTGGTTCAGGCATCTGATCGGGATCTTTCTGGGTGCCTTCCTTTGGAGATTTTCCGGGCACCTCCAACTGGTAGAAGACCCTGGGGTAGACCCAGAACATGCTGGAGAGATTATGTATCTCATCTGGCTTGGGAACGCCTTGGGATCCCCCAGGAGGAGCTGGAAAACATTGCTGGAGAGAGGGACATATGGACAACCTTACTTAGCCTGCTGCCACCACCACGCGGCCCTGGATAAGTGGCAGAAAATGGATGGATGGATGGATGGATGTTTCCTTTTATCACTGACCAAGATCAGATGTTGCTGTGTTTCTTATCACAAACACATACTGTTTGCACACATGTATACACTCACACATGCCCACACAGGTTACCACAAAGCAGCTGTTGTGTCATGTTATGTGCTTCCCCCTACAGGCTTCATTGTGTCTTTGATAAAAAAATGTGCTCTGCCACTACAGTAACCTCACTAGATGAGGTTTTTTGTGTGACACATTCAGGAAGAGCAGTATAAAAACTTGACTTATCCATTTTAAACATCATGTAAGTGCAGGTTTGATTATATTCATCCATCCATCCATTAGCTATACCCATTTGAATTCATTTGTGCACATTCTAGGGAGCAAGATAAGGATTGAGTTTGTCATTAACTTGTGTGTTCATGGCCATTTAAAAGGCATATGGTAGCAATGTGGTTTTGTTAAATTCCCTGATTTTGCGTTGGCTTGGGTTTTGCGTATCCTATGTGATTTTAGTAGATTTTGCTGTTATCTATTTCAGATTAGTTTTTATGCTTTTAAGAGGTTAGCATTCTGTTTTTTCAATACTCCATTTATTTCTCATGAAAGTTATGTCATTGCATAGTTTCTTAAATTAATTACATATGATCTTGTTTTATTGACCTTTTAAATGCTTAATCAATGAATCTATTTACAGTTTATTTATAATTTTCCAAGAATATAATTAGTAATTTTCCTTGAACAGACACTGATCTCTGTTTAGTGCATGTGTATGCACCTTTGAACTGCCCATTATTCAGTGAAGTATTCCACTCTGCTCCACGTTTCACTCTATCCTGCACAGAAACACTTCCACCAAAGATAGCTTGTTAGGATATTATTATTATTATTATTATTATTATTATTATTATTATTATAATGTGGAATATATACAGTATGTATTGATTTTATTATACAGCCTCCACCTTGTATAAGAGGAGCATTGATGTTTGATGCTATTGATTTTTCCTATAGCAAGCAACTTAGCAGAGTAGGGGATTCCTGGCAGTGCCCAGTGTTATGGCTATGGACACCGCTGATTTGTCAAGCCACAAAATTAAATATTCACATGTAGTGGCTGTTTGGGCTGTACTCTCAGTTCATCCACTGTTGATAGAAAACTCAGCTCAGTGTGCTCTGGCCTCTTTTTAACTATTTTTTTACCCTCCAAAAAGTATCAACTTCTCAAGTATGTATATTCCAAAATATCTCCCTCCTTGCTATTATAATTTACCTGTTTTATTTTATAACACAACTGCTATACTTGAATATTAGAGGGTGTGATATAGTAAGACTAAGGAGTCAGTATGTAGGTGTAGCAATGACACACAGCAGGTTAGATGAAAAGAGTTACAGTACTGGGACCCGTTTCCCCATTTTATCACAGTAGTGCTGATTAAATGTTAGCGTAGCATGAACCACAGCCATAGCAACCAGCACGGAGAGAGAAGCAGCAGTGCAGTACACCAACTTAAGTATTGAGTTATAGTGTCTGTGTGTCTTTGAAGTGAGAACATGTGGTATGTAATTGTTTGCAGGGTGGGTGATTTTTTTGGTATGCATGTTATTTATTGACTTTATGTGTTTGCAAGGAAAGTGGTCACTATGCCTGCTTAGATTTATGGAATAATGAACTTGATGGAACTTTGCTTTACATTAAGCTCAAGAAAAACTTTTGAAGTCTTGATGTAAATTTATTGTTTACCTGTTTCATTCATCCAGATTTTGTTTTTTTAAGAATAGTATGTTATCATGTTATTTATTGTGTCTATTGCTTACTGTCCAACCTGCTACGAGCCTAAAATAGTGGCTAAGGCATTTTACAGCCTTTAAAGCCCCTGAAAACTTGATTTTAGATTTTAAGTATTTCTCTGTAACATTAAAGGTTCATGACTAATAAAGCAACAATCAAAGTTAAAGTTAGGAAAAACATTCTTAGTTATTATTTATTAAGAGTTTAACAAAAACTCAGCTAATCTGCTTCATCAAGGCTGTGTGTGGGTGTGGTTTGATCAGATTTGATTGACAGTGTCCTGGCAAAATAAACAAACAACCCCAAATGTCATCACATTTTGAATGAACTTCATAGTAACAAGCTGATTGAGAAAACAGATTCTCAGAACCTTTAAAGGAAAATTCCACCCTGATATCCTTTAACACCTATAGGCAATGCACTGTATAGGTTTTATTTGGTCATTCTGTTTTTTTGTGCTGCAATTGTTGCATTACTCTGACCGAGTGGACCATCAACAGAAAACATCAGGTTTGGTATCGGTCCCACAGATGTATACTAAAAGGCCTTCTAGAGCTGCTTTTTATTTGTCATTCAACAATTTTACAGGGAGACATTTCATCATATAGGCAGAGATAATAATTCCACCAGCAGTGGCCTCAATAGACCAGAATGCATTATAACCTCCGGACATGTTGTGATTGTAGTTTAAGTAAGAAGTGACACGCTTTTTGTTAAACTGATGATTTGCTATCACTCTTAATTGCTTCCACCACTTTAATACATAACCCAGAGATGAATATGACATTTAAAGCAATACTGAACTTCGACATTTTGTGAAATAGGCTTATATGCTTTCTTGCCGATAATTAGGTGAGAAGATAGATGCTACTCTGATGTCTGTACGCTAAATATGAAGTTAGGGGACGGTTAGCTTAGCATAAAGACTGGAAACAGCGGGAAACAGCTAGCCTGGCTCTGTCCAAAGGTAACAGAATCTGCCTACCAGCACCTCTTAAGCTGACTAATAAACATGTTATATCTTGTTTAATCCATACAAAAACTGTAAAAAGTGTAAATATGACAGGTTGTGGTTTAACAGGGGTTTATGTGCGGGACTATTTCTTGGCCGGGGGCACTTTCTGGAGTCTCCACTTTGAAATAGTTTGGAACATAACACTCTTGTATTACGACAGCTTGTCATTTATACACATAGTAGTGAGCTTTAGAGGTGCACACACTGTAGGTAGATTTTGCTACTTTCAGGCTAGCTGGCTGTAGCTTTATATTTAGCGTACAGACATAAGAGTGGTATTAATCTTCTAACTCACTGCCACACAGCAAATAAGCATATTTCCGAAAAAATATCAAACAGTTGCTTCAAATGAGTCCTGGGGATGTTTAAAGGCATTTTCTTGTAAATCTAGGAAATCATTAATTGAAGTAGTCAAAACACTTCCTGAAGAGTACCTGAGGGTGGATTTTTCCTTTAAATTCAAGTATAACCCATTACCTCCCTCTCTACTCCTCAAAGCCATTGCAGTCTGTTCATATTGTAAGAAGCAGCTGAGCAAATGAGAAGCTGAAACTTTTGTTGAAATACTGCGCAACCTCTCAGAAATGTGATAAACTGATATAAGACCTGTTAAACACTCTTCTGTTAGATTAGGGCTTGCCTGCTGAAATGGAGATAATTTATACATTGAAAAGCTCCATATTTCCTTTGCTTAGTTAAGTACTCAACACATAATGCTAGACATCTGGCAGCTTCAGTACAGCACATCCTATTTGAATGGAAACCTGTGGAACTAAATAGATACTTGCTACCCTGAGTATATCAGTAAATACACTGCTTGAGTCATCATCTGCCTCTAAAAGTAGTGCACCAGAGCTCACGTGGATCTCAGAAGGCTGTATTTGTCTTTAATTATAGTGTTATAGATTTGGGTTGGCCTAAATGTGCAGGTTTCATCCCGGCTCAGAGTTACACACCAGAATTTAAGCTAATCAATTCACTCAACTATATGTAACACGGGACTGTTCATAATCTGTGGCAATTAAAGCATTATCATTTTTTGTAGGAACCTATATTAAGTATTAAATGGAACAGAATGAGTCATCTTTCTTGTATTAGTATATGTAGAGAAAGATGCATCACTGAATGGTAATAAATGACAGTCTCTCTCCTCAGTGTGTGACACTTTGTTTCATTCACAGCAGCAGCTTTGGAGAATGTCAGGGGTCCGGATGGGTTTCATGGTACAGATGGTTATACTGCAGTATGATTTTATGACTCATTCACTTTGATGCAGATGCTCGCACACTCCAGCATGAATGACTACTTCAGTGCTGGAACTTGGAATGCTCAAAAGAAACAATCTTTAACATGATCTCCTTCAATATTTGCCTCAACCAACCACGAATGCAGCAAAATATATTCTTATAACGAGCTTGAGTATTGTAGGAGAGTTAGAAGTCATGCTGAACACAGTAACATCACTGTATTTTTAAACAGCAGATATCAATATCACAGGATTTGGTAACAGTTCCAGTTGCATTCACAACCCGAACAAAGCTTATGGTTAAAAAATACTATACATAAATTGGAGGTGATTGAAGTTATTCTGTAGGCATTGGTTTTTCCAAGAGTTTCTCATTAAAAGCATGCACACTTATTGGGTGGAGTAAGCATTTTTTAGTAGTATTTACCACAGAAAAGCTTACCTGAACTGTATTTCTGGTGTACTTAGACCTACAACCACAAAGCTAAAGTAGCCGTATTTCCCATATGCTTGAACGTCGCATTTTTTCAATGAAAGAAATCTCTGATGTTTACGTTCATCACCGTGGCGACGGTGTAGGAGGCGTTTCGCTGCTCTAGCTGGTGACGCTGACAGAGAGGTGTGAACCAATCAGAAACTAGCTCTGTTACCGGACTGACGTCAGCGTTAAAGCGAAAAGAACCGTTACTTGGTTGCTGAACTCTACAACTGCAAGGGGATAGCAGATATGGCTGAATACCAGCGTAGTCTTGATTAAAGCCCATGGCTGTGTAGTCTTCTATCCAACATTACCTTCACAGTAACTTAAGTAGTGGTCTAAAAAGCAGCACGAACCAGCCATAAGGATAGTTTGGGGGGTGGGGGGCGTTTCGCTGCCCGTTTGGATCGGGATGATCTCCAACTGTGAGGTGAGTGAATGCAGTTAACTAACGTTACCTTACACCACAATAACCCTGATAGGCACGGTTCTCTCCTATGCACAGAAGCACAAGCCAAACTCCAATGAAACTCTGGCAATGTTACGCTGTCGAGCTTGTCGGGAATGAATACATACATTACCGATCACCATGTAACGTTAACAATGAGACGCTACAATATTCGGCATAAGACATGACTGCGAAACAGGGCTCTGTTTCTGTATACTTTCAAGTTATAAGACAGGTACAGAAACTGCCCTACTGTGGGTTCTGGGGGAAGAATAAGATAAACCAACTAAAAGTTCTGATTTTGTCGATTTAAGTCTTGCTTATTCTGTCGGATATAGCTATGCCTAAGAGTGGAGTGGTGTCCTAGCAAGTTTAAAGTCCCTACCTATGTTATTACCCGTGAAATTGTGTATGGTTTGTCTATTGCAGTGCCACAATTCATTTACACACTACAGACACCACAGCGTGGTGGTCTCTGAACACAGGCGTTACACCGATACCGTATTCTTGAGTTAGCTAGCGAGATAGCTATGCTAGTTAACTAACCGATGCGGGACGTTCACTGAGGTTACACGGATGAAATAACCATGCAGGTTAGTTCACAAGCCTTGTATTAACTTTGGGACGCCAAGTTTTCGCTGTTTAAATCTCCTCTCCGCCCCCTTCACGGACAGCACAGTCAAAGCTGCCCCGCTTCCATCACCGAGCAACGCTCCTGGGGTCTGAGTAAAATGGAAATAACGTTATCACCACACTCTATGAGGAATCTTTCAAATGCATTGACATTTGCCTCAAATCAGTCTGTTCAGAACCATTACGCAAACGGCCGCACTGCAGTGTATCTGCTATGGCTTCTGTGCCAGTGCCGTCCCATCTCCTCCTAGTGTCATGTAATGCTATACCCCTCACAGAGACCGTCCACCACAGTGCTACGTCTGTCTTTTTCCATTGTCCTGCACACATACGTCAACTGTTTTCCTGTGCTAGGGAATACTTGATTTTATTTGGTACTTTACTGGTAATGTATGTTTTTCATCCGCCAGTATTGCAACAACATTATATACATGTGTGTCCAGAATAAGAGAGACAAGGTAGAATATGACTTTAATTTTGAAGAAATTGAAATGACATGTATAACAGTGATTCCCAATCCGGGCTACTTGTACCTCAAGGGGTACTTAAAAAAGTTACCAGGGGGTACGTGGACAATTGTGATGCTCAGCTAAGTTGAAAAAATAGAAATTATGATTTGTTAATATATATCCAGTTATTTGTGTTTAGTAGAAAAATCAACACTCAAGTAAGATTACACATTTGTCTGATGCTGATCTTTATAGTTATTGTCACAATAACTTACCAACTATGGTAGTCTGACTGCACAAGACATGCCTCAGTTTTCCACCAACCAATTGTAAATTGATTAAGAGTGCAGAAAGACTACCTGGAAAAAAGACAACCAAAAGCTAAAAGTAAAGATACTGTTAATGGTTGAAACAACCAGTTTCCGTCACTCCAAATGGCAGTAGTACAAATGCAAACTTACAAAACTAAAAAATACCATTGAACAATACCATAAAGCCATCCCTTCTATCAAAGGGGTATGATAAAGGGACCAGTCTGAGGGGGTAAGTCGGACAGAAAAGGTTGGGAACCACTGATGTAGAAGATAAGTCATATTATGCTGTAATACAATTAGTACCGCCAGCGTAGAAAATATCATTTTGATATGTGAAATTTCACAGCAACTGACAGCCAACAAATTACTCAGTATGACAGTCTGGGGTGTATACAGTATCTATGCCATGCAGTGCTATGCAGTGGCACTGTTACTGGAGGAACTGTGGCTGAATCATGATCCAGTGAAACTTGCCCCTCACTTCAGATTTTAATTTCTGTGAAAGCAGCCAGTCTGCTGTCTAATAAAGCAGTGTGATGGACTTGATGCTTACCGAGCTTGGCTCATAAAAAGCCTTAATGCTAGTCCTTTAAGAGCAAATTGAAATGCCGCTGAGTGTTGAGTGACCTGCAGAGGTCATAGGCATCTGCTATATTTACCGGCTCTGTAACTTGATCTGTGGCATTCTGAATCGCTGTGCTCATACTATCCTCTCATGCTCTGGGGCCACAGCCTCCCAAGTAGCACCCCATTGCGTTCTGTGGCACGTCTTCCCAAAGAGACAATGATAGAGGCATGAGCAGAAGAACGGTGAACAACTCTCCGCGGTAGGGCATAGCACTATTTGATATGTGTGTTTGCATTGGATAGTGAAAATATGTATAATAGCTGGTTGTGATGGCAAAATACAAACTTTGAAACAAGTGCTGGAAGAGCCACATAACGAAGGTGTGCAAGATGGAGTCAGCCTATCAACTTTTTTTTACAATTGAGCAACTTTTCCGGATTTGATAATACGAGCTGAAGGATGCATCATCAATCTTTAATGGTTGGAACTGAAATCTGGAGAATGTGTTGACCGGTGGCCTGTATGCTCACTTCATGCTGAACACGTCTGCTGTAAGGTGAAACAGTTTGCTGAGAGACGGCCCAAAACAGATCAAGACATTAATTTCTGCTATCGTTGTCAGTTTATAGGCCTATAGGCGATATGGTATTTCTCAGGTGCAGCATTAGCTATCCTCTGTCCAACGAGATAGTTTGATAGCAGTGTTTGACAGCATCTAATCTAGTGATACTGCATGTATTTGCCTGTTTCAGAGTACACTTATCTGAATACAATTCCCCAGTCAACGGGAAAAGGTAAAATGTTTTTAATGTTTCAGTTTGACTGTTTTGTCCTGTGTGTTGAATGGTATGTCATGTAACATGTCTGTGTGTTTCCACAGGAGTGATCAGTGTCACAAAGCCTGTGCGGGTGTGTGTGTACACTGTGGGGTAGCAACAGTAGAATGAGCTGCCCCAGAGCCATCGCAGTCTGCGGGGACTGACACACACCGCTACTAATACGGCAGGTAACTACTTCACACAGACATGCTTTTGCACGCACACACACACACACAAGCTGTTCCAGTTGACAGTGTGAAGTCTTAAGTATCCTCCAGTACATGTAGTTCATAGTGCGTTCCTGTTGTTGCATGTTAGGGTAAGAGTTGTACCTCACTGACTGCATGGTTCAGATGTATCACAGCAGAAGTGACTAGTCCCTTTATGAAAGAGAGTCAGAAAAAGTTAGAAGTTATGTGTTATGTTTTATCAGCTTTCCAGTGACTCACAGAAATGACTAAACTGGACAGGTGATGCTGCACATCAGTTCCTTCTCAGTTTACAGCGTTACTGCCATGTAGATATTTAGACTGTGACACCAATAGAGCATTGAAATTGCGGCTTACACTGCTAAAAGGTTTTGATGATGCCAATATCACTGAAAAAAAAACAACATGTGGGAAAACAACATTCAGCAGTTTTGTTTGCACACACGCATTATCAACACATATCCACTGCAGTGCATCTGTTATATAATACAGTGATGGTAGCATATTCAGATTTCTAACGGAGACCAGTTTATCTAGTGGATTTGAAAAAAAGAATCAAGAGAAAGCCAGAGAAAATAAATAGGTTTTAAGGTGCTATTTAAAGTTGTGCACTGATTTGGCTTCTCTGAGACTATGGAAGGCTGTTTGAGAACAAGTCCCTGCTCTGATGATCTGAAGCTCCTCCTAGAGGTCAGAGGGCCCAGCAATTCCTTTAAATATAGACCACATAGTGCCCTGTATGTCAAACACAACATTTTAATCCTGACAGCAGGGTCTGAAATTAAGTTTTTTTTAAGAATAGCTTTTTAATATATATACTGTATATATATTTGGCAGGTGGCAAGTGCTAATTTAATTCCCTGCCTGAAAGTGATGGGGAGCCAGTGGAGAAAAGCTAAAACCGGTGTAATGTGTGATATATGTTTAGTTTTTGTTAAAAGCCTCACTGCAGAGTTCTGGACCAGCTGGAGTTGAGAAAGAGAAGATTTTCTGAGGCAGGTGAACAAAGCATATATAGACCAATAAATCAGTCAGGCCAATATATCAGCCAATATCAAGGTTCAAGGTTCATTTATTGTCATTTTACAACACAGGGCTGCGCAATGAAATGAAAGTTGTAGCTCCCTTCATGCTACACACACACAATTAACATGCATACAAATACATACATTTGAATAGAATAAAATGAAATAAAACAATATATGCAGTTACTTACATACATACCTATACACATATACATCCAGAAAGTATGTACAGTGTGTGTAATGTCAGTGTAAAGCTCAATGTCATTTATTTATGGTGGAGAGGATGAGGTGGAGTTGAGGAGTCTTACAGCCTGAGAAAGAAGCTTCTCTGTAGTCTGTTGGTACGGCAGCAGGTACTTCTGTATTGTACTTCTGTGGCTTGGGTGGGTACTTCTGTATCGTACTTCTGTGGCTTGGGTGGGTACTTCTGTATCGTACTTCTGTGGCTGGAGTGGGTGTTGTCTTTTAGTATCATTTGGGCTCTGTGCAGGCACATCACCTCACCGATATCACTGATGCTCAGTAGATGGATACCAATGATGTTCTGGGTGGTTTTAATCACCCGCTGCAGAGCCCTCCTGTCCTGTGCCATGCACATCCCATGCCAGTTTGTAATGTTTCCAGTCAAGATGCTTTCTATTGCTCCTCTGTAAAAGTTAACAAGAACTTGGCACTTTGATTTTGCCTTCTTAAGTTTCCTTAAGAAATACAGTTGAAATATATATAAGAAATATCAGCTTATTGCAGATATACCAGTATTGATGTATATGTTGGCTGATAGTTAACGACAACAAATTTATTGTTGTAATACATGTCATTCTTTTATTGCACATGTCAGTTTGAATTGTGTCAAACTTGATAGAGTTATTGTGATAATAGAGAGACATTAAAAACAATGATGAGAGATTTCAAAGCAACACATTTTGTAGCTTATGGGCAGCATGTACACAGAGAAAAAAAGGCGCACCGCATATTAAATGGCAAAACATGGTAATTTATGGAGAAATTAAACATCTGGTCTGACAGATAAGATTTAAACCACTCACATATGGTTCCAGGTATCCCAGCGCACCTTCTGAGCCAACTGCAATACTTACTGGAGTGCGCTTGTATCAGAATGTTATTTATGACATGAAGAAGGGTGGTCTCTGTTGAGAATTTATAAAATGGTATTGTTTTCCAGAATATCTAGAATTTGTACAGGAGGAAGTACTTATAAAATGTCATTAACAGTATCATTTCTTAGACCAAGTCTTTAAAATCAGTGTGAGTGACATCATCATTGGCATCCAGGTGAGCTATAGTGCTGCTGGTGATTGACTCTTTGTAAATAGATATGAAGCCACTTCTGTGTATCTAATGCTTCTCTCAGCATCACTCAGTGGATGGGCATAGATTGATAGGGGTTTCAAACAATAATGTCATCTAATTGACCAAATGATTACCTCAGTGAATAAAGAAGTATGCCAGTAGGCCGCAGAGGCTAGATCATCAATCACTGTAGCCTGCAGATTCAGTCCTCTCTGAGGTCACTGCTGTTTCTATGGCCTCTCGTGTGAGTCACCAACAGATGGTGGTAATGATAAATGCAAATTGGCTGCTCCTTTCCAGGTTTTCATATTGTAGAAACTCTGTAAACTGGAGGGAATTTCCTTGTAGCAGAAAATGAAGTTGGAATATGAAATGTGAAAAAAAAAAACAATCTTCTCCTCAGTTGCAACTTTTGAATGCAGTGTTTTGGGGGTGTGAATTTTTTTTGAGAGTTTAATAAAGTATGTTCAAGGATGGAAAATGAAAGGTGACAGAGCTGTTACAGTCAGAGCTTCAGAAGGCACTGCTTGAGGAGCTAGGGCAAGCAAAACCATAGATCTCTTCTTTCATAGCATTTTTATAACCCAGATGTTCTTATTTCCACTATAATTTTGTGGTTTTATTTGGCACTCCCTATTCCTCTAGTTCATTTCCTTTTTTTATTCCTATCTAGCTGTAAATAGGGCATTACATACAGCTTTGTACTGCCACACACAAGACTTGGCTGAGGGGAAAACAAAAGTGTTGAATGGCATCTAACCAGTAGCTAGGGGAGGCTGGAGAAGGTCCAACTATGGCTTGTCAGAATAGCCAAATAGTCAAGCCTAGTTTTAATACGAAACAGCTTGGCAGCTAGTTGTAATGGGCAGAAAGCGAGGGCAGAGGCGTCAGTGTGGCCCTCACAGACATCAGCAGTCTCTTATCTGCTCACATTTCAGGGTATATATAGCCGCATGTAAGTCCAAGCCAAACCCAGCACAGCTCAGAGACCTCCTAATAGCCCCCATGTTTATTTCTAATATTATTCCTTATGAGAACGTCACTATGTCTACATCCTGGTAGTTTTTGTGTGTTAGTTTGTGCAAATGTTTTTAGTTTATATTGTGGTGATGGTAACAATAGAATGTCCAATGGATTTAGCAGCTAAACAGCCAGTTGGTGGAGACAAAAACAGAGCTAAAACGAGAGCAAATATTTGACTTCCAATAATCAAGTGGCCAGAAACATGACTCCAAATTGGCAATGTTGCTTCATGTCAGCTACATTTGTAAATAGGTAACTCTTTGCTAACATTTCACTTTATAAGGTGACAATATGCTAATCAATCAATCAATCAATCAATCAAACTTTATTTGTATAGCACCTTTCATACAGGTAAGTGTAGTTCAAAGTGCTTTACAGATATTAAGATAATAAGACAGAACAAGTGTAGATCATAAAAACAACAACAAACAGAAAAAAAAACTATTTTAGGAATTTGAGACCAATGCACTCAAGAAAAATAAAAGTGATGAAAAAGTAATAAAATAGATATAAAACCTCCATGGGTCAAAAATGCGTAATAGAAAGAGTCATAATCGACCTTGTTAGCAGTTGAAGGTTTCCTGTCAACATTTTTACAGACATCTCTTTTACAATCTTCCACCACCTTTAAAGGAGAGCAGCGCTGCAGCGCTAGCAGGCTGAGACATAACACAGTGGAGCACAGTAAAGAAAGGGTCGGATAGGTGTATCTGGCCCAGCACTGAACTTGACTTTTATATAGAATCACAGTACTCGCCTCAAAACTGCACTGACTCAGCTGAGATTGAGCTAACCATTTACTATAGTACAGCACTTCTCCACACACTCACACACACACACACACACACACACACACACACAGACGCACATACTCTCACTCCAAATCCCCAGAGAGCACCTGTGCTGATGTTACATTCATGCAATGTCACCCCGGGGCACGGCGGCTGTGGCGTCCTGCGTCATCACACACACTCTCCTACTGCACTTAAGATTGGCTCTGCTCTCTAATAGGCCAGGGGGAGACCTGGGAGGACAATATGTACTGTAAGAGATCTGACTCACTGATTCATTAGAATGATGGATTTTCAACAGAAGCACATTTCAGCGAGTTTATAGATCCAGTCAAAATCAACAAGAGAGCTTGCAATTAGTATGTGGCTCATTGAAACGTCCATATAAAAAATTATATATAAAAATATCTACATTTAAGGTTTTAAAAAGGTCTTACAAATATTTTTTTAGCCAGGTTTATTTTCAGGGTTTTGTCACTGAAGATAGTTGAGATATTATGTCTACCACATTTTATAATATGCATAGGTAGACATTGAGTCCTCAAACCTCTTATTTTTCCTTTTTCTTTTCTTTTTTTTTTTTTGATAGTAATTATCTGTAGTTTCAGAGCCTTCAAATCAAAGGCAGATTGCCACATGCTGGCCACCTGATGAATGTCCAGTATTCAATATGTAGATCAGAGCAGTGAGAGTGAACCAAAACATTAATGTTGCGGTCCGTACAACCAAAATAATGAGCTGAAAGGCGCTTCTTGGTTTTCTTTAAATTGCTCTTGAATCCAGTTCCTGGTAGTGAAGTGGGGTTTCTGAAAGCTAGCTTTAGCTTGGTTTTCTGAAACCTGCCCAGTAAGTGAAACCTCATCGCTCCAGCACTTTGCCAAGAATTGCCAGCAGTCAGCTGCTTAAACCTTCTCCTCCTCTGGGCTCATGCAGTCACTTCTGCCGCTCTGTTGACAGCTTTCTTAATACAGATTTAGTAGAAACTTGGCAGACCAACCAGCTCTTTGATAGTAGCAGGATGTTGTATTTTCACATTGTTATACTTTCACTTTCTATTTTCCCCTGGCCTCTCATATTTGATTCTATCTTATCTTGTTCTGTAATTGCCTAGTTGGGCAGAGCTTTTTTCATTTCCTTGGTGGTTGTCTAAAGGAAATTCAGAGCATTAAGTGCAGCCAGCAGTCTGTAGCTCTGATAGTAAGTGTAAATTGGCTATGGAATATGCCCTTCTCTTACTTTTAAGTCCTTTATGCGTTGGTAGCAAGCAAACAAATGCAGCTTGTTGCCATGGTAGCTATGGTAACTACTGGTTAGCACAACCTCAGGGGAGGCCGAAAATGCAGAGTAGCCAGAGTGCGCTTGTGTGTGTGTGGGTGTGTGTGTGTGCGTGTGTGTTTGTGGCATGTGCTCGTGCTTGTGCGTGTGTTGTTGTTTCCGTGGAGACATCTCCTCTCAGAAGTGAAATCCATAGTTTGCTATCATCTTATCAAGCCTGCGTGTCCATGTTGTGTGGTGGTTACTCCCACGGTGTTTGCACTTCAGTCTCAGCAGCTCGCCCACCAGGCTAGCCCGAGCTTGTTTCACTCAGCTGCCCTGGGTCTTTGGCTGTGACACAGCCGTGGGTATACAGAGAGGGTGCATGCATGAGGCAGTTAGGGTTAGGTTGAACCAAGGCCAGGTTGGTGCAGTCAAGTCAGTCAGTGTTCATGATTAGGTATTGTGGAACTGTTCATTTGAGAACCATTGCTTTAGTGAAGAGCCATGTTTATACAGTGGGTCTGACATTTTTGTCAGAGAAAACACAACTGATGGTGCTACAGGTCATCCAGGATTCTCACTGTAATTCCACTCACAAGTGTTTTATCATTCTGTTTACACAGTGTGAGGGGTCACATAATAAGGTTTGAGGTTTTTGTGGCCACTGCTGATGTTGATATTTTTAAAAATCTGATAACAATATATTGGCCTATACTAATTTTCTAACATATTCACAACGTAAACAAACATTTTTGATAAGGTTACCATACATTTGTATTGTGCGTACTGTCGATTTATCAGCCAGGCTCTAAAACACCAACTTCCTCTCCTACAATGTTGTTATATAACATATCGGGGCCTTAGTAGGTCATTTCACCTCTTCTAATGTTTGTCTTGGTGGCAATTATTGTGAAATCATTGTTCCATGAGGTATCAGATGTTAAATAGAGGTGAAAATGAATGAATCTCTATGCTGGTTTGAATATTTTTGTTCAGTTTGGTACAAAGATTTGAAGCTGCTGACTATGTAGTTTGTTCTCGTTTTTAAAGCTACTAATGAGATGGTTTCAAATCTGAAGTATGTCTCTATAACATTAAATTTTCATGACTAAAAATGCAAAAATCCAAGTTGAGAAAAAACATCTTAGGTTTTATTTATCAAGAGAAAGCGGGAAAAAAAATTGTTGTGCTGTATATATAATCACATAGATTTTTGTTGAAATATGCAAGACTCCGAGGCTTGTTCCATATGTCAGCTGCCATGCCAAGTATAAATAGCAGAACACTGGCTGACCATAGCCCCAGTTTGTGCCTCTCACACATAGCTGTTACTGGCCTTGTTGGCATAAGCAAGACTGATATGTGGTGGCGGAAAAACATGAACAACATTTATTCCTCTGCAGTAGCAGCAAACACAACACATGGGCCAGCCGATAACTGCACTATGTTCAGAGCTTAACAAGATATTAGGGCTGATGAACAGTAACATTAACCACAATAAACAGCAGGGCTCTAGCTATGTCCTGACACTCCCCCACAGACACACAGCGGAGAGCCTCTCGTAGTAGAGCTGCTAGCTCCTGTACACAGGTACCCACACAGTGACTCTCTCAAAGGGACATAAACATGCTTCTGGTGACTGTCAAAGCTCCACCAGACTCCCTGTCTTTCAGAGAGTCTGACAGTATCTTCTCAGGGCTCATTCACAAGGACACCTGGTTGCAGCCTGCAGAACGGGGCAGGGTTCAACGTTGATCGTTTAATCCCACCCACCGGGGTTTGATTGGTTTAACTGTTGAATTTGGGTGGGGTTAAATATCAATTTCATTGGTTTGGGCTTGGGTTTGGACAGGGTTAAACAACACCAGTCTGTATAAAATGAAAAGGACCTACCAGTATACTTACTTAGCTAATAATGTCATGAGGGTAACTGTTCATCTGTAAACTCTTTGTTTTGTATTTTAAATGCAATGGTCACTTTGAACCATGAGTTGACAAGTTAAACATCCATAATATAAACCTGTTTGTTATACCTCAGTTCCGGCCAGGCTTCCCGCCACATTGCCCAAACTTGGCCATTGTCTGGCTTCAGTAACTGGCAAATGTAGGGATGGACAGTAAATCCAGATCCAGGCTCAATTCCATCAGAAAACTATGGGTGCTGTCAGAGACACAGTGTCCATGTTTTACTGTTGCCATCTGCATTACAGTGCCAAAACCAAAATAACCCTCCAAACACTGCTGCTGCCAAATTATAGAAACAAACCTCGTACATCTACCAAGCCTGTCTTTAGCTGGCTGACTTAAAGCAAGGCCAGCTTCTTGGTGCTGTTAGCCTGGCTGGCTTAGCAGTACTCAACTGAATGGCCACATTCACAGCCTGGCCGGCCTGTGTGTTTTGGCCAACAGTGTGTGTTAAACTGTCTCCAGCACGCTGCCTGTCTGCCTACTCCAGATCCATATGCTGAATTATTGATAGATGAGTGGTCACAGAGAGAGAGAGGCAGAGGGAGAAAGCGATAGAGACCCAGAAGGAGGGGGAAATTACACTGAGGAGAAGTAGGTGCACTCAGAGAGAAGGCAGGGTGCCGAGGAGGAAGAGAGAGAGCGAGGCAAGATAGGGAGCAGTGAGAGAGAGAGAGAGAGAAGAGGGGAGAAAGACAGATTAAAGAAATAGGAGCCTCACTCACTGAACTCAACACGGATTAGCAACACCAGATACTTTTATTTATTCAGACGCTGCTGTGCATGTGAACAAGAGCCTCTCTCTGCGTATGCTGCCACAGGAACACACTGTGCTGCCTGCCTGACTTTACCTCCAACACCCAGCTGGACTCTCCCATTATAGTCGTGGGAGACACACACTATACCGAGAGAGACTGAGGAGGGGTGGGCTGGTGCCCTGCAAGAGAGGGGATTTGCAATTTGAGATGTCAAAACAGTCAGGAGGGATTCCATATTTCTACTTATCTCCTTGTTTTTAGAATGGGATTAACGTTGGTAGGAGAAAGCGGTTCCAGTGGGTTTTCCAAGTGAATGGGATTTAAATTCCAGTACAAGATGCTGTGCCTTCCTTGAGCATTAGATTACGCCTAAATAGTGTATCAGCAAGCATGCTAGCTAGTGCTAATTGTGTCACTACAGATCTGTCTGTACTAGATTGTATGAAATGCTCCTTGTTGCATGATGTGGGTGCATGGTAAAGTATCCATGTTGCAGGCATCTCTCTGCCACACTTGGTAAACCTCAAGCCTGGGTAACCAGCCGTGCACTGTAAAAGCCTGTAGATAGGCAGCATAGACCATAATGCAGTGGGTTTTAATGTCACTGGGCCCTAGATAGACACACAGACATGACACCTTTACGTGCAGTATTCCCTTTTGATTTGTTCCAGTCTAAGGGAATAAAAGTGGTGACAATGAAACCATATATGATTAAAGTAATCATTTTTTAAAGGGGCACACATGTCAAAGAAGTTGATTTTATAATCACAGGGAGTACTGGAGGACCTTTATCAAATCTGAGAAAATTACTCACGACATTACTTGAGTAATCTCGGTTTAGGCTTGGAAATTACACTTGCACCCAATTTAATATATAAGCTTTTGGTCAAAAAGCCTTTCGTCAGAGCATCAGACGTGCCAAATACACACAGAACATACTGTATAGTCAGTCACTTATTTTTCAAAACATAACATTGCATTTCATCCAGAGACATAAGTGAAAAATGCTCAAAACCTAGAGAATGCAGAATGCATTTAAAAAAACATTATAAATTTGACATTACAAATCATCCATAGTTAACCAAGATCACTGCAGAACAGAGCGATACATCTACCAGTACAAGCATAGATTATAACACAACTTTCATATCAAAGTCCTCATTAAGGCCCCTAGGTTGTAGAGCGCCATGGTCAAACTTCCATTTGACAATGGTAGTTGTCAGTTTTACCTATGTTTTACTTATGTTGGTAGTTTTACTAACATAGATTTTTTCAAAAGGGAATTTTAGGATGTAAATCACATTCTTGGTGTAAATGGGGATCATTTTATGGGGTATTAATTACCTGATCTTGGGATGATACAAAAATTTAGCTACTATTTTTGTAGTGTGGCCAGCAACATGTGTCTGGGGCTGGGAGCCCCATTAGCTGGTATCAACAAACTACGCATTTTTAACATGAAGCCTGCATTTAAAACTGGGGTCGTGAAGTTTGAAAGACATTTTAAAGATGAAAGACTTGGACAGCAATGCATGTGGGAGCGTGCACTGCTGTCTGCCACAGTGTCTTTTATGATAATACCACTAGGAGTTGCCTGAGTGAGAAATAAATTGTGGCTTTAAAGTTTTAAAAAGTTCCATTATCTTTGTAGGCCAATGCAGTGGAGACATTTCAGCTCAATTTGCACTGCATTATGTACCACACAGAAAAAACATCAACTTTGTTGACAGTTAAAGGAGACGCAACATTCACTCTGATAGATTATCTAAATGGTGAAAGTTTCAAGTTGTTGTAAGTTGATTCTGATAACATAGTGCACTGAATGGAAGCTAATGGCTGCCTGAAAGTCAGGGGAAACACACTGAAAAATGCTATAGCATGCTTTGAAAATGGGTTGCAGTAATGTGAAGGAAATGTGATTTATAGTAAATGGATTAAAATGTGAAACAATGCTGATGCAATCCTTTAAATATCAGGACAATGATTATCTATGTGGGTCAGTGTTTGGTATTTGGAAATGTGTTACACATATATCACTTTAGATTTTAAGTTTTCATGATATTGTGCCAAAAAGGTGGAATTTTTATCGTCAGTGATGCACATTCTTGAATCATTGTGTGTCTTTAAAACCAGATTAATGCTTAGTGAAGCAGGAATAAATGATGTCCTAACTTGTGCCTACATTGTTGCTGTAGTGTAAGTATTGATTCGATTGTTGCTGATGAACTAATACTCGTGCCCCTTTGCTGTGGTTGCAGTCGATGCAGTCTTCCAGAGGCTCTCCCTCCCTGTGGCTGAGAAACCAGCAGCAGCAGCAGCAGCAGCATGTCCCGCGTCTCCTCTACCGCCAAGCGCTACACTGGCTCCTCCTACACCAGCCACTACAGCTCCTACAGCTCCTCCCTGACCCCGGGCCTTAGCTCCTACAGCGAGCGGGACAGGCTGTCCTCCTACAAGTCCCCCACCTCCTCCTCCACCTCTTCCTCAGGTTACTCCTCCTCCAGCTATCTGAGCAGCTCCGCCGCCCGCAGCCGCAACTACAGCACCTCATCAGACCCCGACCGCGACCGGGGTCGAACTATCCCACGCACCGACATCCTTGGAAGCAGCGGAAGCAGCAGCAGCAGCAGCAGCCGCCGGAGCGAGAGCCTCAGCAGAACCCCCGTCAAGAGTTATGGAGTGTCGGGACTGAATGGGGGATCGGCCTACACCGGCTACAGTTCCTACTCTTCGTCCTCGGCCCAGTCCAGCTACCTCTCCTCTTCACCGGTGGCCTCCAGCATCTTGCTCAACCGACGAAAATCTGTATCCCAGAGTGACTTGAGCAGGGACCTGGCCTCTCTGGGCCTCAGTGATGCCTCCTCCTCTTCCTCCACCCCTTCTTCTTCCACCAGTGCCCTGCGGAGCTACCGCAGTCGGACCAGCAATGTGGCCAACTCGTATGGCACTAGCTCCCGCCCAGGCTACTCAGGCCTGTCGCGGAGCTCTACTCAGGAGGCCCTCACGCGAAGCTCCACCCAGGAGGCCTTCAGCAGCAGCAGCAGCAGAGCATACAGCTCTTCGACATGGGAGCCGAGCACTAATGGGCTGTCCGACTCACCCACCAGGGACTCTATGGTAAGAGAATGTCCTCTGTTCTTGCACATGCTTGAAGTTTGCTGCTTTTATTGAGTATGTACTGCTCCAGAGGGAATCAATATCCAGGGGCTGAATGGAGTCCTAGCTGCAGTAGTCACCACAGAGGCACACTGGTGGTTTTATTTCATTAGTTTCACACACATGGTAAAGTCCCACAATGCTTTGTGGCATCTGAGAGTACTGTTTTTTTACCAAATGGGGGCACTATTGCTCAGATTAATGTCAATGCACTTGAAGTCCTGGTTTACAACAATATACCAGACATGTTACACTCTCTCTCACCTGCCTTCAACATGTTCCTTGGTACACTGTTTGAGCTATTCAGACGGTTACAATACATCTTATTTTTTTCTAAGATACTAAGAAATAGTCCTATCATATGCAGACCAGAGGTCATTGTTCCAGTGTATGCAAGTAGTTCCATGGTTATGTGACAAATGAGCTCTTAACATGGATACCTGACCCCCCTGTAACCCAGCAATTAGCTAGCTTACACCTCTCAGAAGGTGGCTATGATGAGCTGGGTCTGCAGGCCACTAGCCTCATCTCTAAGCTCAGTATTAATGACCTGAGCTTCCTCTATGCAGGTCAGAAAGCACAACTGACCCACTTCCCCCCAGGATTACCGCTTACATGGATGGGGGGGGGGGATTTACATTGATTACTATACTATATTATTATACTGAATGGGGCACTATAAAGTTTCAATTCTGTTCTGATGCACATCATGTCCATTATATTACACGATTATAGATGAAACAACAAATGTTGTAACTACCATTTGTTAATTAACAGAGTAATTACCATGCACTCGCAGATGAACTTTACTACTTAATATGTCTGTGACATGTGTCAAGCTTACACTAACAAGCTTCACAAACCTCCAACAACGCTACTTTTCTCAGGATTGGTCACTACATTGAAAGGAAGGCCTATTCTCTCAAAAAAGAACATGATTGCCTAAGTCATATATATATGGTCTTGTGATGCAACCCCACAACACCGCATTTTAGTGCAATAATAGATAATGCAATACAACAATAATAGAGCTGAAACAATGAGTCAATTAATTGATTAGTGGAATGACAAAAAATTAATCAGCAAATATTTTTATAATCAATTCATCATTTGAGTAAATTTTCTGGCAAAAATGCCAAATATCTGCTTGTTTCAGTGTCTCCTTTGTGAGGATGTCCTGCTTTTCTCTGTTTTATATCATTGTAAATTGAATATCTTTGGGGTTTTGGACAGCTGGTCGGACAAGTGAAACATTTAAAGATGTCACCTTTGGTTCTGGGAAAATGTAATGGGTATTTTTCATTGTTTTCTGACATTATAATACAGACAAAACAACTAAGCAGTTCATTGAGAAAATAATCGGCCAATTGATTGATAATGAAAATAATCGTTAGTTGCATCCCTAAATAACCACGAATTAGTCCCTTCAGCACCTTTCTGACATCATTTCAACAAAAGCCAACATTATAAACTTTACATTTATTCTTGGTCACTGTATGGGTTACATTATATTGTACAAGCTTTCTGTGTCCACCGCATGTATGCCTCAATATTTGTTGTTTTTCTTGACAAATGACACACATACACCAGTTTAAATCTTATTTGGCTTTGCAACAATCAGAATTTTTAGACCCTGGCTTTGAATTTCAGTACCACTACCGAAACACTAATTGTTACACTTAAAGATAGGTGTTTTTACTTATTTTAGCTGGTTAGGCGTCTGCTCAGTTTGTAAGTGGACTAGGTATCATATGAGGTCACTGGACACCATGTACTAATCAGAGTGTCTGTATACACCCACACAGTCCTGAGAAGAGTTGTAATCAGCCACATTAATTGAAATCACCTGTGTGGATTACCACGGGTGTGCAGGGCCTTTAAAGCCATCTGAAAACGTTGCGTTATTAGTGCACAAAAAGGATTTATGTGTGATGATGTACAGTGTGCTGTTCTCATTACTTACAAGGACTTGCTGAATGTGCTTGAATGACTAGAAATAAGGGAGGTTTAATAATATTAACTAACTGGTCTTGTGGTGGGGCTGCCTGCTGTCATCGTGAGGTATACTTAATAAACCCAGCTGTACATTTTCTAATCAGTCAGGCGCAACTTTTTAGCTCATACAAGACTCCATTAAGAAATAGATTAACCTGACCTAACACAACTTACACATTAAGAAATCCTGGGCTCTCCTGAGTCAAAGATGAAGATCGCTTTATCACCATGACACTACTGAGGGGTTGTACTAACACTGGACCAAAGAATTTCTTGTTGCTTGTAAAAACTGTTATAGTGTACTATGAGCCTGCAGCTCATAACTGTGAAACACAAAGAGACTGTTTGGTATGCCTCCTATCCATGGACCATGAGCTAATGTCCATGTATCACCATCAGGTCAGTAACTCATAAAGTATAACTGGCCCTTTCCTGCAGTGGGATTGGCAAGCTTGAACTTGAACTTTTATTCTCATTTAACCTACCCAGTAATCAACACCTATCCATCATGCACAGACTGAGAAGTACAGGGCTTTAACTGGATGTCACCAGCTGGGCTATTTGTACTGTTAATTAACCCCAGGCCTCTGTTAGTCCAGGCACATTTAATTGCCCTCTTCCCCCAGGGCTGGGCGTCTGCACCGTCTGCAGAAACCAGCCTCAGTGAGGGTCCTGAGTTGATATTGTGTTATGTTTACATAATGGTAATGTGTAGTACTGAAACATTTGGACAAGGTGAAGCTAGCAACTTTTGCTTAACAGAAACCACTGTGGTCACAAGTATTCAAGTGAGTGAAATGACTCAGCGATGTCCTTTCTACAGGAATATCTATCTTATATTAGCTAACATTAGTCACCATAAGCTACTGGTCATACCAAACCAAGTAAGACTGTATCAGCAAAAGTTAGAAAGTGTGCATTTAATCACTTACACACTGACCCACATACCCTATCAAGGAAGATCATGTTATATCTTCTTTAAAAAATGACATTGTCTCACTTCAATAGAATCGTTGATGGACATAAAATATATTGTCATTTTATCATCAGTTATCATCACCATTTTATGTGTGGTTATGTACCGGTTGCCAGGCAACCAGCGCACAAACGGATTGCACAAACAAGATATAATGTGTTAATTAGTGAGCTTTAGAGGTGCTGATAGGCAGATTTTTGTTACTGGCTGTTTCCCCATTTTTCCAGTCTTTATACTAAGCTAAGCTAACCAGCTGCTACAACAAATAATCTGATGTTTCATCATCTACACAATCACTCATGTAAACCGAAATTCTTTTGATATTTGAAATGAAACGATCCCGTCATCAATTTAGATGTGATGATAATGGCTTCGAGAGTCTGGAAATTTTTGGTTTAGGTACTTTGAAAGTGCTTGAATTTTACTCTTAAAAAGCTGTACGAACCCTGTTAATTCACCAGCCAAAAAAACAATGGTAATCTATTGAGTGGCTGGTCAAATTTGAATATTCACTAGCCATTTTTGGCTGGTGGATGAAAAAGTTAATTTTGCACCCTGAACCAAATTCCAACTACCTCTCTATATATAATACATACAGTATATATATATATATATCCTCTCTACCCCAGTTTGATCATCTCTTACCTCCCAGCCGCTCCCTGTGAAAATAATCACCTCCTCATTCTTGCCCTAACGTTTTATTAAATACAGCTTTAGTTTGATTGTTGATCGATTTGCCAAAGATGTCAGACAAACATTCTCCAATTCTCCCTCCACATACTGTATCTCCCTTTTTTCCAATCTCAACATGTACAGTCATGACCTCCTTTTGAATTTTTATGCTGAAGTTTTTCCAGTTTGCTAGTGTCCAGTGAATGCACTGATACCAGTCCTACAGAATGACTAGAGAACAACTTAAATTAACACTAGTTCTCCTCTTGTTGCTGTGATATGAATATTTAAACAGACTTAAAGGGTCTCTTGAAATAGTCTTGGCAAAACAAGGTAAACCCAGTCCTGGTAGTTTTTCAGAAGCTTACAACACAAAAATAGCAGCTGCTGGTGCCTCATGGTCCTGCTCATCTTGTGCCATGTTTATGAGTAAGGCAAGCTGGTTAACGTGACTGTTGTTCTTGTTTTCCCTATTTCTCATGCATAATATACAAATCAGACCAGGACATGTATGAGAAAAAAATACATGATATAAGCATTCCAATGGCTTTACTGAGCTTTCTGTGTGCAGCCTTATTCATCACCTGTTTCTCTCACACCATTTTCAAACGTCTCGTGCATTTATTTGTCAGAATTGTTTTTTAATGAGGTCCAGCTTGTTTACTAAATACTGCTAGCTGTTGTTTTGCATTAGCAGGTTTTGACTGGTGTAGCTCACAGCTTATAAGCTCTTACAAGACACTTACTACAAAGGCTGATAACAATGCACAAGCCTTTCACATAAGTGGTGGGTTAGTTTGTGAGTTGGCTAGGTCAAGTTATTTGTATTGTCATAAACTGGGTCACCTGCAATGCAAAGCTATGCTTTACCGACCAAGCTTAAAAGAAAACAACAGTTCATTACAACTTGGGTTTTATTTTCTCAGCTCTGGCCATTGTTTCTAACAGTTGTGATAACATTGTACTCAACAAAATAACTGATCTCAGAATCGTTAGTTAGGTCAAAAAGTTAGGTCCAACAGTGCAAGAAACACAAGCAGTCAGATGATCATACAGGTTGTAAACAAACTCTCAGGTTAGTCAGTCTTTATTATTATTATCATTATTATTATTACCCAAACTTTGCCGTAGTCGTGTGCACAAGTAGTTCTTCTTACAGGTTCATTCACTTTCAGGCTGTCCGATAAAAAATCAGTATTGTAACTCAGTTCAACCCTGTTTATTACTGTCCAGATGTTTTTGTTCAGGAGCTATGTGTGACTTATAAACACGAGACAAGGTGTTACCTCACCTTGAATTTAGAGCCAGCTCTTTGTAAAGACAATAACAACCTTTCACTCACACTTTTGCTCGTTGGCTCCTACACACAGCCACAATAAGACCAGGGTGGCATGCCTGAGTAAAAGCTGTCTTGATTTTGCTCCAAGTTGTTCTACTCAGGTTTTGTGTCTAGACTTTCTGTTGAGTCAACAATATTTTTAGACTGTCCGACTCTCAGTTCGCCACCTTGGTCAGACAGCTTATGGTTTGATAAAAAAAAACACAGTCTGGCACGATTTGAAGCTTTACTTTGTTCTTTGGCAAATAAGGGCCAGTACTTTAGTAGTTCAGTTATGGGTCTGCTTGATAGGGTATGTGGGTCAGTGTGTGGCATGTCTAACAAGACAGCTATTTTAGCCTTGCACTAAAGCTGTTGTCAGTAGATAGAATACTGTAGCTATTCCATGGATGCACCAGCATCAATATTGGGATCTTGACCTCAAATCAAAACAAGGCATTGTAATATTCTCTATACTATAAGTATTAAAGTATTCTTTCTACAAACGGAGCAATGATGCTTTGAAGTCAATTGCATCCATCAATCTATTGTCTAGCAGTTTATCCAGGTCAGAGTCATGGTGGCAGCAGGGTGAGCAGCAGCCCAGATTTCCCTTGTGACTTCCCCCACTTCTTCAGGAGGTCCCTAAACTCTAGGAAATCAACATTTACTATCTGGTCATTTGTGCTTGTTCAGTCTCGGAACCCATCGGCTATCATCTGATGACAATTTAGCCTCTGGGGGCAACGGCCAATGTTTCGGGGCTTCCAGTGTAGCCAGTGGATATCCGGATATCGCATAATGGATGTCCGAGCCAAGACTTCCTCTTCTGTGTGCCGGTCATTGTTTACAGTCCGTTTGGCAACTTGAGCCGCAAGAAATGCGAGAATTACATTATTATATTGTTATATCATTATAAACTGCATATGAATGCAGATCAATTTAAAAGAGATAATAAAAAGCTAAATTGTCATCAGACGTTAGCCGATGGGTTCTGATGTGTTCCGCCTCTTTTGCTCTCCACACAGACTGTTTACCTGCATGCAACCAACGCCCTCTCAAACGTGATTGGTCAATACTACTCAGACTGCAAACGGAAACCAGAATGCTTCCAATCCCAAAATCTTGTCCCTTGCCTACAGATTCTGCATTCATATGCAGATATCTGTTTATAGAGAGAGCTTAACCCTGAGTTTCTTTAAAATTGCAGAAATCTCCACCCACTTGTGCACATTGAGTCTAGCCAACAGCTTAGGACTCTATTCTTATCCACTTTGGGTCACCACCCAAAGCTCATAACTTTCCTCGAGGGTTGATGAAGGTTTACCAATAACTCAAGAGCTTTACTTTGTGGGTCAGTTTTTTCCTCTCCGCATTGCTGCAGGTGAAGCCCAATCACACCAATCACAGGTTTTGTTTTCTTTGGTCCTAGCCATAATGGAAATATTGAGTGTTTTAGTTCATTCTTGGAAATAATAGACAAAATAATCTTAACTCAAGTCCACTTAATAGCTCTTTTCAGGGCTTTCAACCACTTTTTATGGTCTTCATCATCAGTGGAAATTTGCTGAGTTGTCATTGCCTGATTTAAGTAATTTACAGTATATAGTGTATATCGTTGAAAGCTCCAGAAAAAGCTAGTAAGTGTACCTTGAGTCACAATCATTTTGCCAAGAAAAATGGAAATTGTATTTCTTCATTTTTTATTCTATTAATTTAGACAAGAAGTTTTTCTAAATTTAAGGCGTGCCTCCCCAGGAGAGTTGAAGAGGTCATAATTGAGTCATAACTGAATCAAATCTGAAGACACAGACATGATACACATATTTTTAAATTCTGTGTGACGTAGGATATATCCAAAGGATATAATTTGCAAATAAACATCCATTAATCTGCCTAGAAATCCCAGAAAAAAAGACGCTCCTTAAAACTGCAGAACTTGCCTGAGAATCATCACGTTTTTTTTTTTCCAGTTTTCTTCAGTATCAGAGTAATTCAGTGATAGTTGTGTGTACATCCATGGGTACACTGCAAACAGGAGCTGCTAATAGCAGATACGGCATACATTTAATTTGCAAAAAATATAAACAAATGTAGGCTTAAAAAAGGGGCTCAAGATGTAGTACACAGAGACTCCATGACTCCATGGCAACATTACAATTCCTCTTTATATCCCTCAAAGCCCCCCACATTATGGGAATTGTAGTTCCAAACTTTAGATCATGATTATCCCCCAAATCAAAGTAAGATAAAGAATAACAATAATAATAATAGTTACAAAATTCATGAATATTAACTTTTTTCATGTTGCACTATTAATATTTTTCTGACAGTACTAAGGCTCAGAATGCATTGCCTGAGGATGGCTCAGAGTGTTATATTCAACACTGCCACTCTCCTCTATCCATTCATTTACAGATATTTAAAATTGTCTCAATTTTATTTAAGTTGGGGCCCACAGTGCCAGACTTTTGTAGCCATCTTAAGCCTTTATCTGATATCCAGTACTTACAGTGACTGTACAGAAGACTTCATTCTGTTCTCTAACAGCACGGAAGGCTTCATTCTGTACTGGATCTCTCCCACTTACTCTCCTGAACTCACCCACATACTACGAAGGTGATGTCAGCATTTAGCATCAGTGCTAGCAAATTAAAGAATGCTATGTACCATGTAGGAATGCAGAATGAAGGCCATCAACAATGAATTGTTTTAATTGCCCTCCAAAGGAATATGTTGTACCGTAGAGGTTAAATTTAAACACTTGAGTGAAGAGATTGTTGGTCTAATATGCCTAATTTAGCTTAGGGAATAGAACAGTTATCCCTAGGTGATTGTACTCTGACTTCTCCTAGATAACATTGCTCAGAGACTGCTTTTGTCCCATTTTTATACCAGACTACTGCTTAGCTTTTTGCATCAGATACCAGAATACAAACATTGACTCTTTATCCCCCTTCTCTCACATTGTAGTTTTGCACCTCAAGGATTTAGACATTCAGACATACACCTTGAGCCTGGTCATGCAATGTGCTCCTTGGCTATTTGTTGTGTACACACGCTTGAGCCCGAGTCATGAGATTGCTGCTTGGGACATGTTGCACTTCTTTCGCTCTACACATCCATTCAGCTAAAATCACCCACACTGTAAACCCACTGTGCATGTCTGTCTTTTCTCTGAAGGCAGGTACAGAGAATGGATGTTGCACTAACATGGTCAGTAGCTGATCATTTAAGGTTAAGTAAACAAAGGGCAGACTTTCATAAAAAGACATGGCAGATAGCAGGGCTGGCACACGGGCTGTTTTTTTGTAAATAATTTTGCCTGTTTGGCATTTTGGTGACCCTGAACTATACTGTCCATAAGTGGGAGGTGAGGCACAGCACATTCTGTTATCTTTCTTACTAATTAGCTGCATCAGTTTGGAAACTTCTCTTAAAAAATGGCTAAACACCCGGTGTCAGACCATCTGTCATCAAGATCAGGTGCTTGTAGTCAACAGCCTTGTGTAACCACTAACAATACTATAACATGCTACACCTAATGTTTCCTCAGCGATTCTGTTCAGGACTGTCCGAATTTTCCAAATATGACCCTCATTTACTAAAAGGGATGGAACAGCACATAGCGAGGTGCTTCTGACTCAGTCGGATTCAATCACACTTTTGGGTGTCACCTGACCATGGTCATGGAATTAAAAAGCACTGATGAAACACCTGCATGTTTTCCAAATGTTACTTCCAGGCGCTCTAGCAATCAATAGGATGTATTTAAAGAAAGAGAGATGAGTTTGTTCTGCCACTGAGAGCAAAACCCTGTTGACAAGTTATCGTTAGGTCCCTCAACAGTGAATCTTATTTAAGTTGTTGGTGTTTTTTAACAATGTCTGTTATTTTGAGTAATGCATTATCTCATATAGTCTCTTCATCTTTTATTCTATCATTGCTCCTTATTATTCCTCATTACTCCTGTCTGAGTAAACCATTGAAAAATACTTGGATACTCAGCCTTAAAGCTGCTCTAAACAATATTTTTATATCAACAGTGGATCAAATGACAAACAATTATCACCCGACTACTCTGTAGTTCCCTTCAGCTTTAAGGAGCATTTCAGCATCTTTCAGCTCATTGTTTTGGTTTTGCGGCCCGCAACTTTCATATTTTGGTCCAGTCTCATCAGCGTTATTTCCAGCAGCACCAAACGGCAGGAGGTGAACATAATGGAGCAAATAATCCCTAAAGAGCCAGGTATTTTTCTCAGGAGTAAGTGGAGACCAAGCCAGAGGTGAATTGAGAGTGACTTACGTTCATCAGGTAGCCAAAACCATGACTCCAAAAGAATGCTAATGTTGCTCTGTAGCTGCTGGATGGATAAATAAGCTACTGTATGCTAACAACTTTGCCATGTTAACTGAGAAGGTTATAATATGTACAGTTTGTTTCTGCTGTCCCTAGGTGGCCAAAAAAAATCAATGAATGCATGTTGAAAATATTGGGGGGGGGGGCATTAGTTAACATTTATGATTGTTCACATTTAATATGAGTTTTTCAGTGGTGCCAAGGTGACAACAATATATTCCTTTTTTTAAATAAAGTGCAAAACAAATGGCCACAAATCTATTTTGAATCTGTATGTTAAAATAATTCATGCTGCTACTTGTGAACCCTACTTGATGTTTTCCCAGAGACCCTACATGGAGGATCTTTACTGTTGATTTTACCTTTTGACCAGTTAAATGTTTGCACTTTTGTTGATACTTGGGTAAGGATGCTGGTTAAATCTAGAATTGCAGCAGTCATTTTTCTTCATCCCCTTAATGTGAACTAACTAACTACTAAACCCTATTATTCTTTGTGTTACTGGTGAATCACCGGAACCTCATTAAAGTCCCCTTTTAGGGACTGCAGAATCTAATTTTAGAACCACTGGGTCAGATTGTAGTAAACATTTACAAAACAGTGTGTCATTAATGTAGCTATGCTATCATTCATGCTGTTACATATTCTATAGAATATATTGTGACTTATATATAAGCCATGGCCAGGACGATATAGGTTCGTTTTCTGTCATGATCATTATGGAGATGAGTAGTCTCCTTGGGCCACAGCATTAGTCCTTCAGATTGTTACAGCAGCGTGGAGAAGGATGGACTCTGACGTAGACAGCACGGCTGGAGGCGGTCGCTGACGTTTGTTGTAGGCCGACTTTTACCCGAGCCAAAAGGGGCGGACCTCCAGTCCTGTAAAACTGAACGGGAACACGATATAATACATTTATTGCCATTTACAGAGCAACTCCGTTGACTGGACACGCGCGTTGCTTATCCCTGCGTGGATTGATACAGCTGTCAGTGGCTCTTTTGTCATTGTTTAGTGTCTTTATCCGTTTTACCCGTGCTTTATCGGTCTGTTTATCGGTTGTTATACTGTAAGTGTAGTCATTTAAAGGGAAAGCCACAGGTCCTCTATTCGGCGTGATTTGTGAGGTTGATGCCGTTACATGAATGAATGAATGACAACAGGCAGGGAGCCTATCAGAAATGGAGTGAAACGTCTAATTCCTTCCTGCAATAGAGAACGGCTCCACAACCAAAGATCAGGAGCGCCCAGAAAACCTTCGCCGTCGTCTGAATAACTCGCACCGGGTCGTCGGCTTCATTCCTCCGCCAGCATGCCGAGCATGCGACAGTCCTACACGGTGACCGTTCCCGAGGAGCCGCCGGCCGCTGCTTTCCCGTTCCTGAAGCAGGAGATGCGGAGAAAAGGCAGCATGTCTGGCTCGGTGCTGGTGTCAACTTTCGTAGGGCTTCTCATAAACCAAGCCAAGGTAAGAGAGACAGTGCCCGCTACGTTCCGTTATCTCTGCTTCGAAGAGAACGCCAAACCAAACTCCATTAAAAAATCAGGCAATTTAATGTTTCACATCGGATTATAACTTTCTAATTGGCAGAGCGGTAAAACTCCTGGGGCTCTAGTTGAGATGCTTTGTGAATTATCTAGTATTCATTATTAAATGAAATGAGGCATATATAATATATCAAATAGCAGTTATTGAATATTCAGTTAGATATTGGTGTGTGTGTGTATATGTGGTATCCACTATCTTATGTCACCAAAATACTCGCGGTGGTAATAACAAGCAGTGTAAACATACAGTAAAAATATAAAATAGCCTATATTAAAGTGCTGCGTTACGGGCCATATTATGCCGAATTTATTAAAAGCTTATTGCTTTATACTGTTTAAAAGATTATATTTCATGTTCTAGTTACAAGGTTAGTGTCTGTAAATGTGAGCAATACAACGGTGCACAGATTTTGTAAGAGAGTTTTGGTGCCTTGCAGGCAGAAATGTTGGTTTTGGTTATTATAAAGAGGACACAGATGTTTATTTCACTGACAATGTTATGTATCTTGTCAAAGATGATGTCAGTTTAACGTGGAAGTGAGTCATTTGCAGAGGTAAGTCGCTCTTTTAAGCCGCTGTACTCCGCGGTGCTAGGATCAGTAGGCCTGGACTGGCAGGTCACTGGTTATATAACCAACGTTTAATCCCCCTCATACACTACAGCTGCTCTTACTATACTGCTCTAATGTATCCCACCATAGGCCTATAATGGGGAAAAAAAGAAAGAAATAACCCATTCTAACAGGACTTTCTTTATGCACTGGGATATCTAGGGTATGTATGTTGCCTCTGGCTGCTTCCATATGGACACAGCCACATATACAGATAAATGTAGGTCTGAGTACACAGTGTACAGGAAAGCATTTAAGCCAGTTCAGCCTTTAGACAAAGGAATTATGGCAATACTTTTAATTGAAAGATGCTATTGATGTTTTGTGTTTTACAATTTTCAAATATTTCAAATATCTTCACAGGTTGAAGGTATTATAATAGTTTTGATGAACACAGGACATTTAAACTCCCCTGAAAAACCAAAAGTGAAAAAGCAAGGTGAGGCAGATTTTACTGTAGATTTTACGATGAGTTAAGTCCTCCGAGACTGGAATGATTTCTGTAAATAAAAGTCCAAAATATAACAAACCAATATATTGTCCTATATTGTGTGTACTGATGGGGTTGGAAATGGGTCCAGTGGTTAGCATGTAGCCCTACTGACAATGAGAGACAGTTACATTCTGATATGTATTCTTTGACTTAAAGCTGTCATGAGTGTCCACTCCTTGTGTAGATAAATGGAGGCTAAAATTACAAATGCATTGTTGGGTAAAATGAGATTTAAAACCCTACTTGTCAGCTGAATTTGTCCTAATATGAGAAGACGAAGAGAGTTTAGTTTGTGATCACCAGAGTCTTGCTGTTGCAATTGTGTGTGTGTGTGTGTGTGTGTATTTGTATATGTGTGTATGTTCCCCAGCTACAGCGTGGAGTGGAGCTGCGGTGTGTCAGCTTCTGTTATGTAATGAGAAATCACATTAGAATACACTTTAGTGCTGGCCAGGCCTGGCAGCTTGGCACGCTTTCTGTTTTGTTGTCACCGTCCACCTGCTTCTCCTGTCCTGTCCTTCTCGTTCTGCCCTTGCTCATCATCTGTCCTCCACTCCTCCCTCCCTACAGACCACCACATGCATGGCAAGGAAAAGTGCTCTGTCCTTCTATCGCTGAGTGCATATGTGAATTTGGGCATTAGAGAAATGTGTGTGCAGAAGTGTTAGCATGAACTTGCATTAGAGTGCGTGTGATTATCTGTTATCGTGCATATGCTTCTGCACAGCAGGCTCACAGCACACCAGCACTGACATCTGTCACGTTACAGGTTGCTCTCTGCAGCAGCTGTCTAACTGCTCCTCTACAATTGCTCAGTAGTATTAAAGCTAATGCTTCAATGACGAATCGATTAGACGATCGACAGAAAATCAATTGCCAACCATTTTAATCATCGATTAATCATTGAAGTCATTTATCAAGAAAAATGGCTCTGGACTGTTGGTTGAAGTGTTGGGGCTGGAATAGTATATTTCAACATATTTTATGATGTGGAGGATGTAGCCTATGCAAAGTGACATTAAAAAATGTATTAAATTAACATTCATTGCAATGGACTGTGTTACACTGTCATGTATTACAATAAACATAAATAATGTTCACGCATAAAGCACATAAACATTTACAATTAGCTTGGAATTATTCATTTGGATTACAGAATTTGCTAAATATGTTCATATCATCACAATTTCAGTTTGGGCTTTGGGAACTTGTGATGAGCATTTTTCACTGTTTTTCATGTTTCATAAACTAAATGGTTATCACTTCATTAAATAAATAATCAACAAATTGATTTATAATGACAATAAGACTTAAATGTGAAAAACACGTATTGTCTATTCTACCAATAGCAGATAAACCGAAAAAATGACTGTCATTAAGATTTACTGGTCAAAATATTAAACATGTTTCTAATAAACATGTGGCCTTACTGACCTTGAGTGCTAATTCATGTTTAAACTTGATTTAAAATATGCTCCTTCACTTATGTAATCATTCTCAATCATGTGTCATTATTACCAAGCCATTCAAATGTCTGTCTTCTCAGAGATTTAATGCTATGCATAGTGATTTTCTTATATCAAATACAAATATTACCAGCAAGAGCCTGAGTGTACCACACTGGCACTAGCTTCAGTGGGAGTAACTTGGCAGTAGATCTTTCATAGGAGGATACCATGTGTGGTATTTATACAGTATACACTTCTGAGGTGTAGGCACTTTGTTACACATTAGTATTTGGTTATTTTCCATCTACTTGTCAAGGCCTATAGCATGATCTTCCAGTGTAGTATGTTGTGATGAGACACAGGCCTAGGGGCCCAGGCTTCAGCACAATGTAAACACGAGCCTGTAAGCTAGTAGTTAACTTTTTTCTACAGCTGAGGGTACATTTTTCCTGGGAGAGGAAATACATACCAGTGGAGATGTGTGAAGATGAACAGAGCTGTTACATAAGAAGTCAGTGCATTGCTTTATGATCACATGCTCTCAAGCAGTTATCTGTAGATAACACAGATATAACATAGATACAATGTTGTGTACAATTTTAGTGTGATACCCCCGGTGTGTGAAGAGTATCCTCTCACAGTCTTTGATCTAATGAAATGCAACCAAGGGGCCAGTTCATAGGATCATAGGCTATATCATAGGCTATATTTATTTGTATTTCTCAGAGAGACAGCCATTCTTCTCAGTAAGAGGATCTCACTGTTTACTTGTTTGCATGTAAGTGTGTGAGCGTGTGTGAGAGAGATGAGCTGAGGCTCAATGTCAGCAGACACTGGTTCAGCAAGCTCTGATTTCATCCCTCTGTGTGCTTTTTAGACGAGAGAAATAAATACATTGTCCCCTTTTCCCTATCAAGTGCCAATGCTGAGTGTGTCACGCGCACACACACACACACACACACACACACACACAGACTAGTAGTGTGTGAGCAAAAGTGTCACTTCGACTCACACGGGAGAAACTCGACAGTAGCACAAGAGGTAACTCATAGAGAGATTGAGCGAGAGATTGTTTATGATGATCTGCCAAATAGAGAGACAGGTCAGAACAGACTGTTCTGCTGCTCTCTCTCACGCTGGTATGCCAGCCAATCAGCTGTTGGCATTCTGTGCTGCCAGGTGGACCCAGGCATCCTGCTGCTGGTAGTGTGAAGTTTAGTTTACAGCCCCAGAGACACAAGCAGAGCAGAGAGGGGGGAAAGTGGCACTTATTATTGCTTTGGTGTTGGAGGCATATTATTAGAGCATTGCCAATACTGCAGTTAGGTATTAGTCATCCACATAGATTTTGAATTAGCTTTCTGAGTTCCCATTGGTGTGCATGTATATTGTGTTTTACTATTTTTCTTTCATTGGAGAGTTTTAGTGTCTCATGATGGTCTAAAAGCTTTAAAATCGTTAAGGACTCTTAAAATCAGTGTAATTCTGAGAATTGAATTATGTCATTCAGGGTTGGATGATATGGAGGTGTCTACTGTGAGACAACATAAATATGTCAATCGATAGAGTAATGTGCCCAGCTGTTTATAGCATCTTAGCTGTCCCTTTAATACCTCTGGGTCTATTAGGCCATTGTGGGCACTGTTGTAAATCAATGGGCAGGACTGAGCTATGGCAATAATAGATTTTTTTATGATGTTTGTATCAATGTAATGAAATACCTTGCTTTGTCGGGTATTTATTTATTTGCTGGATTATCAGCAACAGACATTACTAGTTTGTTATTTTATCCATAAAATATTTCTATATTGATTTTCCAAAAATGTATTATATAACACTATATATAGATATTTTGGTAGAAGATTATATACACCATGATGTTATCCATATTCCACACTTCTAATAACATTTAAAGATATTAATCACGGTAAAAATATCAGCAGCAAATGCATTGATATAAAAATACTGTCAGTTTTATTGACCAAGTGTTGAGTTTTCTTTGTTCTTATACACTATGAAGAGTAGTTCAACTTAATAGCAGATGGTACAGAGATCATCAGAATGTTCCTGTGCTCCCCTCTGGGATTTCATTAGGCTGTATCACTTGTGCTCTGAGCTTGTTATTCTCCCACACCACTGCTACTCTCCACAAGGTTTAGATTACTAAGGAGCTGCTGCAGCAACAAGTGTGTACAGAAAGTTGTTTATTAAAGGTAGTCTTTCTTTAAAAGGTTAGGTCTAATGTTAACTTCACTTCAGTTCAAACCGTAGACTGTATATAAAGATGGACAACACGTCTCCACTTCCTCCCACTTTACAAAAATGAAGCCAAAATATCCCAGATACAGACGCTGCCATCTTGCGCTGGAGCCACGGTATTGAGGTCCCACTCACACACCCGCCCGAACCAATCGGGAGAACACCACAAGTTGTCAATTATGATGTCACACCCCCTTTTCATAGCATCAAATAACTAATTGAAACCAAATTTATCAGAAAAATGAACACTTGAACAAACATCAGCGTGGTAAGAACGACCTAAAATGACAGAAACCATCTTTGGGAAAATTTTATTTGACGTGTACTTTGATTTTTTAGTTTGGCCCATGTCCCATCCAATAGCATGAACCTGTCGGCAGGACTGTGTCTCGTTCTTTTTTTATTCCCGTGTGTGCACAAAATGGGGACCCACTCATAAAAACATTGCTCCAAAAACTCCACAGGATACCTTTAGTGCTGCATTCACATCATGCAGAAAAGACAATAAATAGGAGCTTCTCAATCAGAAATTATGTTCACTTCAGCTTTCACATGGTCACGTGTAGAAAATGTTGACAGATAATGATTTCTCCACTTTTCTGAACTCAGATGACACTAAGACAATAAATGTGGAAATATTGTTTTCATCTCAAATAAATCAATCAAGAGCAAACAAGTCTCATATCAATCAAGTGCATCGGTGTCAAGTAGGAAAACGGCTTTAGTCTCAGTGTTGTGACAGCTTCGGCAAACAGCCAAGTGTAAATGCATGAACACACTGAATTCATTATTCCCACACGGTGATTTCCTTATGACAAGAACATAGCCTTAAAAACCCTGTTGAGCCTGTCCTGTTTGTCCTCACCTTTTTATCAGTATCAGCTGATGTCCGACACTACAGCTGAGCATGTCAGGCATTTGTTACACTTGAATTCCTTAGATTATGTTTGATGTAAACACAGAATGCGTGCTAGGCAGTTAAATCTCCCTGCTGGGGGCCACAGTTCATCGAGTGGCAAGATGTTTGTCCAAGGAGCAAAAATGCAGAATTCCAATCTCCCTTTTTCTCTTTTTAAATATAGTTTGTTGTTGTCTTCTTCTGTTTTCCTATTAAAGCAAAGCCATAATCAGGGATTATTCATTTCTTCCAGCCTCCTCACCTATCTTTGACCCATTTCCTCTGCTCCAACACCACCCTCCATCCCTCAGGCCAGCAGTCCCATATCTTTGAATTAATTGAGCACAGTGGATGGACAGATTTGACTTCCACCAAGCTGGGTACATGCCAAAGGGACATTTGCGCTGTCTCTTATTCCCGGCTTTAGGAAGCAGTTCAACCTGGCCTGTGGAATGCTTTTTAATGTGGCCCCTCTTTTCGCCATGCTTTTTAGCCTCAAAGGAGTAGGGTTTCAAAAGTAGCTCACTAGTTGCCTGAGCTGCTTCTGACATTTATGAATAGAGCATTTATACAAAGTTATCCCCCTGGGCTGCCTCTTTTGTGTACAGTACATATCAGTACGCTCACATGGAATGACAGGGAATATGAACAGTGGATGTGACTCTTTCCTATCACGCAATGATTCTTTGATGAAACCTCTCTGCAAGTGAAAAGGAGAACTGATTTATACATGTGTTATGTAAGGTAGTGAGGGAGGTAATTATTAGGCCATCATCTTATTATATTGTTAAATACCCCCAGAGGGATGCATGGAATTTGAATAACCATTGGCTGATTAGTTATCCATGATGAATAATCAATCAGTAGCTCCTCTCCTGCTCTGCATTTGCTGTGGTGGGTTAAATTAAGTTGAAATGTTGCGTAAAATTACTCATTTATAATTTTTTAGTCAGAATTCACATTGTTTTCTAATAATAAAACAGAAATCTTAGACATGTAAAGATTGGGGTTTTTTGTTATTTGAAAGATTATTTAATAGTTTCATTCAACATTGACACATTCAATTATGCATATATTTTATAAGTAGTGTTTTGAGTATTTTATTTGTTGCTTTCAATAGTGGGGAAGTAGTCCGATGTAGAAAGGTGAGAAAATGGTGGGAATGCATCCCGTTAGTACACGACTTTAATCCCACATACGCTCTTTGCTAGTTTGTGTTTATATAGAAGAATCCCATCAGAATTTGCATAATGGAATTAGCTGTCATTACAGTCATGCTACAGGCTGGGATCATAGCTTGAGCCAGTAATTCATGGATCGTGACACACATACATTAAAGAATCCTGTTTGACTTGGTTTGCATTAGAAATGAGGATTTAATGACTTGGATTATAACTGCATTTTACACATTGTCAAATGAATACAGGTGGGAGGATTAAATGAGAGAAAAATATGTTCATTTATACACAATAGATTGCTATTTTACAGATCATGTTATTTCTTGAATTGGGTGTCATTTACTTCCAGTATAAATAATTCTCAGCCATGACCATTGCTAGCTGATGTATTAGAATAATCATTATCCCCATAATCAAATCCCTACAGTGTGGTGTGGGAGATTTCCCTCAACAGTTTATAAAAAGCTGCTTCTCCCTGCCCTAAGGAGCTGCTAACTTACCACAAATAATGCCATTAGCTTGGCTTTTAGTGGAGAGCCTTACTGTCCCATGATGCTATAAATGCTGCCTTTAAACAAGAGTAAAATCTTGGAATTAAAAACCAAATCAACCTGACGTGGGGTGGTTTAATAGAAATGCTGGATATAAGAACAAACTATTGGCTTTGGTCTGAAAATAATTCTAGTCTCAAAGTCACATGTGCTCCAAGTCACTCACTCCCAGTTTGTCACACTCGTAACTCTCTCACACACTGAGTCACACACACTCCCACCACGCTCAGCCTTGTCACTGGGATGTCACCATGTCCTCTAGCTTTCCATCCCGCAAAAAAATAAGAATAGCGTTGCTACGGAGACAGAGCCGGGACGTTGTTTCATCGTCATGACGTCTGCCTGGCTGGCCCAAAGGATCAGCCAATTGCGAGTGGACAAGCAGACGATATTAAAAGCAAAGCAGCTATTTTTGGGACTGGCCATGGCATTACTCAGCAGAGTGCAGCAAAGTCAGACGTACACAATCCAACGGTGTGTGTGTGGGGTGGTGGGGTGGGGGGGGCTGTGTGTCTGTTTGAGGTGACCAGACTGGATTTGTCCTGCATCCTGTCACACTGGAGTCATCACTGAGTTAGTGAAGCTGGATACACAACAGGAAGCGTGTGTGCTTATGTTATATGACCATGGCTAATAAAGTGCTCCATTCACTACAGTGGAATTTACAGAAAGGCGGATTTAGATAAGCCATACTTAATTAAACAGTAGATTTTCCCCTCCATATGCTGTACTGACTCTTTCTCCTGAATAAGAGACAGATGGCAGAGGTTATTTATATAATAGTAAAAAGCCGTTCCTGTATCAGCACTCATAACTAGATAAGCTGCAGGCTCATGTTACTGATGAACAGACGAACATGCTCCCAATCATGTGAATCTACAGAAGGCTAACAGCAGAGCTCAGGACAGGACTACACATTCAGTGCAATGCAACCGAAGCTCTTCAGTGTAGAGCTGAAATGACTGAAAATGACTCAACAACTGCAGTATTCTGACAATCAGTTAATCCTTTAAAGCTGCACTATCAATATCTTTATATTAACAATGGATCAAATGTGCAATTTGCTCATAGTGACCCGCAGAGAATTGTCTCCTTACTCTGCACTCCCCCCTCAGCTCTGCAAAGCTTTTTAGCATCTTTCAGCTTAATGTTTTGGTTGTCGGGCCGCATATTTTGTGTTGTGATTCAGTCTCAGAACTTCCATCAACCTTGTTACTAGCAGCAGCAGGCAGCTGCTTTCAGCAAACAAATCTCTGACAAACCCACTGCACACTACCTGCCCAGCCCCAAACAACAGACACAGTTAACAACTATAGCTGGTGAACATGGTTGAGCATTTAGCAGCCAAAGAGCCAGATATTTCCTTCAGGAGTTGTCTGCTAACACATTCACCATAATAACTGATGATATAACTGCCAATATTGTGATTACAGCTTGTTTCAGTGCCCCCAAGTGACACAAAAACAGTCAACTGATGCAGCTTTAAGTGAAGTGAATGCTGCTTGTAGCTGGCTACATGTGAAACATAGCTGCTCCCTATTCTGTATCAATGTAAAGTGAATAACTTTGGGTTTTGGACTGTTTGTCGTACAAGCAAGCAATTTAAAAACATCTGCATGTGCTCTGGGAAGTTTTGATGGCATTCTTCACTACTGACGTTTTCTAGCCCAATCCATTAATCGGAAAACTAATTGGCACAGTAATAAGTAATGAAATAATCATTAGGTACAAGGCTACTGTACTTTATATTGATCTGTGCATTATGGGTACCAGGTTTTATCAGCACAGAACTGTTAGTCCCCCTTCTACAGGTTCTTAGAAAACATTCTGCTCAACAGATCAGCTCAGATGACCCCTGTTAGTTTGACTGTTCGTGTTGATGCACAGCAGGTTAAGGATACTGTAACAATCCAGAGCATTTCCCAGCACACTCACATAACACCTCCTGACACCATTAGACTACTGATACCTTTTCGAATGGTGTGATCATAGAGGACTACCCCTCATTTGGGGTCAGCGAGGTCATTGGGTGTACAGACAGTGGTCACTCATGTAGAGTCTGAGCAGTGGTGGTTGTCAGGTCACATCCAGGGTGTGGTGAGGCTGAGTCTTATACACTCATACACATGTATGTACGAGCTGTCTCCACCCTCTCTGGCACGTAGTGTAGATGCTATTTACATTACATTCAGAAAGTTTAAAACCAGAAGATTTCTTTGTGGTAACAAGCTATCAACACCACTTTTTAGTTACAGTTTCATGTCCCTTCGCCCTAATTAGAACTTTAAAACTCATCTCCCCTTCATCATTACATGCCCTGTTTGATTTAGTCAGCGAACAGTTAAATGATCGTAGCTTTCGTGTGGTCTCACCTTCGGATTCGGCTGGTTTTCGTGGTGGTCCTGATAGATAGTACTCTCTATGTGAATGTGCTCTAGCTTCACCACAGGTGAGAGTAACAGGGGGGCATGTGGGTAAGATAGATTTCAACTGCCAGTGAGATCAGGTGACTGGTGTTAGGCTGCCTGCTGGCCCTGCAGAGTTGCTCTCTGCCTTGAAAATAAGCGCTCAAGTTGCCACGCTGTTAGTTTCTCAGCTTGGCCACTGGTCAGCTTGTTTTTATACATAAAATTGACATATTTGACATAAAACAAATTTTTGTTGCTGTCTGTAGATACTGTATTATGACACAGCTATTATTTTTCATTCAGAAAGGACTGGTAGAGGAGTCCAACTCAGTTTTTGACAGTAGTTTGATCTTATAATAGCTTATGAAATATCACAATTACAGAAAAACATGACCAATGTGATATGTCCTTTGACAGGGCATGTAGTTGGTTCAGTGATGCTGGTGGATAGAATGATGTGAAAAATGAATTAAATTTGGCATATCCTGTGATTTCTAAAGTATAATTTGTCTGCTGCCTCTGCTCCTTAGTCGAGGGCACAAGTGCATTCCTTATCTACCCCCGAGTTCTTTGTTAGTTCTTCCTCTAGCTTCTCAATTATATAACCACTCAACTTATGTAATGAAATTTAACCACAGCAAGCGATGACATAAGTTCTGCAAAGCATTTTGTACCATTTTAAGATTTTGAACTCATGATAATATGCTTTACCATCTGTTGTGTTTCGCTGAGCTAACATGTCTATTTCATGGTTTGTTGCGTTGATAATTTGCAACAATAAAAGCTACAGAGTAGAAAGTCCTTAAGGTATGGTGATTCTGTGTTATCTACTGTTGTTGATCAGATCTCTGCCATCTGGGGAGTGATTACCAAGAGAGGAAAGTGACTGCAAGATAAGAAAAACAAGTTCCTCTCTAAAGATAATGCTCACCAAGATAAAGCTTGTTCCTAGATGGACTCAACTCACACATTCAACTGCAAGTGTAGATAGAGCACATCTTTGTCACATGTCCGGGTTTTGCTGATTCCCCAGCTTCCCTGGGATATCATTAAAGTACAAATCCTGCCTGAAACACTTCAGCAGTGTTAGAAAACAGCTGGTGGCGATGTACATTACAGTCCTGGGTTATTCAGTGGAAGTTTGAACACAAGGAAAAACACGTGTGTATCTTGTGGTAGAACAAGCAGTGGTTTCAGTGTATGAGAGAATATCTTTGGAAATACATCGCCAAAACTTAACTCTTGTCAAATACACACTCCAGTCACAGCTAAGTAGAAGCAGTTCCCATCAGTTCTCTTGGGTTTGTGCAGAGACATTTTAGAAAATGTAGGAAATGTCTAACTAAAACAGAAGTAGCAAAGTTACAGTGAGAGAAGAAGTATTCATAAGAGATTCAATTTGGTCTTTAATGTATTTCAGTTCACTGTTTTCAGTTTACTGATCAATTCAAGGTAAAATACTGCAAATAAAGGCAAGAAGTTTTAATTATATTCATACACATAAACATAGGAATAAGTCAAAAGGAGATCAAAGTTAAAAACAATCACATCATAATGCAGCATTTTGTTTAAAATAGGTATATATAGAATGTGAAATTTCATTTTTCTGTTCACATGTCTTCTGTCTCTTGAAATAAAAACTAGGCTCTGGACATTTAAACATTTTCACTGTTCTTGCCAAGAATGTGTTTTTTGGCAAGATGAATCTTTATTCTTGGGTGAATTTGAATAAGTAAATCAAGTTGTCATGTAAGAAGATTATAAGGTGGATTTACCTTAAAATTTTCGTCTAAATATTGTGTTTGTTTGTCTTTCAGAATTCAAAGAGTGCCCAAGGCCTGGTGGGACTAAAGAACCTAGGAAACACTGTAAGTACAGCAGCCACATATACTGTACGTCTAATTGCTGTCTGGCAACAGTGGCATCTTATTCTGTACAGTGGAGGGAGACGCTCACTCTAATTTCCTATAATCCAATTACACTGATAGCAGTTTGTTGATATCAGGTGGAGTCCACACAAGAGTGGTGGTCCAGAAAGGTATCTATCTACCAGGCAACAGGCAGACGGATGGCTCCCAAAATAAACGATGTGCGCTGTGGTGTGTGTTGCTGTCAGTGTGTGTGTACAGTAACCTAATCAGAGAGCTCTGAACTATGGACCAGGGAGGACTCTCTCTCTCTCTCTCTCTCTCTCTCTCGCTCTCTCTCTCTCTCTCTGTCTGACTGGTTTGATCTTACCAAATTGCACGTGTGTCATGTGGACACGTGATGGGAGCAGTATATACACAGTGCTGTTTGCATGTGTGTGATACTGCTTTATACCCAGTAATTATACTAGGGTTCTTTCACTTTGTCCTGTAAGCCTTTCAACCTTACTTTTACATTTCCAGATCTACAGAACATCTTTTTAATTGCAGCAAAACTATGAAAAATTCTACAGTCACAGTTACATATTGTATAAAGGGTTGACTGTCATATAATCTGTAGACTGGTTGTCGTTGTCAGGAGTAATCTTCAGTTTTAGAAATTGATACTATGTGGCCTGAAGGATGTTGTCTGTTAGCATGGATCACATGACTGAAGTGCATAAGGTCTGGGGGAATGTCTGGATATATGCAGGAATACTGTAACCAGATAATCAAATATATCAAAACTCCCAGGTGTGTATTCATATGTTGCGTATCTTTCCATCTCAAACTCTCTGCTCTCACTCTCATGTCTGTACAGTAAATATGAGGTTGGAGCCAGCAGATGGTTAGCTTAGCTTATCTTAGCATAAAGACTGGAAACATCGTTTTTTGCAGGACTATTTCTTGGACTGGTGCAGTGATTTCTTGTACTCTTGTTCTCGCAGTGAGGTTGCCAGGCAACCAGTGGGGACTCCAAGAAGTTACCCCGCCCAGCCAAGAAACAGTCCTGCACAAAATCCCCCTCCCTGTAAAACCACAACATGTCGTTTTTACACTTTGGGTTTTGTGCAGGTTAAACAAATGAGATGTTTCTCCCTTTCCGAGTCTTAATGCTAAGCTAAGCTAACCAGCTGCTGGCTCCAACCTCAACTTGTTGTTTTTAAACTTCCATTTTTGTACAGATTAAACAAACAAGATATAACGTGTTATCAGTGAGCTTTAGGTGGATAGCTGGTAGGTGGATTTTGTTACATTTGGACAGAGGGAAAGCAAGCTGTTTCCCCGTTTCCAGTCTTTATGCCAAGCTAAGCTAACCAGCTGTTGGCCATAGCTTCATATTTACCATACAGACATGAGAGTGGTATCAATCTTCTCATCTAACTCTCGTCAACAAAGTGATTTAAGTGTATTTCCAAAAATGTCTAACTATTCCTTTAATTTCCTAGGTTCAGGTATAGAGAGCACGCAAATCAGCAAGGCAACAAGCAGGTCAAATAGTGACAAGTATGTTATATTTTTGAGATGATTGTGTCATCTTTACACAATGTAAGTCACGTACATCAAAAGACAACTGTATTTGAAGTGTAAAGGGAGTTTTGCTTTTCTTTCCAGCAAATGAGTCATCAAATGGAAACTTGATGTTATTTCATCTGTAAGGGAATCAAACTGTCTGTGATGTTTTCCCTTGCAGTGTTTCATGAACAGTATCCTGCAGTGTCTCAGCAACACACACAGCCTGCGAGACTACTGCCTGCACAACTCGCACCGCAGAGACCTTAACAACAACAGCCGCACCAACACAGCCCTCATGGAAGGTGAGAGACGTGTCACACAGGCCCCCTAGAGAAAAAAACAAATACTCCTCACAGCTGCTCGCGAGCAGCACACTCATTCCCTCTTCACCTCTGGATTACATTTGCATCTTTCAGAATAAGTGTTAGGAAAAGAGGCAATGTTCTGAGAATTCTTGAAGTTTTTCTAGCTCTTTTGGGTATGGGTTTGCATGAAAATGTATAAAATCTGACACAGAGTAAACCAGTGAGTTGTACCTTCAGTTCACCATCAACCTGAATGCATTGCTACAGTTGTAGAATTCGCCAAGTGCATTTTATGACCCAGTGTGTGAGTAACTTGAGTGTTTCTGTTGTGGTAGAATTTGCCAAGCTGATACAGACCATGTGGACGTCGTCCAGCAGTGAGGCGGTCAGCCCGTCTGAATTCAAAACTCAGATCCAGAGATATGCTCCCAGATTCGTGGGATACAAGTAAGCTTTGTTACATTCTTCACTCCCAACGTTTTACAAGCTGTCGTACATCTTTTAGGTGCACTAAAAATGGCTTCTGTCTGATACTAATATGCCTGCAGGAGTAAAAGTCTAGAGATCAGAAACATGTCCGAACACAGAAACATACGCTGATATTTCTACTTCTGACTGACTGTTTGTGTGTCTTGCAGCCAACAGGATGCTCAGGAGTTCCTGCGTTTCCTCCTGGACGGTCTGCACAACGAGGTCAACAGGGTCACCATCAGGCCGAGAGGCACTGTAGAGGACTTCGACCACCTGCCGTAAGTAATCTGCCTGACTGACAGTGTGTGTGTGTGTCTGTACTTGCACTGACACCTTTCTGCACAGGACAGTGGCCAGGATCAGCAGACCTGATGTACCTTTAAATAGACAGAAACACACAGAAATGTTGTGAAATTGCTGCATTACCATTAAATATGCTAGTATGTATTGTATTGGAAATGGAACTCAGACTTTTTACCCATTATTAACCTCTCTGAGAGGTGAAAGACACCAACAGGAAGGAGCCGAATTGCACTTAATAATGGAAAAACATCAGGGCCATTGTGGAAGCCTTGTATGCATTATGTATGGTATACAGTATGTAAACAGGGCAACGTGAATCATTAAGGCTTCATCATGAAGCTTTCATTTAAGGCTGCGTGCGACAGTTTTACCTCCTGTGTAGAGTTGGTGTCTCTCTGGGACCCAGCTCAGCTTAATGCTCCAATTCTTCTTGGATAGAATTATCAGTTATCTAACCATGGCTTGTTTAAGGGTCAGAGTTAATCTCTGCAACTTTCAGTATTAACCTCAAAACAGGTCCACTCTGCCTAAAATATTAAAAACAATGCAGATAAATATGTATTTCCAGCTTGAAAATGTGTGTCAGGCTAGTTTTTGAATAGTCTTTTTAATCCAGTCTGCCACCTATAATAGAGTAGGCCAGGTCCCTAAATAGTGTCTGTTTTTTGCCATTACCCATCACATTATCAACCTGTCTACTGAGTCAGAACAGCTGAATGTTATCAGTGTGTTCACTCTGCACTGGATCTAATATTCTAACAGTCTGATGTCTCATCTGTGCTCCATGTTCAGGGATGAGGAGAAGGGGAAGAAGATGTGGAGTAAATATCTAGAGAGAGAAGACAGTAAGATAGTCGGTAAGTAGAAATGTATTTTAATATGTTTTTTAGAAATAGATACATTGAGTCTTGTAATGAAACTGGACTCAGAATACCTACCTATTCTTGATATGTTTCATGTTGATCCAGCGTCATGTTTTTTTTTCATGGAGTCTTTCCTGCTGTTTCAGACCTGTTTGTAGGGCAGCTGAAGAGCTCTCTGACCTGCAGCCATTGTGGTTTCTGCTCCACTGTCTTCGACCCCTTTTGGGATCTCTCTCTACCTATCGCCAAGGTTAGGAAACACACACAGACACACACACACACACACACATAACAACAGACAGGTGGACGTTGGTCAACACACACAAATGTCAGCACAGTCGGTGGTGCAGAGGTGACTTTCTGTCTATGTTTTCGTAGACATGTTCTTCATGTTCTTCATGTTCTTCATGTTCTTCATGATGATTTGTTGGAGCTGAAATGTTCAGAACATTAATAAATATCTATCCACAGCTCTTAACATGTGCTTTTTGGTTTCCTCCCTGTCTCTGTTTGTGCTTTGCTTTGCTTTGCTTTGCTTTGCTTTGCTTTGCTTTGTGTGTGTGTGTTTGCTGTCTGGTTGCTTGCATGCATGCTAATGTGAATGCATCTATGTTTGTGCTCAGAAGGGTTATGGTGAGGTGAGTCTGATGGACTGCATGCGGCTCTTCACCAAAGAAGACATCCTCGACGGGGATGAGAAGCCGGTGTGTATAAGAACCAACAGAATGAAAACACAGCATCTGATGATCACCAACTCAAACTCGTAGTTCTTCCTATCCATTCTTGAGTTATCACAAGTAATACTTAACATTTTTATGCTTTGCATTAGCTACATGTATGTTTAAATAAAGATGTGCAGGTTTTCCCAGAATTCTTTCTTCACTTTGGTCTAAAACTCTACTCCACTTGGCTTAAAAAAGTCTCAGTTCTGGTTGTTTAAAACTAGTAGCCATAGTCATATGATTGTAGAGTTGTGATTATATCCAAGTAGTAGATGTAGGTCTGCGTACTTCATATTTTGCTGCAGCTTGTAAACGGTGAGAGAACTAACTCTGTATTTCTTCTCCGCAGACGTGCTACAGGTGTAAAGCCAGGAGGAGATGCACTAAGAAGTTCACAGTACAGAAGTTCCCCAAGATCTTAGTGCTGCGTATCCTTTCCTCCTGTCTGGTACTGATGCATTATCAGGGTTCCCACGGTGATGAAATTCCTGGAAAACTGTTTTCCAGGCCTGGAAATGGTTTGGAATTAACAGAATGTTTTGGAAAAGTTTTGAATATACAGTATTTTGGCTAGTGTTTCAAATATGTTCATAAAAATCCCAAACATGTCTAACATTACACAAAATATGTTCCTTGTATTACTAATTTGAAATCTAGTGCTGCGCTGCGTGACCGTTGAAACATCACTAGTATCACGTGATACACATGCAGCTAGTTGGCGGCAGGAATGTGAGTTAAGGAATGTGAGTTAAGTTAGCAAGCGCTAGCAGTTTGCTTATCTGCAAATGCCTGGGAAGTGTGTGTTTAATAATGTTTGGCTTTCGAACGACAAATATAACACGTGGCTCAAGAAAGAGGCAAAATGTGGTAGTCTGCGGTACAAACACACGGCATCCGTACACTTTCCAACGTACAGCCAATCATAATGTGTGAATGCGTTACATCATCTGTAAATGAGCAGATCTGGTGCCTACACTGAATTTGGGATGGGGGGCAGGTGAAAACCTGGTATCTAGGAAATAAACTTTTAGATTGGCAAACCAACAAAAAAAACTGTAATTTAAAACTTTTATGCATCATTACTTTTAAATTGATAAATGCAGCAAATGCTGACATTCACTTAAGCCACTGCAAAATTAGTGAAAATAAAAGAATATGGTTGCCATAATATTATTCCTCTCTTCCACTCTGGAGTAAGAGCCTCATTATTGCGCCTTATGATCACTAGCTATTTTAAGCTAAAATAAAGTCGTGGAAATGGGGTAAAATATTATGGAAAAGTTATGGAAAAGTTTTGAAAATTCATTGGTAAAAATGTGTTGGAACCCTGTATTATTATACGTTTGCAGTGAGCCTGAAGCTGTCTGTGTCAGTGGAATAGTGTGTATGCATTATAGCAACACCGTAGTACACAGCAGCTGACTGCAGTTCAAGAATTACTATGAGATTTACCAGAACTATGAATAATCAGAGAAAATACAGCTTTGTGTGGTTTGTGGGAATGTCACATCACATCCATGTAGAAAAAAGAGGAGTTGGTCCTTGACTCCCCTCCTGTCCAGACCTGAAACGCTTCTCTGAGGCACGAAGAACCAGCAAACTGTCCACCTTTGTTAACTTCCCCATGAAGGATCTTGACCTGCGGGAGTTCGCCTCCGAAAACAGCAGTAAGTACTGACTTTAAGATCCAGGTCTCAGCATGATTAGAATGTATTTCATGTGTTATTATATTATTATATATTGTAGTTTGCCTTGATTTTAGTGGAGATGTAGTGTCACATCATTTAAGAGCTGTTCCAGAGTCTTTCTCCATCCTGACAAAGAATACAATTCTTCAATTCAAATGTATCGTGCAGCAGCGCAAAATGTTGCCAATTTTTAAGTATCGTGTGTGAGTATGTATAATACTTGAGAAACTGTGAACTCTCTAGTAGATTGTTAAAAACTAAGACTTATTGTTTGTTTTTGCTTCCGTCCTGTTCTAGTGAATGCAGTGTACAACCTGTATGCAGTGTCCAATCACTCAGGCACCACTATGGGCGGCCACTACACAGCCTACTGTCGCAATCCCAGCTCGGGAGAATGGTACACATTCAACGACTCCAGGTAGGTTTCAACACCACCATCATCATCATCATCATCATCAATCAAGACATGTGAATTCAACAGTGTAGTATGATTATGATGAAAATGATACACCACATGTATGTACAAAACACATACCAGGACTTGGATAACCAGTAAAAACTGAAATCTGGGAATGTAATACAACTGGCATAATATTCCTGCTACTTCCAGCACAAAAATACACTACCATTTTGAAAATGGAGACTAAATTAAAGGGTCGTGTCAAGATGGTAACCCTAGATTTGCGAAACTCACACACATGCGAAATGATTCAGCACAGTAGCGTTTGGCACATTAGAGAAGTTAGCCCTGCCAGAGAGACTAACTAAGTAGTTTTGGTGCCTAAACCAAACCAAACTGCAACCGTTTCACAACGTTAACCACGTGTTAAAAAGCCACTTCTTGGGTTTAGGAAAAGATCATGGTTTGGGTTAAAATCATAAGTCAATGATGACTTCTGGTTTCATATGGGACATGAACAGCAGTGAAAGCCCTGTTCTTGACCCATCGATCCACACCGACCTGTACCCTATAAGGACTTTGTCGCTCTTTATACCACGCCACCCGACAGTACACAGTGACAAACAACACGTACCAGCTTTGCGAGAGTTTCACAAATCTAGGGTTGCCATCTAGACACGACCTAATTAAAGCTGACAGGATTTGAATTTGATTAAGCTGCCTTCAGTACACTAATCAACAGTTCTAAAACATAGCAGCTTGTAGAGCTTTTCAATTTAAAAAAAAAAGCTTGTTTCCAAGTTGATTTCTTGTTTATTATTGGTTATAGAAAATGCTGCAACAGGAAATACACTCAGACCCATTTAAAAGATTATTATAGTGAACAAATTATACATTTCATACAAACATTAAAGAAATGTAGCTACTATATATCACCAAATATCACTGTATGGCAGCTGTTTCTTAGAAGAATATTTCTTGCTGAGCTCCTATTAATTACATTAGTTACACATGCAAAAGCTAAATCACTTATAATGAATCTTTTACCTCATCATAATACTGTCTGTTATCAGTAACCCGACCACACTGTGGTCAAACTACAGTGAGTGAAGCAGCAGCAGCAGTATGAAAGGGAGGAGTAATGGTAGGAGGTGCAGATAATCCTCCTCTTCTTTGCTGAGCATCCAGTCTCTGCCTCCAGCCTTCTTCCTGCTACGCTGCGGTCATTCATAACGCACCACTCTACTGATCACTTGCTATTGTTGTATCCCCGTGTAACACTGTAGCAGAGCTTCAGGACATTACCATACAGAGCGTGGTTCTCTACACACGACTACACACATCACATGTGGTTCTGTGTATCTGCTATTCCAGCTGTTACATTATATACCATGTGTGCTGTATACACTGACAACCTTTTCATGAACTGATCATAGCTTTTAGTTGCTGTATATATTTAGTGCAGGTTCATACTGTATATTGTCCTATGTAAATGATTTGTTTAGTATAGAAAGATGCCTTAATGAAAAATTGAAAAATGAAAAATGACAAACAATTAACCTCATTTTCTGTTGATCGACTCATCATTTCAGCACTGCTTTTAAAATACCAGGGGATGTCTGAACGTATTGAAAATCTGATCAAGAATAGATTTATATGAAGTTCTGCTAAATATTTACATTTGAAATCATACATTTTTAACCATTAACCCACAACTCACAACAGACAGTGCATACCAAATATGGTCAATTTCTGAGTGTGCTGTCGATGCACACTGTTCTCCCACAATGCATTGCACAAAGTGGAGGAGCTGCTCACAGCTGAAAAGAAAATCAATTGAATTGTGGGTGGTGGTGAGACAGCTCCAGAAAGATCTTGGAAAACCCATTAGTTATTAGAAATATTAGTATTAAATCTTTAAAAAAACCTTTTGTGAAGTTTAATTGGCAGTGACGTTCCAAGGCTGCAGTCTGGTTGATGTCTAACATCACACATACTGTATCATTTTCTGTTAGTAGAAAATTATTTTTCTTGTATACTACCTGCTACAACAGTACACTGTGACGATTAGGATGTAGCATATACTGTATACAATTAATATGTATGGGTTTGGGACATGCCGACTGCCTGGTGTCAAAAACTCAAAATATGTTCGTAACAAATAAAATAATGGAACAGCAGGAGTGCGGCATGTTGAAAACCTGTGGACATAAAAATACATTTGTGTGGTACCGCTCATATGCAAACTGATCTTATTCTGAAAACAACAGTGCCTATCCAAGACATGTAGTGACTGTACCATCAGTCTGTAAGTAAAGGGAGGCTTAAAAACCCAGAATCTTAAATGGAGTTTGGATATTCTCTTTATAGATGCCAAACAGCATGTTTCGGGGTTAAATTCTGAGTTTCTTTGTCTTCACCATAACTCTCTTGTTTCTCACCATGCAACCCATCTCCCTTCTCTTTCTTTCCAGAGTAACGCCAATGTCCTCCAGCCAAGTGCGCAGCAGCGACGCCTACGTCTTGTTCTATGAGCTGGCTTCCTCCTCGCGGATGTGAAGCCTCCTGGAGGACGGCGGGCCACAGCACCACTCTGACTGACGGACAGATGGGTGGAAAATAAGAGTGTTGGTGGAGCCGGGCCTATTCTGACTTGTATTTGGACATATATCACACACACATGAAGGCACACTCCCCCAGCAGCCTGGAGGCTGCTGCTCTCCACAGAGAGAGCTGGAGAGGGGAACACTCTGGAAACCACAGGAACCTGCTTTCTTTTTCTCTGTCTTTACTCTCGTGTCTTGGTCATTCTGGGTAGAGGTGTGTGTTTACTCTGTGTGTGTGTGTGAGTGTGTGTGAGACTGATACAGGGCAATAATCTCATCTGACCGACCAACCGGTGAATCTGTCTCCATCTCAGAAGTCCCTCTCTATGCACTGCAAACCGAACTCCTGACTGCGCCTTGGTTTCTTTTTCAACTCTTGATCTTCTTCTCGTTTGCCTCAAACCATTAAAACTGACTGGTTGCAATTTTTGACTTATTTCTGCTTTGAATTCATGTTGTTTTTATGTTGTTGTTGTTGTTTTTTTTTTTTTGTTTTTTGGGGGGGGGGTTATTACCCCAGCACCATGAGCATCATCACCACCACTTTGGACTGTGGATGAATTGTGCTTAGTGTGAGACTGTAACAGGACTGGTCATGGTTACGTGGTGCTTACAGTCCACCGGCCTGCTTGTTTTTTCCCCTTCCACTGCACTACAACACTCCCATGTCTCTGTTTGCATCTTCTTCACTCTCTGTTTCTCTAAAAGTGGACGGGAGGCCGGTGGCACTGTGAGTGTGACATGTTTCAGAGGACGACCCCGACCTCTAACATGTGTTTTTTTTTTATTTGCTTCTCCCACGTGTGGCTGCTACTGATGTTTTCAAAGTGCTGTGAATGGGTGAGTGGACAGTCCAGTACGGACCTGCTAAGGATTAATGATATAGACGATAATAATGGTAACAGTCTTTTCTTCCTCTCTTGTTTCATGCCATTGAACAACACGGAAAGAATGTTTTAAAGAAGAAAAACACACTATATCTGTATATTTTTATATCCTGATGCAATATAGAGAATGTACTATTCAATGGTGCTGAAAATGACCCATAACTGTTTTCAGTTGGTTTATTTCCCACGTTTCAAGAGAGAAAAAAAAGTTATTATTTATGCTTACAGGTGATAATGTGATGAGTCACTTTTTAACAGTGGCAGTCAAACACATGAGTATATAAATATATATATGAATAAAAGTTAACAAAACGGTGGTTTTACTTTGAGTCTGTCTTTTGTTTTAGCTTCTATGATGGAGAATCTCTGCTCAGACGTGACTGTAACAGATGCAGTACTTGCACAGGAAGATGGAAAAATTGGTGTATAGTGGATAAAGAAGTCCGATTCAGCAAAGAAAAAAAGCCAAGTGATTGAAAAAAAACAAGACTGGAATACTTTGGCCAGGGTCGGAACCCCCACGTGGGGTCACAAACTCAATCTGAGGGGTCACGAGGTGATTAACAGGAGTTTTACTCCTTCGGGACTCTAAAAAAATATTCAAATAAAGCAAGTAAAATGACTCTTTGGTTGAACTGGTCACAACCAGCAGAAATTAGCAAGGGGTTGCAAGCAGACATTGCTTCATTTTAAGGGGTCACAAGTGAAAAAGGTTTGGAACCACTGACTTAGGCAACTGCTCAGAGCAGGCGATGAGCATGAGGACAAAACTCTCCAGTGGTGACTGGTGGGCAGGTGAGGAACAGCAGCTGTGCAATGACGATGGCTCTGAGGGAGAGGTGATGCCTGCGTCATGAACTGGAGCCATGGAATCTGAAACACAAGTGCATTTACCAGGCACAGAAAGTGTAATGAAACGATGCTATTAGTTGCATCATGGGAAATGTAGGATCCAGTGTTTTTAGAGCTTGACACAGACTAAAAGTCAGGAAATCTCTGCCTCTGATGTTTCCATCTTGACCAGTCTTTATTTATCTGTTTCTTGCAAACCCGTGTGGGAAATAATAATAATCAATGTAGTCGAATCACTGGTAGTGAAGCTGTATTAATGTAAGAAGGGTCAGGTCAGGGAGGACAGCTTTATGCTCACAGACAATATGTAATAAGCACAAAACCACAGAATAATTAAAATCAGAAAAGGGCAAGCTGACATGGTACAAGTGGACATGGCTGGATGCACAAGAACAGTATGGTGCAGATGGTTATGGCCGGTTACACAAAAACAATAAAAGTACCTAGAGCACCATGATTTTTTTTTAAAACAGAAAGAGCTGTGGACAGACACGATTGTTTATTGATCTGGTGATGTCAGGCCTTGGAAATCACCTAGCATTTGACACGATTATTTACTGATCGAAGGGGAATTGGCTAAAAAGAAAAACAATGGTGTCTGGCCCGAGATGTAAGGAATAGCCTGTCAGTCAACTCAAGGTCAAAGGGTGGTGCCATGTTCTAAGGCCCACAGAACGAGGGGTATCAGAAGGGTATAAAAGGGAAGACCTGTACACTGTATGATCAGTTGTTCCATGGAAGAACTCGTGTTTGCTGTCTTGCTTGATTCAACAGTAAACTCTGCTCACATCTGAACTCATCTCAACTCAGTTATTTTATTTGCTAGTATTGCTTGTTTTTTAACGTGTTTTAACATTTTAAGCTGACAGTTGGTTTTTATCCAGTTTCCAGCTGCCTTTGTGTACATTTTCCAGCTATAAAAGCACAAAATATAAAAAAAACCCCAAATACTTTCAGTAACACTGATAATAAAAATAATGTATGTATGGCAGAGTAGAAGAAGTGTCTCTTATTAGAAGTTGCATCCAAGTAGTTGAAGGAGTGAGTGAAGGATGCATGAAATGAGCATTAATGGGGCCATCACAGGACCCCACTTCTTTATAAATTGTGGTTTTTGGAGCCTTCATGCATGTATCATTTGCTTCACCATATGAAGTTGCCATGTTTTTTAATCCATATGTTGTATGAGGGTCCGTTAGGTCTCCCAACTTCATGGAAGTGCAATGTTAAATCAGTGGAGTACCTCTTTGTTTGTAGGACAATGGCACAAGCCAGTAGCGGTGCTACTGCAATAGGGAATTAAACTATTTACATGCTAAATGTTCTAGTGAGGATTACTAAAGGTCTAAATACTATTCACACTTTGGCGAAAAGAGTGTTTTTGGGGAAGAATTAAATACTCGTAATACTGAGCAATCAGGTTTTTTTTGCACTGAATATAATACGAATAATAATTATTATATCTCTAACAGTGTAATCCAGGTGTTTTTAGCCTGTAGAAATTCATACAAGTCTAATTCTATCAGAATGTATCTTTGGCTGCCAATTTTTCTCTACTGAAACTGAACTACTACACTTCAGTGATATAATTCATCTTGGGTTAGACAGCTCAACCGGCTCTTTTATCAGCTTAACACCGCAGAGACACCCGGCATTTTCTTTTGATGGATCACGCAGTAATCATTATGGAAGTGCCTGGCCTACTTCCTGCTGCTCCATTATCCGTACGTGGCCTATTTCTGTGGTCCAAGCGTTGCGGCCCCATAGTGCGATCTGATGCCATGAAAAGGTCCAGCAACCAGGAATAGTTCTATAGGCTGACACCCTGGAGGCTCCCACATCACACTGCAAGGACTCATACGCTTAGACACCTGAAAAAAATAAATAATAATAATAATAATTATATATATATATATATATATATATATATATATATATATATATATACACACACACATGTGGAAACTGATCCACATGCAGTGAAACGATAATTCAACATGGATTAGTTGATGTTCAGGGAGGAACATCCATCAGATCATCAGACTGATGCATTGGTGTCACCTCGCTTAGTGGCACACAATCTGCAAAACTGGAAGTAACAGTGTTTCATTTTGCAGAACACTGCTTACCTACCTACTACCATTCAACACTGTATGTTTATTTGTACACTCAGGACTGATTCCACTGAAGCCAACATGCAAACGCAGATATTAAAGGAAGTCAGAAGTCAGCAGGGTTGGGGTTCAGTGTGACACACAAAGGAATTCATCCAGTGGTCCAGGTGTAAATCTTTTCTGTGTCATCACATCTGTACAAACAAGACCAGAATACTTTAAAGAAGAGACTTTTAATGAAAAGCAGCCATTTTCGCCACAAGTTGCAATTAGAGGATAAGTAATACAGGTAAGTGCTAAAATGTAACATAACGGTAGCACAAGTAAATCTCAGAGTCAGCAAACCCACTCAGTCGTGTCAGTTGCCCGTGTATCTGTAACACTTTATTTGTATTTTTCAAAAACAAAAAAAACCCTAATCTGTTTCCTGGGACAAACGAGAAGAGTGTCCCTGAAAGAAAAGCTCAGACTGAGAAACGTGATTATCTGTAGACAAGTTTCACATTATTAAATGTTCAGCAGACTCGAGGCTAAGCTAGCGATTAGCTGGAATTCATTCAAAGTGTACCAAATTACATAGTTCTTTCCAGGAAACTTCTTGGAAATAATTAAGAAATCAAGTGGAAGTTACAGAACCATAAAATTAAGTGTTACTACTATCTGAAGTTTGCTTAGCTAATGTTAGCACCATAAGCTAACTGGTCATAACAAAACCAGGTGAGGCTGTAGCAGCAAAACCCCCGAGTGTGCTGAATTAAGCAGAGGAGCATTTTACTTCTCATGAATTCAACTTTTTGTTTGTGAGAGAATGAAATGTGCCATGTGTTCCTTCAAAAGTTACATAGAGTGAATTTAATGTCACTGATGCGATATTAAGGCTTGGAAAGAGACAGACCACCTTCCCATTTAGAAACACGTTGTGTGTGTGTGTGTGTGTTCTCATACTGCTTTGTAACCTCTCTAACTTATGTGTTTGGTGTGAGTCATTTTATTGAGCAGGGTCACTTTTCTCTGTTGTGAACTTTGAATCTGTTACTGAAGCAATCATGTAGCCTGGCCCAGCCTTGATACACGTGCAGCAAAAGCTTTCAGTTCCACAGAACAACAGTGACTCAACAGCAGGGCGTAAATGCAGAACTGGAATCACACAAGAAAAGAAGCTTGTTGAGAGCAATTTCAGACTGAAGCTTAGACCCAGGCACGCACCGACTGGATTATAAAAAACAGGAGCCTTTCCATGGCAGCCTCACATGGTGAGTTATTTTAAGCCATTTAAAAAGACTGCCAGCAACTGTGTTTGAGTGTGTATGAATGGGAGGTCATGAATGCTTGTCAGGTCCAGAGCCGAGCTTGTCCCGAGTGTTTGTGCTGTTGATGGGTGAGAAACAAAGTGGGAAGAGCTCAGCAGGAAATGCCATCCTGGGAAAACCAGCCTTTCAAAAGAGAACAACTCGCAGCTGCAAAGAGAATGGCACTGTCCTTGGAATACAAGTGAATATACAACTTTACAGTTTGGATTTACTAATTTGAACTAAATCTGGTCTTTACTCACTTTGTCTAAATTTGATCAACCAGGTGACAGTGGTGGACACCCCAGGGTGGCTGTCCCACTCCACCACTCCAGACAGAGTGTCCCAGGAGCTCTGCAGAGGTCTGACCCTCTGCCACCCAGAGCCCCAGGTCATTCTGCTGGTGCTGCCCACCACCTCCACCTTTGGCCAAGAGGAGTGGAAGGCCATGGAGGCCCAGCTCAGACTGCTCCAAACCCCCATCTGGCAGCGAGCTATGGTCCTCTTCACCCATGGAGACAAGTTAGGTAAACTCATCATTTCCTTGTGTGTCTGGTATGTTGTCTTTACACTCACTGTTTATGGGTCTGTGTGTCACTGCTAACTGGCCAGAGGGCAGTGCTGCCTGATTTATTTGTTCATACATTCATTTATTAGTTCACGAGCTGAATTATTCATCCATGTTCCCAGTAGTTTCTAACCTGAGGTTCAGCACCCTGCAAAGGGCTACCAACATAAATATGAGGGGTCACATCACAAGATGATTAAAATAAGAGAAACATGTACTGTATTTTTGTTACACATAATCTATTTTTTTATTATAGTGAAATACTGGATTTTGTCGCCTCTTTTGGGGCTTCAAAGGCAACAATCCAAGAAAGAAACAAACACTCTGGTTGAACTGCTCACAAGTCATATCCACAGTAAAGCATTTAGCTGCAGACTCTTAGTCTTGTTCACTTATTACTAAAGCTATGGTTGTTTGGCTCTGTCTGTTAACTCAACCAATGAGGTCTTTTCTGCTGCAGAGGGTCTGCCTATCCAGGAGCACATAAGGCGACAAGGTCGGACTCTTCATTGGCTGCTGGAGCGATGTGGGAACAGGTACCAGGTTATGACCAACCAATCCAGGGCCTCAGAGGCTCAGGTTACAGAGCTTTTTAGGAAGATCCAAAAGATGATGGAGACTAACAAGATTCCCAGGGAGATCAAGTACAGGATGTACACCCAGCTGAGACGAGATGTGAGCATGAAGGAGGAGAGGAGGCGGCAGGGAAGACAAGAGGAGATAGAAATGACAGTGATGTATGATGTGCATGATGGGAGACAAAGTGAAAGGAATCAGATGTCCCCAGGATGGCCATATATGCCCAGAGGTAGGTAGGAACTCTGATTAGATATTTCTAATTTTGCCCACCATCAACAAGCCAACGCCTGGAATAACATATGTGAAAACCACTGCACTGTGTGCCCTCCAGGATTCCCAGCAGATCCAGTTGGTTTTAAGCCTGCTCTTGGCCTCATCCTGCTGGGAAGGAGGAAGTCAGGGAAGAGCTCAACAGGCAACATGATCCTGGACAGAGAAGAGTTTCAGATCAACACAAAGACCACCAGGTGCTCTGTAGGCCATGGGGAAGTATCAGGATGGCTTGTCACGGTGGTGGACACCCCCGGGTGGAGTATGTTTGGTCTGGCCAATCCCGAGCAGGTCAAGATGGAGATCAGCCGGAGCCCTTTCCTCTGCCCCGTGAGGAGCAAAGTGTCGTTCCTGCTGGCTGTACCGGTGGGCCCGTTCAAGGAGAAGGACAGGAGAGCTGTGGAGAAGTACCTCAGCATTTTGGGGAATGATGTGTGGAGAAACACGGTGGTGTTGTTCACCTATGGAGAGGAGTTGAGAGGAAAGACGGTGGAGAAACACGTCGAGGAGAAGGGAGAACCTCTGCAGTGGCTTCTGGACAGATGTGGCCACCGGCATCATGTGTTTGATACAAATACAGGAGACGATACTCAAGTAAACCAGCTACTGGAGATGGTGGAGCAACTGTAGAAACACCATAATATGGGGAGACATTTTCACTCAGCTCCTCCCCCTTCATCAGATGACAAATGCCATCAGTTAATCACCATCCCTCTGCCAATGTAATGGCATATATCTTGTACTTGTTATTGTCTTGTGCAATTAATATCTCTACTGTGCAATGATGTTTTATGACAGGTTTCAATCATTTGATTTGTAAATTACTTTCCACGTTTGTGTTCAAAATAAACATTTTTCAGTGGAGAATGATCACGCTTACTACCACTGGGTTTAAGGTTCCTTTAGCCATGTTTGAATTATTGCTCCAGAACAGCACCACTGAAGGGCAGAATCCAGATATATAGGATTCTATGTCCTTGTTAGAAAATCTGCACACTGTTCAAGACCTTGTATATTAAGCAACTGGCTTGTGGCTAGAATTTTGTTCAGCAATTTACATCAAAATGCTTGCATATGGAAGTCTATAGTTGTTTAATTTATCATTTGATGAATTGAAATCCACGGCAGTGTCAAAAATGTCCATGTTTGTGGTGAGGCTATGTAGTCTTGCACTGAAGCCATCTGTTCTTACATCTTGGCCAGCTGTCCATGTGACATTATCTTACCATCTTTACTGAAAATATCAGTAAAAAATTAAAAATCTAATGAAATAAAAAAATGTTCTTTTTGAAACACTTCTTAAATAAATATTGACTTGTGTTATGGCTGCATGTGTTTCCCTGTGCTGTTTGTCCCTTTTCCTCTCCTGTCCTCTCTCGCTCTGCCCAGGTGTGCTACATCTTGATTGCTCAATGAGGTGCACCTGGCTGGGGAATGAAGCGCTTAAAGCTCCCGTGCCAGCATCCCAGGAGAGAGACTTCTGGTGTGGGGACTGCTGGTTGTGCTGCCTCTCAGCCTGGGGCTCTGTGTTGGCTTGATTTAGAGTCTTGGTTGTTTGTCATTATGTTAAGAAATCCAATGGCTTTGGTAGTTTTAAAGGTGTTTCTCTGTGGTTGATTTGGGTCAGTGGTGGAGTGGTTGTTCGCTCTATAGGGCTGCCTAAGGGTGGGGCGTAACACTTGTTTTAAAATTTGATGGTTAAGTTGAACCATAGTATCTGGAGATAATTGGTCTGTTTTATGTGGAGGATGATGTTGGTAATGTAACCGGTTTTGTATGGCTTTTCATAGGAATGGAGCATTTTTCCCAAATAATTTACAGTGGGTAGTGTTGGCTGCAAGAGGACCATCTCTAAAGCAAGGCTGGGCTTGTCTGATTTACAAAACCAGGCAGGGTTTGAATACTACTTTGTTTTTTTCCCAGTGAGTGATGCTATTTATACTTATTGATATTCCATGGTGACAAGATTAGATAAGACACAAGAGTAATATATATATATATATATATATATATATATATAATCAACCTGCAATTTTTAAAAGTAAAACATTAACATAGTTACAGCACAGTGATTATGATAAAACTGCAGAAACATTTTTCTTGGTTCACTCTGCTGTTGCTTTTCTTCTGTCTCCAGGGCTGCAGACCAATTGGCATGTTGATCAGCAGCATGGGACACACCTGGGCCCAGTGTGCCACCTGCATATGGCCAGAGCAGCAGCCAGCCCTCACCGCACACCTGTCTTGTTGCTTTCTTTGTTTTCACAGCACAACATCCATTCTATGGAGTCATAGGAGTGCCATTTAAAAAAAGTAATTCTGTATAAGAATATAAATGTAGAAATAAATAAATACATTTATTTCCAATTTTTGTATTTACTTATCTCTTTCCACATTTATTTTCTTATTCTTAAACAGATTTATTGTTTTTCTTAATGGCACTCCTTTGACTCCATACCATGCAGCACATTTTCACTCACCACTACCTACACTATTGACTTTACAGATTCCTCCCACTTAGTTGTTTTGATTATTTTGTGGTTAATAAATGACTGTTATTTAGTATACGTGTGTCTCCCACTATGACATAATTACACTGCCATAGGATACATGCTGAGGTAAAAACAAAACACAAGAGTACTACAATATTTTACTTCTGCTCTGCTGCAGCTGCTGATTATTATTATTTTTTTTTTTACACATTTCTTTTGCTCCACTCACATGGTTGATCAGGACTGTTTCATATGACTTTTGTTCTTACTCTGTAACAGATGCGACTTGAAGTACAATACTTGAGACAAAGAAAAATGACTACTAAAAAGTACAAGTTGTTACAGAAAAGAAATGTTACAGTAATGATTTACAAGCTCCAAGCTCAATATTATCTTCTTTTAGTACAAAAATCGATTTACTGCATGATGAATTAAATATAAAAACACCCAAAGGTCATTTAGTGTCAATCCTTGCTATTGGTTCAAAGTGCTTCCCCTCGAACCAATTATAGCTCTACATGAAACTTATCCGTGTGACAGGGAAGTTCAGCAGCAACAGTATTGAAACCAAGCCAGTGCCGTTGTGGACTGTTGTGAGCTACATCGTCCTCTTCAGGCTCCGCAGCTGTCTGTGTTTAGCCCGTTGTTGATCATTATGTGATGGCGGTGTAGCGGCTACAGGAAGAGGTTGGCTAAGATAATGTTATGTGCCTTGGTTTGTGGAGCTGTGGTGTTTCCAGGGCTTTTCTACAGCTTCAGGAAAGTACTCAAATACAAGTTCACCCACTGGAGTGATGCCGACGTGGTTTCCGTCAGTGAGAGGTCAGCAGCACCGACGCGAGCCGTTCACTTTACCGAACTCCTTTAAGACATGCGGCCCTTTAATGTCGTCTTTCTTGTTTACCAACTTACATACGTTGTGTAGATTGACTTACTGTTTTATATTAGTTTATATAACGATCTGGTAAATTCGGCACTCATAATGAACCAAGGGCTCGTTTCAGTAAAGTTTTTTTTATACAGAGTCCTCATTCTCTTCCTCTAACATTAACGTTAAATACATATTGGGGGCGGAGTTATGAGCTGTATGAAAACTACGTTTTACCCAATTATTCAGTCATATGTGGGTAATATGTCGGCCGATGACACCAAACTCGACCTCTGGGAGGGTTAATTATTAAAGTAACATTTGATCATGTATGCATTGGCCGATAAGCAAGACAGAAAAATAAATTAGTATGTATTTCAATGGAGTTTCGTGTTAATTGTCTTGTGCAGTCTCTTTCTAGTTTTATTTTTGTGCATGACAGACTAACAAAGTATTGGTCACTTTTGCTGACTTCAGGCTGGTCTCCGCCATCCATGCATCTTTGGCTACTGCTGCAGGAGTCACAGTTGTGACATCCTGCAGGGACACCATGACTGACAGGTAAAAGAGAATCATTTACCTTCTGCAGTTAAAATCAGAATCAGTTAATGCATTATGTGTCTAAGGCTTTTGGAGCAAAATAACACATCAAGTAATTTTACTGTCTTTTCACACCATATTTATTGTTTGCATATTAATAATGTTAATTCAGTGAGAATCCTTGTTGTCTCACCATACACAGTCACTGGCTGGTCAATGGGTTCGTGTTGTTCGGAGCTCCCTATATGGTCCACGACATCTACGCCATGTATCTGAGCCACTACCATACTCAGAGGGTCAGAGGTCACTCTCTTCAGGCAGTGAAGGCTTTCCTCAGTAAGGACTGGATGTTGGTGCTCCATCACCTGGCGCTGCTGCTCATTTTCATGCCCATCACTCTGGTAAGTATGGGGAGTAGTCACTATCATACTCGCAGTGTGTTTATAGATGTGATTGGTGTGTTTGGTATGAACACACAAACTCATATACTGCAAAGGCTGCGTTGTAGGGGCTGACTGTGCAGTGTGTCTGTTTTGCAGTTCTTCAGAAGAGGACTGGGTGATTTCTTCGTCGGCTGCCTCTTCACCACAGAGTTCAGCACTCCTTTCATCTCTATAGGAAAGATTCTCATCCAGGTAAACCATCTGGACAACATCATTATAAAGTGTTAAGACTGTCAGAGCTCTACTAGCCACCCCCCACCCCCTGAGGGTAATATTTACAAGCATAAAGCTGTTACACAGCCTCTAGTGGCACGTGAATGTTTGAAGGTCTGAAGAAAATATCTAACTTATTCCAGCTTTTTCTGGGGGGGTGCTCACTCTGTCTCGGGGACAGTATTTCATACTTGTGTTTAGATGTGTCATTTCCTGTGGGCACATTTCCCATCAGTGAGTCAACACCAGTTGAATTTCTGAAAATTGGCAGCTGTGGCTCAGGACGCAGAGCAGGTTGTCCATTAATCAAAGGGTCGAAGGTTTGATCCCCTGACACTGATGTAAAAGTGTCCTTGGGCAAGACACTGATCCCCAACTTAATTGCTCCCGATAGTCACATCAGCACCTTGTATGGTAGCTGGCTGCCATCAGTGTGTGTGCAAGAATGGCAGCGCTTTGGACAAAAGTGTATTATACACCGACTGGTCATAATGGAGGAACATTGATTATCTCGTTACAATGGCACCTGTCAGATATATTATTATGTATGTGTATATATTATTATTGAGATATATATATTATACACACGTGCAGCGGGTAAAATAAGTATTGAACACGTCACCATTTTTCTCAGTAAATATATTTGTAATGGGGCTATTGTAATGAAATCCACACGTGCAAAGAAATCAAACCATATATATATATATATATATATATATATATATATATATTATATACACAGTGCATCTGGAAAGTATTCACAGCGCTTCACATTTTCCACATTTTGTTATGTTACAGCCTTATTCCAAAATGGAATAAATTAATTTTTGTCCTCAAAATTCTACACACAATACCCCATAATAACAACGTGAAAAAAGTTTTTTTGAGATTTTTGAAAATTTATTAAAAATAAAAAACTAAGAAATCACATGTACATAAGTATTCACAGCCTTTGTCATGAAGCTCAAAATTGAGCTCAGGTGCATCCTGTTTCCACTCATCATCCTTGAGATGTTCCTACAGCTTAATTGGAGTCCACCTGTGGTAAATTCAGTTGATTGGACATGATTTGGAAAGGCACACACCTATCTATATAAGGTCCCACACTTGACAGTGCATGTCAGAGCACAAACCAAACATGAAGTCAAAGGAATTGTCTGTAGACCTCCGAGACAGGATTGTCTCGGCACAAATCTGGGGAAGGGTACAGAAAAATATCTGCTGCTTTGAAGGTCCCAATGAGCACAGTGGCCTCCATCATCCGTAAATGGAAGAAGTTCGGAACCACCAGGACTCTTTCTAGAGCTGGCCGGCCGCCCTAACCCTTCCAGAAGGACAACCATCTCTGCAGCAATCCACCAATCAGGCCTGTTTGGTAGAGTGGCCAGACGGAAACCACTCCTTAGTAAAAAGCACATGGCAGCCCGCCTGGAGTTTGCCAAAATGCACCTGAAGGACTCTCAGACCATGAGAAACAAAATTCTCTGGTCTGATGAGACAAAGATTGAACTCTTTGGCGTGAATGCCAGGCGTCATGTTTGGAGGAAACCAGGCACCGCTCATCACCAGGCCAATACCATCCCTACAGTGAAGCATGGTGGTGGCAGCATCATGCTGTGGGGATGTTTTTCAGCGGCAGGAACTGGGAGACTAGTCAGGATAGAGGGAAAGATGAATGCAGCAATGTACAGAGACATCCTGGATGAAAACCTGCTCCAGAGCGCTCTTGACCTCAGACTGGGGCGACGGTTCATCTTTCAGCAGGACAACGACCCTAAGCACACAGCCAAGATATCAAAGGAGTGGCTTCAGGACAACTCTGAATGTCCTTGAGTGGCCCAGCCAGAGCCCAGACTTGAATCCGATTGAACATCTCTGGAGAGATCTGAAAATGGCTGTGCACCGACGCTTCCCATCCAACCTGATGGAGCTTGAGAGGTGCTGCAAAGAGGAATGGGCGAAACTGCCCAAAGATGGGTGTGCCAAGCTTGTGGCATCATATTCAAAAAGACTTGAGGCTGTAATTGCTGCCAGAGGTGCATCAACAAAGTATTGAGCAAAGGCTGTGAATACTTATGTACATGTGATTTCTTAGTTTATTATTTTTAATAAATTTGCAAAAATCTCAAAAAAATTTCATGTTGTCATAATGGGGTTAGGGTTAGGGGTGTAGAATTCTGAGGACAAAAATGAATTTATTCCATTTTGGAATAAGGCTGTAACATAACAAAATGTGGAAAAAGTGAAGCGCTGTGAATTATGTATGTATATACGTACACACAGCCAAGGACATTTTTGTTTAGGTACCTTGAAAGTACTTGAATTTTACTCTTAAAAAGCTGTACAAACCCTGTACTGATTCATAAAGTATAATCAGCGTTTCAATGTCAAAGTGTAGTTTTGAAATTGTCAGCATTTAAAAAAAGATTGAAATTGGATGAATAGCACTCTTACAAAAGATATGGATATTCTGTTGAGATCTGGTGACTGAAGGACATAACATGATATTCATCCTCATCAAACCTTTCAGTGAGACCTCGTGCCCTGCATGGAGGCATCTGCTTTTGCATTTGTTTCAGATTTTTTTCTTTCTCACGTGTGTGTGTGTGTGTGTAACAAAGATTTCACGTTTCACAGTTGTGATATTCCTGTTGTTCCCATTCTTTCCTTCTCTTCCGTTTCTCCCCTGATACCCAGCTGGGCCTTGATGACACCAGGCTGCACAGAATCAATGGCATCATTGTCCTCCTGAGTTTCTTCGCGTGTCGGATCTTGATCTTCCCCTTCATGTACTGGATGTACGGCCAGCAGTTTGGCATTCCCCTGCACAGAGTGGCCTTCCACCTGCCTCTGCAGTGCAACGTGGGTAACCTGGTGATCCTGGCTCCACAGATCTACTGGTTTATTTTGCTGCTGAGGAAAGCTAACAGACTCTACCTGCGACAGAAGAGAGGGAAGGGGGATGGAAGCAAAGACAAGCCGAGGACAGACTGATAAAATACAGTTGAAATAACCTGCTTTTACACTCAGACTAAAGAGACGACGATTTCAAGAATAAGTAATTTCAAAATAACAATGTTATGAGAAGATTTGTACTATACAAAAAGTCACTCTTTTCTGCTTTTGGCATGAAATGTTTTTCTCGTAAATGTTTTGACTTGATTCTCAAAATATGACTCGAAATATAGATTTTTTTTTAAATTCTCAACTTTTTTCTCAAATGTCGTATTTTGTTTTCAGAATAGTTTGATTTCCTTCTTAAAAACCTTGGGATTTCTTTTCTAAACTTTTCACCCTAACTGTGGCCCTAATATATGATCATACAGCAGCAGCTCAGTGTTTGTTTTGCACGGCATCATTATGCAGCTAGTACACTGCATTAACGTTTTTTCTATTTGCAGAGAGAGCTCTTTTTAATGATTAAATTATGCACTGATAGTGTGTGCTGCTGAAGGGTTTGATGATGATAGTGAGGGGATAGGCCATGCTAAAGTAGACATGAACACAAGGTGCCCCAGGTGTACAGTAGATACATTTGTAATTAAATTGCAAATGTATCCTCTAGTTCAAATTATCATACTACTACTACTTAGCCACCAGAACCTCTAATAGGTCAATTTCAGAGTAGAAATGAATATTACTGAGCCAGCATTACAGACATTTGCTGTGAAATATCAGCTTTTTATTCACTCAGTCCTCACCATCACTCTGTAAATTATTATACAGTGTACAACGGTGACATCTGCAATAATTTTCTTATTTTATCAGCAAACATGCTCAAAATCCAGGAGAAAACATGAAAAATCAGTGTGTGTTAAGCTGCCGAGGACACAAGCTGAGCGATCTTCTGCTGCAGCACGGCCTTCATCTCCTGGTTCTCCAGGTTGTCTGTGATGGTGGAGAAGAAGTGCCGGGTGTTGTCGCTCTCCAGCGGGCTGCTGCTGTCTGGGAAAGCGGCCATGATAGCTTCATAGTGGCTGAGGATCTCCAGACTGGATAGGAACAACGGTTCACACTGGCCTCCTGGCATCATCACCTGGGAGAGGGAAATTCACCACCGAGACTTTAATCCACATTTAGGAAAATAAATACATCAGGAGTCTATTCTAATATATGGAGTGTAACTTTGGGAACCTTTTGCCATCAAAATATAACTACTGGCTTCTTAAATCTAAAATACTGGTATTTTGACTTTCAGGAACCCAGTTTTTTATCTTGTTTGTCATCGGTGGTGGTGGTTACACAAATAACCCTAGCTCCATGATCTTTAGCTAAGCACTGTTGCCGTCTTAACCTACAGTGTAATACCGGCACATTCATATAGAACTGTAAAGAAACACCAGAAGTCATGTCTGTTATTCTGTTCGATTACTAAAGTTCATTCACACCTTCCAGCCAATCAGAATCCACAGTTCTCAGTGGACGTGGTATTAATGTTAATAATTCCTACCTGGATGTGCTGAACATGGCAGAAGAGCTGGCTGAGTACAAAAAGGACTTCCTGGCTGGGAACTGTCTCCTCCTCTTCCTCCATTTGGGACTCTCTGGATTTCAGAGGAGAGCCGTCTGCTTGGTTAAGGTCTTCCAGAGACTCTTTGGACATTTTAGGAGCTTTGACTGAAGTGCAGGAAGGATTGGAGTCTCTGGACGCTGCTGTTTTAGGAGATGTTGAAGCAGAGACAGTCAAAGCACCAGATGAAGGAAGAGGCAGCTTTGCTCTTACTGAGTTAATCATCTCCCTCACAGCGTGGGCGTATAACCTGCCAACGTGGGCCCAGCCCTCCACTGACAGCCAGTGGTCGCAGCTGGACCCACAGAGTAGCTGAAGGACTCGAAGCAGGAGGACAGACAGACGGAGCTCACAGGAAAACCTCCTCAGATCCAGGAGGGGCAGAAAGTCCACGTACTCGAGTGAGAAGGGCACGTGCAGGCGACCTGAGGTGATCAGCTCCCTCAGGACTCTCAGCAGTCTCGTCCACTGGGAGACGGAGCACCAGGGCAGGGTCTGGGTCAGAGCCACCAGCAGGCCTTTGCTGAACATGCCGACATGGTCAGGCCGGCGCTGGTCCAGAGAGAGATGGGACAACATGGTGGACTGCAGGGAGTCAGATAGAGAGCAGCACTCCATCCAGGCCAAAAGACCTGTGCCCTGGCCGTACTGAGGCAGGTCCAAACCTGACCACTCCTACATGGGAGGGGGAGACAGGACCAGAGAGGATACGAACAAAGAGATATTAGCAGGAACATTTTGTTACAACGTTCACACAGCTTATCATGAGCTATTTCAAGATTATTTTATTGCGTTTCTGCAAGACACATTTAGACCCTGGCTGGACTCAAAAGCACAAGATCAACTGAGCCACCAACATGCGTCACTTTGTTTTAATGTGTAACAGTCAAACCCCAGTAAATGATGTGTCCAGATTCAGATCTGCTGATGACCAGAGGCTCAAAGTAGGGCCTCCTTTATCAAAGCATGTATAGAACAAGAAAACTGGTATTAATCACACCTTTACGCAATGAACAGTGATCCCTAGTATGGGTCAAGCTCCAAACACACTGGATTCTACATTTCCCATGATGCAGCAAGTAGCATCTTTCAGTAGACCCACCCTGCCTGGTAAACATTTCACTTTTTAGCACAGGCTTTTTGTTAAAAAGTTGAGGTCTCCAAGCCCATGCTGAGATAACCCCGAGTTCTTACCTGCTCAGGTAGATCACATACAGTAAGCAGAGATGAGGGAACCTCGTTTTTAAAGTGTTCCCCCCAAACGGGCTTCAGGTGGAAACGAACAGTCCAGTCCAGTTCCTCCATCTTGTTGTAGAGCCAGAATAGAGCTCTGGACCAGCTGCTGGGGGCCGCTGCCACCTCTGCACCCACCACGTGCCCCAGTGTGGTCAGCACTGACACCAGCAGCTCTTTGGTGTCCATGGACCAGTGGTGGAAAGTGCCCTCTGGTGGCTGCTCCCAACACCTAGCAGAGATTCGGATGGATATGTGTTGAAATCAAAGGCAAGTTAGAGTTAGCACTTAGAGGCGGACAGTTCAGCATGCAAACCTGAGAGTCTGGCTGTGCAGCTGGGCCAGGACGTAGAGTAGGGGAAAGGGAGAGCAGCCCAACACCCAGTGAGGAGATGCTTCCTGGACGTCCACAGACAAAGCAGTGTGAAGAAGCTGCAGACTCAGCTCTATATCCAAGGAGCTTTGACCTGGAGGGAATACAAAGGAGGAGGTTGGAGCAGACTCAAAATAATTTTCTTTCATAAACACATAATGTAAACAAACACTTTGACAAGGAATCCTTAAAGCTGCACTCATCATTATAATTTACAAACACAATGGATTAAATAACTACGTGTAATGTGAAAGGAGTTGCTTGTAGTGACGAGCCCACAGGTAATTATCACCAGACTCTGCAGCTCCATGGAGCTTTTTAGCATCTTTCAGCTCTTTGTTTTGGTTTTAGGGCCTGCAGCTCTGCTGTTTTGGTTCACTCTCTCTGCTCTCATTAGCGTCGTTTCCAGCTTCAGCAGACAGCTGGTTTCAGCCAAAAAGCTCTGATAAACCCACTGCGCACTACCTGCCCAGCAAGAAGGCATTTAGCATTTAGCATCTAAAGGGCCAGATATTTCCCTCAAGAGTTGGTGGAGACCAAAGCTAAAAGGAGAGTGAATATTGGACTTATGATCGACTCTAAATTCTAAGTGGATAATATGTCAATGTTGTATTCATAGGTTGAAAAATAAATACTGCTTTGAAAGCTCAGGTGTCATGGAGTTCGGTTTAAACCACTTTAAGATGGTTTCTGTCTGCAAAATAATCCAACTGTAACCTTGTCCTTGGTTTAAACCAACCTCCAAGACAACTGAGCAAACTTAATTTGCTGATGAAGGCTATGAGATGTGGTTGAAAGCTCCAGAAATAGCTAGTGAGTGGATTTTTGTGTTAAGTTGATTCTGTTAAACCAACGCAGATACGTCTTGAAATAAGCTGATGATAGCCATTATAAAAATAGTAAGCTGTGATCAGGGAGGGTTCTCTTTAATATCATTGATATCTTATCCTTTCATTAAAAGGTCAATATCAGCGTCTTATTGGTCCAGCTGCCTCATTAATATGCCATTTATAGTTGCATAAGTGCACTTCTTAAACAGACAAGATTCCTAAACCAACATTAAAGTCTGGGAGGAGATAAATTAGCAGTTTACAAAGTTTTAAAGTGTGAATATTGCAGGAGACACCTTTAGTGGAGAGGTTAGGCAGGACGAAGATGTTCACGACCTCCTCAGGTGGCAGAAAGCTTTGCATCCTTTCTTCTCCCTCCACCGCCATGACAGGCATCATCAGCAGACCCAGACACTTGAGGAACTGCTCTTTTTCACTAGCTGACAACGATCTGGTCTCGATCATTTCCTGTAGACACCTGCAGAGTAGACGACTACCGCTCAGAGCATCCTGTGCTTCATCTACACTTTCTTCTTCATCACTTGGAGCTGCAGCTTTACTTCCCCTCTGTCCTCTGAGTCCAGGCAGCTGCTGCAGGATCTTAGCCATAAGAGAGAAAGCACCCTTATTGAAAACAGCTGAATGACAACAAGACCTCAAAGCAGCCTCTGGGTTCTGAAACGCAACTCTCGCCACTAAAGAGACTGCTGTGTTCAGGTTGCCCTGCGACGCCGCTGCTGACACTCCACCCCCTCCTTGGATGATGCAGTTGAAGGCCATGTTGAGCTCCTGTTCAAACCCATCAGTCACAGCAGAAGGGACGGAGCGCCAAAAGAACCCCCTGCCGGACAGCCTCAACATAGCAGCCAATGCTTTGTTCTTGTCTTTTAAGGAAAGCGTGGAGAAAATGTCTGCAATGACTTTCATCAGCTTCCTGCATTGGCTCACATTGGTGCCCTCACTGTGGAGTTTACTCATGAGGGTGGAGGTCAGTTTGATCAGTGTGTCGCACTGCTGGAAGGCTGCTTGGTTCTTTTCCAGGCAGTCCATCCAGTGCTCCTCACAGGCAGACCAACTCTTCTCACTGGCAAATAGCACCGCAAAGTTCTGATAGTCGTCCAGGCGGTGACTGATGATGACCGAGGTGAGCCTTGCGTTCACCTCGGGGGTGCTCTCTATAGCAGGGAAAGCCAGTGACTCCAGCAAACCTCGGAGTATATTCTTCTCAGTCTCTTCATCATCCATTCCACTCATAGTTTCAGGCACGTCTGCTTTCTGTAGAGCTGCCAGGACTCTCTGGACACTTTGTTCTAGTTTGAATGCTGAGTAGCTAGGATTAGAGCTGTTGGACACTTCCAGGAGCCCACTGTTTTGCCAAAACTGCGCAAGTTCTGTTATAATCTTCAAGGCTTCACCAAGCTTCATCCTGCTGGGGTGAAACTGAGACGGCGTGTGAGAAGCACGTAGGTCTCTCTGAGCCTCACAAATAAGTTCAGGACTCAGTTTCTCATCATTCTTTTCTCTAAGGCTGACGACTTTAGACAGGATGTGCAACTTCTCTTTGGTTGGAAGCACGACGGCTTCGTCTATTAGGAAGGCTGTGTAGACAGCATCAAGAGAAATGGAGAGGGCCTGGAGGCAAAGGTCTGTTGTAGATACGTGATCTTTTATGTCATTAAGCGCATGAAGGACAATGTGGAGGACGTCAGTGGTGGGCGACGATGCTGGTAGATCTGACATGTCTAGCTTTAACCTCTTGGCAGCCTGAGGGATCAGGCTGGAAGACTTGGAGGAGAGACGAGCAAATCTTCTAGCGAACATTGCCTCTATGCTATCCTCTCCTCCAGCTTTCTGCTCATCCCGGCCTTTCCACAGCTCCCACCACACCTCCAGAAAAAGTCGGACATCGTCCTCTGTAGTGGGGCTGCTCCTCATGTGTTGCACTAGCCTTTCAAGCTCGGCACAGATCTGAGATTGAGGGAGATACAGGAGGAAATGGGCAAATGTCTGAGCAGCTGCCATCGACCTCACCACTTCCAGCAGGACAACATGGTTGACTTCAGGGAGGCCGCTCTGGAGGGGGAAGAAAGGGTTCTCCCTCCAGGCCATCTCTACATCTTCTCCAGTCTCTCTGTACAACAGCTTCAGCCACACAACACAAACTACTTTCTTTATCCAGGTGACAGCCGTTGTGGTGGTATGTGCGCCGAGTTCATCTTGTCTACAGATTTCTCTGACTGCCTCCAGGACTGGATGTCCCACCCTGCTCCAGTCAGCTTTCTGAAGGGAGGACAGGGATGAGGGGAGACATAGCTTATCAGCCAGGAGGAAAGCCCCCTGAAGAACGGCCGAATCTGAAAGCACAAGAGAGCAGGCGTCAAAGCTAAGGAGAGGAGCAAGATTTCATTCATTCAAAGAAATAGCATACAACAATAGCAATGCACTGCCAACTAACCAATTCTGTTACTTTGTTAGATACCACAGATATAAGGAGGACAGGAGTGTCAACACAATTAGAACAGCAACACTAATTAACAATTATTTTCATTATCAAGTCATTATCAGGTTATTGTCTAATGGTTTTATCAATATAATGTCATAAAATACTGATACATGCTTCAAGAACTCCTAAAAGGAGTGACAGTCTAACAAAAGGCCCCTTGGGCTGACAAGCTGCTAAAATAATAGATAAAATTGTACATATTTGCAAAAAATATTTTCAAAAATAATTTACAACACTTGTGATAGTCAGCAATAGTAACAGCAAGTTGTCACAGAGACGATGCTGCTTCTTACAACCGACTGGACCAAAGTAACTGAGCTGACTCAGCTCAGGTGTCTGGCAACACTTTCACTTTGAGAGCACATTTAAAAATTAACCGCAGCAGCTTTCCAGTAGCATCACTTTCAGCCTCAGTGGCAAAACGTCTTTTGGAAAAGAGCAACTGAAACATGACAAATTCTACGTATACCAAAAAATATATGCAGAAAACCCTTCAGCTGGACTCAAAACGCAGTTCCACGCTGACAGTCTGGTTATCAACAACCACGTTAATGTGAACCTGACACCTATAGGTGGCTTCTTCAAAAAGATATTCAATTTACTATCATATATTTAAAAAAAAAAATAGAAAAATAGGGCAGTATATTCCTTAAACAAGAACTATATTATACAAAAACGTGACGTTACCTTTGTTCATCATCAATGTCAAAGCTGCTGAATTCACGTTAGTTTGCTAATTTTAGTCCGTTTTTTAAATCGCTCCTCGATAGTGCGGATCAAAGGAGTCCATCTAGTCCACTAAATACACTCAGTCTTATACAGTACAGCGCAGTGGAGCCTGTCAGGGTAACCTGTCACGCGTTTTCAGCGCTTCCGCTGCGTGTCAGAGGACAAGAGGGACCCGCTGCTCTCAGGTGTCCAGGCGTCTTCACAGCGCCGCCACAGGACGAAGCCAGCACTGCAGGTTTTCCGGCGTAAACACGAACCCCCCCCCCTGTTAAATAATGTTCACCCCGTGATGCATTGTCGCTAAATGGTTTTGGCGCTGCAATAAGGGAATGCGTGCTTTATCTTTGCTTTACTGTTTTTATGTGTAACATGGCAAAATACACTCTTTTACACCGAACATATAGCACAGGAATGACTGATTACACAGTATTTAGGACACAGACACTCATTGTATCATTTATACTAGTTCGTAACATATATTGTGTGCATTTGTAAATGTTTTGTCAGTGAAATTTTATCTGCCTAACACGTGATGCGAGAGGCAGGCAAAGCAAGTTTTTTTTTCCTGTAAAATGAAAGTGAAAGTATCCCTGCAACTGAGAACAACTCCGTGTGGTGCTCGAGCAACAAGGAGCGATTTCTACCAAATATTAATCATGGGTCTAATCTTAAAGTTACTTATTTACTTGTTTCTGTGTGCAGGTAAGTTGTTGTCTTAAGCTTTGTAACAGATTGTGGCGTTTTTGAAGCGTCTATGTGTCTAAGTGAATTAACTCTTAAGACACGAATGAAATGACTACTATAGTATACTGTACTGTATTGTAATATATTTTACTACACTGTACTGTACTATACTACACTGTAGTGTAATACACTAAACTACAGTATACTATACTATATGTTAGCTGACTATACTGATTCATTCTGTGTCTCTCTCAGGTGTGCAGTGTGTCCATCAGATGTCATGGCTGCCCTGTCAGTTCACTGATGAAAATGTGTTTGTGAATAATGAGGGTCACACCGAGACTAAGCTCATCCACAGAGAGGCTATGCTGCAGTTTGGTCAAAAAGGAGACACTCCTGTTAACCCACATGCCATCACTTTCATGGTCACGGGTAAGTACCTGCAGCCGAAATGAGTAACAGACTGAAAACTATTGTATTCTATTGTATTTTATTCTGTTCTAGGATCTAAGTTGGACCTGCGGCGGTATGTAGAGGGAGTGGAGGCAGAGCAATTGGAGTGTGAGCTGCGTAGGTACAGTACAGAGGGAATCGATGTCCGCTGGCCAGTCCAGGGGGCCCAGGAGTACAACCGCTGGTTCAGCTGCACCCTCAAACACATTAAGGGCCTGTTCACAGTCACCGGCTTCCTCAGACACCCATCCGACCAACCCCCCTCAGGACAGCAGGACTACCACAGCTGGCCTGCTATCGGGGACAGAGAGATACTCACCACAACAGGTAACACTCACCACAAGTCTGTATTCACTTGGTACTCTAAGGTTAATATCAGTCACATATCTAAGTTTAATCCCAGCCTGGGTTCATGTCTAAGAACTAAACTGTGTCTCTGTGTTCCTCTGTCTTGTCACATCTGTTTCCTTAGCTGTCATGGTCATCAAAACACAATCTCCATCAGTGAAAGCAGGCCTGGGCTCACAACAAAAGCTCCACTGCCAGTTTGCTGTTGACCACAAAGGGCCAAACATCACTGTGGAGTGGCACTGGCAACATCGTGGAGAGAGAATCCAACTCTTCAGCCATACCAGCCGCTCAGGGAAAACCCAGGGGACTGGGGTTGGGCTGAAGAGCCTCGCAGGCGGGGATGCTTCCTATACCCTCCCCTTCACCAAGATGAGCAGTGAAGGGATGTACATATGTTCGGTGTCAGTCACTCCGCTGTTCACCAGCCTGGATATGAGTCTGCATGTCGAAGGTGAGGAAGAGTCAGAGAGAGCAGGCTCGACTGATATATGGGGCTATTGATAGTCTTATTTGAACAAAAAACTTACTTGGTCCACTTACTAGCTTTTCTTGGAGCTTTTAACAGCTTCTCACAGGCTTCATCAGTGGATGGAGTCTGCTCAGTTGTCCTGTAGTGTTTGACATCTCCATGATACTCTCCAAAGTGAACCTTGACTTAAAGGGAAACTCTGGTATTTTTAAACCTGGGCCCTATTTTATTTATTTATTTATTTTTTTTTTTTTTACAAATTTTGGGGTCTAAATGACTAATACACACCAAAAGTTTTGGAATTGGTCCAGTAGATCGCCTCCGTCGACACCCGCGAACAAGCTGCAATGGCTGCAACATAATCCTTTGGGGCTATTGCCCCTGTGAAAATTGCGTGCTTGTTTTTGCCACAGACAGGCTCAGACTGATATTCGAAGTGTCTGACAACATTATGGAAAGGATCCCTACAGAGACAGACCGTTTGTTAAAGAGTAACATCCTTTCGTCTTCCTGCAACAACTCAACCTCTCGCGAGATTTCAGAGCGAGTATTTCTGTTTCTGGTTAAACAAAAAGGATCTTACTCTTTCAGTGGATGGACTTTTCACGTGCAATAGCCCCAAAGGATTACGTTGCAGCCATCCCCCCGGTGGAGGCGATCTACTCGATCAATTCCAAAACTTTTGGTGTGTGTTAGTCATTTAGACCCCAAAATTTGTAAAAAAATAAAAATAAAAATAGGGCCCAGGTTTAAAAATACCGGAGCTTCCCTTTAAGATTATTTTTGTCAGATTACTATTTCCAAGGTCAAAAATGAACTTTCCAGCTCAGTATTGTTATTATCATCATTGTTAGTAGTTGTAGTAACAGTAGGAGTAGTCGTAGTAAATTAGTGCAAACACTTGTAGATTTTGTAGTAATAGTAGTAGCATTACTTGTGTCTGATGATACTGCTGCTACACTACTGCTAATTGTAGTAGTAGTCAATCAAATTGGGGATATTTTGGAAAATACACTTATTCACTTTCTTGACGAAAGTTAGATGAGAAGATTGACACCACACTCATGTCTGTACAGTAAATATGAAACTACAGCCAGGAGATGGTTAGCTTAGCTTAGCACAAAGACTGAAAACAAGGGGAAACAGCTAGCCTGATTCTAGCGCCTCAGCTCTACAAAAGAGGTGAGTCCATGTATGAGTGGAGGGGTGGTGGTTAGTGCAGACATGGCTGCCGTAACTGTAGTTGTAGGTGTTTTTAAACAGCAGAGAGTGCAGCTAAAACAACTGGAAAAATGACTTTAGAAGAGAGCTTTGGTGAATTTTGACGTGAGAGTGGTATCAATCTTCTCATCTAACTCTAGAAGCAAGAAAGCAAATGAGTGTATTTCCCAAAATGTTCAAACTTCTTTTAATAGGGCTTTACTTTTATCATAATGGCCTAATTAATTAACTTCACTCTTTAGTTCATCTAGACCCAACTGCTTGGCTTCTATACATTAACATGCAGTATAAGGCTGCAACTACCCATATTTTCATTATCAATTCATCTGTCAAATATTCTTTCGTTCAATTAGTCTATAAAATGTCAGAAAATAGTGAAAAACACCTGTTGTAGTTTCGTAGAATCCAAGGTGATGTCTTCAAATTGTTTTTTTTTCCTGACCAACAGTCAATAGAAGTAACTCTCCCTCTTATAAAGATAGTTGATGCTGCACACAACACTGGCTACTGACAGCTGGAGTCAAACTCATAACAGAAACCTCTTGCTGAAGATTTTTCATTTCATTTCACTCTCTCCTGCCCTCAGAGGCTCCCCGTGTCTCCCTCAACGTTGGACCCACTCTGTCGCTGCAGGAGGGAGGGGAGCAGAAGGTTGTTTGTGAGGCAGAGAACTACTACCCTCTGGATGTGGAGATAGCTTGGTACGAGCAGGACCCGGCAGTGTCAGGCCAGAGGGTGGGCGCTCCTCTCCCCAAGGTGCTACAGAACATTCTGCTGTCCGGCCACAAACACAACCAGGACAAGACCTACTCGCTGTCAGCTTTCTTCTACCTCCAGGCTTCACTCAGGGACTCAGGGAGACAGTTTACCTGCACCGTCTCCCATCAGTCCCTGAGAGTGCCCATCAAAAAGAGCTTCATCCTGACTGTTGAAGGTGAGTGGAGGATACTATTTGCGCTGTAGTACAGTGAGCTACCACACAGTGGCAGCAGAGGAGCATATCTGACACCTGATGTCCTGTCTGTTGTCTGTTTTCTCTGGTCAGAGCCAAGCAGCTGGATGTTTACCCTCACTGTTGTCTTCATTGTGGTCACACTGCTGGTCATCCTGTATGTGATGCTGCCCTACCTGCACTCAGGTAACAGGCTGATAAAAACGATATGTGAACATGATGGAGTGTGAGGAGTCTTTGACATGAGTCCAAGCTTCTGTCATTTCATCTAGTTTGATTTAATTAGAGGTATCACTCTCACTACTACAGTCACGTCATGTATAGAGCATGCAAATTACAGACAACGCTAAATCATCAATAACCACTGTGTTCATATCATTTTGATATATGACTTGTTGATGCCTGAAAGAGTGATTATCGTTTATTTTCTCCACAGCAAGAAGACAATCAGTGCAGGTAAGATGACGTGAAAACAAAATTTTGGTCCCATTATCTGAACTGTTTTGATGGAGCCATTGCCATCAATGCAAACCAATATTTAATCTGTTTGTGTGTGTGTCTTTTCTGAGCAGAAGAAACCATACTGAGCAGCCTTGGAAGACTGAGCAGACCAACTTAAAACACCAGTGAAGGCAGACTGTCCTCCTCACTCATCTATTTTTATTTTAGAATGTCTCAGACGTTTGATTTTTGTTTGGGTTTTTTTAAAAGGTGAATTTGGGTTTCCATGAAACTGATGTTTTTTTATGTTGCACTGATTTTGCTTAGATGTTGCTCATGCTAAAAACTTGACATTGAAGTAAATGATTGGTAGCGCTATGGAGCAAAGCAGCAAAGCAGTGCTCCAACAAAAGCAGTGAAGAAGAAGAAGACCGCTAGCTAGGCAACACTGGATGTAAACAATGCATGATTTAAAATATTTGAAGAAATCGACTTTGCAAATGTTTTATGAGGAAGTAAATACATGAAACAGGTTTGTTAGACCTCGAGAATGCACACAATGAGTTTTTATTGAGAAACAGTGATCAGACATTTTGTTTATTTACAAGAAAACTCCACAGGGCACCTTTAATGAAATAAAGCTGCAGCCTAAAATGTGAGAAAAGCAGCTGACTTCTTTTTGAACAACGTAATAATGAGGGTAAAAATCCTTAACCTTATGGGTATAATACCTGGTAGGTATTGCAATAATAGATTTAGATGAATGTGTGAATAGTTTAAATAATTAAATACCATTTATTGTAATAATTGTATTACATTGATTTGAGAACTTATTATATTATCAAACGGTTTTTACAATATTTTTGGCAACATGTGAGTGAATATTAAAAGTTCTTGGAGTAAGGAAATTATCTTTGATTGTCTGAAATGTCCTTTTCTCCCGTTCTCATTTCTCTAGAGATCTAGGCCCGTATTTATCAAACTGCTTGATGTGAAAATTTGGACTTTCTTGAAAGAAACAAGTAAAATATTAAAGTTAATAATGAAAGCTATATATTCTTTGTGAAGAGTAGATCCTAGATGGCTGCAGCACAGAAACAGGTGAGTACACACCTTCTGAGGCATGTTTTGGAATGGACAGCACATTTATTGACGCTATGTGAATAATTCAGGGTAGTTTTAACCTGCTATTTGCAATTGCTGCTTCTGTGTGAGCTGTAATGTCCACACACACTTCTATTAAGATGCTACACCACTTTGTTTTACTTTTGCAATCATCAAGGATAAAAGCAAGAACATTACAGGTATAGCTGCCGTTGATTGCAGTCACTTTCTATATATCTTTATTGTCTGCCATACCTAATCTAACAGCAGAATTTTCTTCCAAACTCCAGTTTTGCTTTCTTTTTCAGACATTTCTTTTATTATTTCATCCCTATTGATATATTAATAGAAATTAAAGATTTCACACAAATAAAAAGTTTAAAGCAAATACAAATATGTTTTTGCACACTGAGAAAACATGCTTTAAAAGAACAAACAATGGGGGAAATGAAGGGCAAATCCTTGTGTCAGATTGGCTATTCCTCTGTGAGTAAACGTCATTAATCATGTGATCACTTGAGGTGTTAAATGTTCCTTTAAGACCTCACTGTCCCTTGTTTTTAGCAAAGAACTTTCTTAATCCTAAATTGGCTCTTTAGAGTATTTTTAAGTGTAATTCTTTGATAAATATAGGCCCTAAATCACAGACCATAATGGTCTAATTAATCTCTTTCTGTTGCTTTCTCTTAAACACACACTCTGCATACGCACAAGGAAAATCAAAGCTTCTTGTAAAACTTGCAGCTGACCTCTAGAAATCCTCTGCTGTCGTATTACATACTCTCTCTGTGCTCTCTCATTAGAAACACACACTCACAAAAAACATGCTTGTAAAACAAAGTGAACCTCACTGCTTGTATATGTCAGCCCTCAGCTTTGAAGTGGACTGATGAAGAGGAACTTTAAGATGGAGTCACACACAGGACACCTAAACTGGTCAGTCAGGTCTGAGTCCATTTACAGGGATTAACAGAGCTTTACTGACTGAGACCAGATGTGTGTTTATGTGTGTGCTGCCAGCACCCTGTGCCCTAAGGGGTGAGTGTGTTTGTGTGTGTGTGTGTGTGTGTGTGTGTGTGTGTGTGTGTGTGTGTGTGTGGCCCAAATTTGTTCACAAATCTTCAGTGAACACAAACACAGTAAATCAGCACTATATCTGTCTGAGAGGCACGAAGGGCAAGAAGGAGAGGGAGCTAGGGAGAAAAAAACAACTGATTTGACTTTTGATGTTCGTTAAAGACAACAAGTCCTGACAAAACAGAAGAGAAAACAACAAAAAGGCAGTCCTAAAAATGAACAGACAGCTACCCAACATACAGTATGTCCTAAAGACTAGGGATGTTCCCTTGGAGTTTTTTTTGGCTCTGATCCAAGTCCTTTAATATTGGGTATCTGCCAATACAGAGTGCGATCTGATACTTGTAATTACATAAATGTTGATTAAATATGTATCTGAAACATTCAAATAACAGCCTGCTTAATCCTCCCTACTTATTTTTCACAAGCTAGTTGATCCAAATACTGTTTGGTCCTGGTTCAAAACTGTATAGTTGATAAGCTTGAATTATTTCTATGATATGACTGAAAGTTTAACTGGAAGAATGTGACTCCCGAAACTGACGTGAGGCGATCAGCTAGAGAGTACAAAAACACTCAGTCCACTCACAGTTGTGTGCTGTTACAGAGTGGAGCTTCTTCCCTCACAAAAGATCACTGGAGTACAGAGACTGGAACGCTGCAACACTAGCAGAAGCAAATGTATCCTCGTCCTCACACCAGAGGTTGAAGTTGGCCATTTCTGTAGTGTTTCTCAAAGTTAAACCACACTGATCTTAAATTCCATTGTTGCCAACTGCAAAGGGGATATGATCAGTTATCTCCCTCTGGGTGCATGTGTTTTGTCTGTCTTTTCACAGATGAGGATCAACATGCTGGGAGGCATTTTTATATCTGCAACTGATCAGTGTGAGGAACACAGGAATCTTTTGCTCAGCCTGCATTCAACCATGCAGCCACAACCATGGACGCAGGCTAAAGCAGAAGTGCATTTAGATTCACTACCACCAATGGCCTTTGGATGTCACTCAATGCTAATTTGTTCACTACATTGAAAACTATTCAAAAAGGCCTAATTTGTCACTCAGAATACAAATACACCTTTTCCCACAACATATACAGTATGTGTCTCTCAGTAGTAAATTTCCCTTATTTTTGACAATCATTGTTGTATTAGAATTGATAGCGTTTTGGCCACTTGATGATGGTGCTACAAACTGTAGCTGTAACCCTAGACTTATAAAGTTGTTAAGGCAAACCTATTAGCAAACAGTTGGTTACACATCCAGCAGACACAGTGAACCAAAACAGTAAAGTTGCTACCAAAAAACAAAACAAGGAGCTGAAAGACGATAAAACACTCTACAGAGTCGTGTGATGGGTTCATCACTACGAGTGACTCTTCACATTACACAGTCATGTGATTCATTGTTACACCAGCTTTAAGGAAATATTAAGACTTAAATAGAACTATATTTGAGTGACAGGTGCTAGTTATCGCTTGTCCTACCTCAGCTCCATCCAGACCTCCTGTTTCAGTCAAGTCAACCAACAACTACCAAAGATGGCAGTGAGTGGTAAACCCAAACCCAATCTTTAAATTTGCTTCTGAAACTATTGGGTGATGTTACACATATTACGTACATGACTGTGGATGAACTGCATGCACTTACTGTTTTATGCTGTAAAATAATCTCCTGTGCCAGAAAGCGAAGCAGCAGAATTTCCCCTAAACCTAACTGTACATAACGTAAAATGCAAAGTAGAGGCCAAGAAAGGCTTCTAATCTTCTTAACTGTACTAATGTCTCAAATTAGCACCACACAATTTGTTTAGATGGTTGTACCGCCAGACTCTCTTTTTTCACTGTACATGTTGCATTGGGCAACACCTAAAAAAATCCAAAATATGACACATTATTCCTAAGAAAATGTCTCTGCAAAGACCAGCTTTTGACCTTTTGACATACAGGATGTGTTTATCCAAAATGCCTTCATGGCAAACATGCGCTGGCCAAAGAAAAACTTATTGCTATTCAATAAGAATACTTCAGAAGACTGAATTGCCCTACACAGATCATGTAACCGCTGCTAGTGTTCATGTTGTTTCATAGGATTTTTCACACTGACAATACTAAAATACTGTGGGAAAACTATCTAATTTAGAAATAATGAAAACAGGCAGATATCTTGGCTGTGGCAGCTTCAGTGGAAAACATCTATATTGGTATCAGTCCTTTGGGGCCTCTGTGGGGCCGGTTTGGTCCTGGCATTTGACCACAGGTTTACAGTTACAGTATCAAGCTCTGCTGGCAAAACCTCACTTTATTAGGCAAAGAAATAGAACATGCTAGTTATGTAGTTTCAGGTCAGGGTGAAACAACAACAGACCAAATACAGTGATATCTGTAACAGATGATTATTCCTGAGAAACAGATGAACGTGACAGTTTGACACACTACATGTTCATCATCATCAGTTCTGTATAATTACAGTGACTTTATCCAGTCACAGATCTTAAGACAATAAGCCGGTTTGTAAGACAGGAGGCAAGCCAGGGCTGGTGCTGGAGGTTGGTTGATTTCACTGTAGATATAGTGAAGCACACACACTCTGGTCTCTGGAAGCTGTAACAGAGAACAGTTAGCTCAGCATATTGCAGGAGGCTGTAGATGATTTAATGTTGATCTAGCTGTATCCTTTCTGTTTGACTGCTGGATCCTTATCAATGATCTTTTGTCTCCAGGTGTGCTGTTGCAGGTAACCAGCAAAGTAAGGACCTGTCTGAGCGTGCTGGGTAAATAAAGAGCCATAGGCCCTCGTTATGATTTAATTATGACATTTATATTTGACCAGGACCTAAATATCTCTCTGGTTATAGTTTCAAACGCTGTCTTCAGAGGTTAACCTTAAACCAGCTCCCTGCACTGCCCAGGACTCTAGCATTACAGAACTTTCGCAGACTGAAAGTTACGTGAATATGATAAAGTAACATATTGCAAGATCAGCCTTACGTCTTTTCAGTCATTGTGGTCATTTTCAAAAAGAGCGCCCTGTTACAAAATATGGTGCAATAATGTAATGAATCCTTGAAAACTTCATGTCAAAACTCATCACGACGGTAGCAAAAAACAGGACTAAGAATTTACAGCCGTGCAAGCTCATTGAGGCTGTATTAGGCATAGCGAAGACTTGAGCTAAATGCTAATGTCAGCATGCTTTACATGTTGATGTTTAGCAGTTTAGCATGTTAGCATGATAACATTCCACAATTAGCATTATACACAAAGCACAGGTGAGGCTGGGGGGAAGGCCATTAGTACTAGACACTGTTTCTACCAAATTTCATGGCAATGGATAGTTGTCAAGACATTTCACTCAAAACCTTAATGTCAACCTGCTGACGGTGCTAGATGAAAACTCAAGGATCATCAGTCATTGGCTTCATCCTCTAAACACCATGAATGTACCAAAGCAACCGACAGACTGACATTTACATGGCTCTAGGGATATTTTAGCCATATTTTAGCAGCCAATCAGTGCAATGCTGCTATTATGGCTAGAGTGTTTGGGCGAGCCTTCTTTTCCTTAGGCTTTTAACTTTTTACCACCCACTGTTTCACCTGCAGGAATTTAGCATGATGTGGGACTTTCACAGACTCCTAGTACTATTACATGATGAGTACTATTACATGATAAGTTACATGTACATGTAATATATGTATGATGGTTTAAACTCTTGTCTTTTCGGTCATTGAGGTTATGTTCAAAAAGAACGGCCAGTCATATGCAGCTAAAAACTGAAGAAAGGTGTCTCTGAACCTTCAGAGCTGGCAGGTGTAACCTAGGTTAATATAACCTTCAACAACAAAAAAAGGTTAAACAAATTAAATAGAAATTGATTATGAAGTTAATCAACGTTAAGTCATAATAGTAGTTTACACTGTACTGTTCCTTTAAGAAGTGCAGCCAATCAGCGAATCTTTATTTTCACCTTCAGTCTACGTTGCTGGATTCTGACTTTTGTTTTGAACAAGGATTTGGTGAGTTAAAACTGTGTTTCCACACGTCAACTAGCATGCTATTTCTTTGTGGTTCAAGCTGAATTTGCAGCCGAAACTGACAGTAGCTAAGCTAAGACAGTGTGAATATGTTTTATTGTGTATTTTGTGTTTTTTCTTTGTGTAAAGTGAATTGGGAAGCTACACGCAACAGTCAAGTTTAGACTCGTTAGAGAACGCGCCAGAGCCGCCAATTTAGGGTCCGGTTTAAATTAAATTAGCAATTAACCTGTATGTAGGTGCTAGTCCTCCAAAAGTACGTCATTTTCTTACGGAAACTGAAAGACTAAAATATTTGTATTGTATGTCTATTGCACATTGTACAACAGGCCAGGATTTAGTTGTGAGGATGGCTTCATGTTTGCACACCTGAAGCTGATGGCCACCCAAAGGAGAAATCCCATTGGACGCCTGCTTCTGCAGACCAACCTCCAAGGACAAGGACTGATTCATACACCTGAATCATGGTAGGACTAAACCTTCAGTATTTTGCTGCAACATGCAGTGGAACTCATTTGGGACATGTAAAGGACTTAACAAAAGGACTGACTACACGCCAAGCTGTGAAATTTGAGTTTATTGATCATAAATATTTATCTGTGGAATTTTGCATTTTGTGTCTTGATTCTGTATTTTATTTTCCATTTAGTTTGTCCCGAATTGGTAATGCAAATGGGTTGTATTACCATAACGTTAAGTAAACTAACGAGAAGGTAGAACTAAACTCTTAAATAGGCCTAACTAAGATTAAAAAACTAAGAGAAACTAAATAACTTATCTAAGGTGAAAATTATCTCTTGAACCCAAATAGGTTTAAATCAAACCAAAGTGAGATAAAATAGGGAGAAATGCTTTTATTTTGGATGGTTTCAAGGGATTTTAATTCCTGTGTGTGTGTGTGTGTGTGAAATGTGTGATTTGGTACCAATTCATGTGTACTAATTGTCTTCATAAATATGCCAACAGTTCAAACTTACCTCTTGGTCTGTGGTCTGTTATTCCTGAGTTCTAGTTATAAATTGCTCTCCTGAACCTAGACTGGTCCTAGCTATCTGTAAATACCTACAGTGCTACACAGTTAAACAATGTAATAAATCCTTGATTAAACTTTATGTCCAAATTCATTTCAAGGGTCTAATAACAAAAATAGTTTTTCTGTTTTTTTGCAATTCTAACATTATCATTGTGTGAAATAGGCTTGTGCCGACTGGCGATTGGATCGTATGTCTGCAAATGAAGGGATGATTGACGATTGGTTTTCCCTACACAATATGAAAGTGGTTTTAACCAACTTACTATCAGAACTAAGATGTTATAATCTCTAAATCCTGCGCCCTACAGATGTTTCTGGTGGAGCAGCATGTCCGCCCACTGAGCCCCGTTAATCAGCTCGAGTGATGAGTGAATTTTAAATCCATAATTACAAACCAGTTAGACACATGTGCAATGCACCGGTCTGCCATCTTTTCTGGCTTTCTTTGTAGCTGGATATAATTTGCACCGTCTTAATATATGAGCTTATTTGAGTACATTTTAACACGGCTGTTCCTCAAACAAATTGATGAGGTGATCCTCTCTTTCCTCCGTCCAAAACCCTGCCATTTCGACCACCTGACAGTTTGTAAGTGACTTGACCAGCTGAGTTCGCTACCAGCTGATTGGCTGTTGAAACTCCCTGCAACGTTCTAAAAAGGCTTTGTCTCTTCGCGAATCTCTGGTCTGAATCACTTGATGAGTATGTAAACATTTGAGGCGTTTTCCCCATATTTTGGTTTCTTTTCACGCAGAAAAAATCCAAGCGAACTAAAATGCATCACTACAAACCACGTGAGAACGTTCACTCTGCTTATTGGTCAGATGTGTCGGGGGTGGGAGTAAGAAAGTAAATACAGTCAAAGCACACCTGAGACCTGTTCTACGAAGCAAGTTCAACATACCCAGGATATCTTTTTGTTATCTGGCTTCACTGAGCCTAACAATCGCGATCCTGCTAAGCGGTCACGCGACGCTGGTTATCAACTCGATAAGTCAACCCAGCGTTTCTCAATCTATCCATGAGTGCGTTCACATAAAAGGGGCGGCGTTTGCAGCATATGACCAATCACAAACATGACAGGTGTGCTGGCAGCAGAGCGGCATACTTTACCAACGAAGAGCAAACTATAATATAAGAGAAATACGAAGAAGTTAAACATCATCCAGGCTAAAAGCAACACAGCTGCAGCTGCTGAATGCAGGAAAGACAGCTGGCAAAAAAACTCGACTGTGTGAATGCGCAAATTAACAGGCTTATAATATCACTGCCCCGTCAGCAGTATTCCATTAAGTTAATGTGTTGCGTAGATGTATTCTTATGGAGTGTATGACAATTTTAGCCTGATTCTTTCAGCTGCAACCACGGCGGTGTCAAACGGACTTGGGAGCAAAAAGTAAATAAAGCGGTAAATATGCTTACATTCATCAAGTACAAAGCTTTAGTGCTTCAGTCAGTCTCTGTTGTAGGATGACAGATAAGTCGGTCAATCCGACGAGAAACTTTCTCTCATATACAAAGAGTTCCTCTCATGAGCCAGGTACCAAGCTCCACTTCTTTTCTATTGGTGATGCCATTTTCCAAGAGAATTGATTGGTCAGTAGTCGGTGCTTTTGTACGCGTTGATCAGTCATCTCGAACATAACCTGCTCCGGAACAGGTTTGCCGCGCAGCATAAGTTACCATGGCGATTTACCCCAGTAAGAAGTGAACCACCGTCGTAGTACTGAAAACCCAGAGCTAAGCGCAAATCCCGCTTCATAGTACAAGTCTCTGGCTACAGGAGCCATTTAGCTCAAACTTGCAGAGTATACCTGGTAGTTGGGTCGGATCGAGGTTGGATCATGTTCCCACCACAAACAAACTTCTCCAGAGTTCGTTTGGAACCAGACCGAGACCACCTCCTGTAAAGGGTCTCAGTGCGGTTGTTTTGGTCCGCGTGCGAGTGCGATTACTGTGTTCACAACTGCCCAAACCAACCGCTCTAACCTGGCAAACACACCAGGGTTTGTTTTAACTGAACCAAGCAGGTTAGGTGTGAAAATGCCCTTAAACTCAGTGGAAATTTCATGTCAAGAGCAGAAAAGGTCCCATCTGTGTGTGTGTGTGTGTGTGTGTGTCTCACAAGACCCTGTGACCAAACCGCTGGCCACACACTTAAGTACTGCGTGCATAATGAAGATCCATGTAGAGCTAGTGGAAAATTCACTGTCTGTGTTTTGAGAGTGCATGTGTGATGGTCTTTAATCTGTCTGTGGCCTCAGCTCTCCTCTTTTCTCCCCCACCTCCTCTTTCCTCTTCACCATAAGTGCCCCCGGTTTTATTTCTTCCTCGCCGTTCATTCCTCCGTTTCTGTCTCTTGACTTCAGCTTGGAGCAAACAGCTCAGTGCTCCTATGATCTTTGAATAATAAACAGCTCTAATGATGGCCTGGCCGTCTGGCTCTCCTCTCCTGAACTGTTGTGACAGATCTGGAATAACACCAGACTGATTTCCAACACAAAGGGTGTTTGGAAAAGCAAAGCAGCTAATTGCCACCACTGTTCTCGCTGACAGACCTTGACTTATGCAGTTTATGTTCAAACTCAACTCTCTGCCCTGCCAGTTTCTCTTGTGAGGTCAGGTTGCATGAAGTCTCACCGAGTAATAAAAAACCCCAAAAACAAATACATGCAGCAGCTTGGAGGCGATGAGCTCATGCATGCAGTTTCTGGCCTGGCTGACGGCGCGCGGCTATCAGCCAGCAGCTATGGATGCTCTGGGTTTTCATGTCGAAACACCATAGTTGCATAAGAGAGAGAGAGAGTGAAATGTGATTTATACAGCATGCTGGAAACCAACATTTAAGTCAGATCGTAAAACCAGGATTTGTCATTGCATAGCTATGCAACGAGCGTCAGGAAAATGTTCAAAGAAAATAGCCAGATCAGTTCACTGGGGAAACAGTTGCCAAAAAACATTGCGCGTGTGTGTGTTTAGTGCAATCACAAGCACAAAGCAATTTGATGTATATGGTGACGTGTGTAGAGATAAGTGTTGGTGACTTATTGGGCAACAAAGTGGGATGTGATTGAGAAGGAATTGTTTTGCTTCATATTGAGATTAATGACACACTGAGTATTTTTAACTTTTATTTCTCCCTCTGTTTGTGTTTGCATGGAAACTGAAGGGGAATAACTGTAATTGATAGTGGAGACTGGAGTGTGTGTGACTGTGTGTGTGTGTGTGTTAACAGTGTCTAACTGCCCCTTGTGTACGTGTCTCAGTGGAGTTTTAAATGTCTTCATTGAGTGCCATACCTTTCGAAATGGTTGCTTCCAGCTGCAAGTTTGAGTGGGTGTTAACCACACTCACACACACACACTTATACAGGGCACATAGTGTAAACAGTCTCAGGGCAGGACTGGGTTTCACAGTGTCATGGATAGTTAGAAGAAGCTGGCGTCCACTGAGTGGAAAAAGCAATAGGTCAGATGATGAAGAGGATCCATGGCTACCACGCTCTGCTCTGTAAAAGTGTTGTTTGTTGATGTCAACACAGTAACAGGTTGGTCCTCATGTTGGTCATCAACATTTGAAAACTGAACTCTGAGCTGCCTGTTACTCCAGCTGACTCGCAATGCTTAGATCTTTCTGATGTCAAGTGGAAATTAATAACATTTACACACACACTTGTGTGTGTGTGTGTGTGTTCCTCACAAAAAAGTGTGGCAATTCAACTTTGGCTTAAGTGGCGATTACAGGACAATGGCATATTGAATTTTCCTTCATTTTCCAAGGTTTCCTTCAGTTATTTGCTTTAAACCTGCAATAACTGATTTTTTGTCCACTTGGGGGCAGCAGAAACAAGCTGTGAACACAACATTGACATATCATAACCTTTTAAACTGATTACAGCAAACAGTTGCTTATTTACACATCTAGCAGACATGGAGCAACGTTAGTAGCGTCTGCTGTTTAGGTAGTTTACAGTGGGTTTTTAGACCTTTTCCACAGAAAACAGCTGCCTGCTGTGACCAAAAACTATGAGAGTGGTGAGAGTGACAGTAAAGTCTAGCCGGACAGCTAAACAATGAGCTGAAACTCACTATAAAGCTGTGTCAAGCTGAGGGGAGCTGCAGGTTCAGGAGATACATATCTGTAGGTTCATCACTATAAGTGACCCCTTTCACATTGTTATTTGATCCATTGTTATGATAAAGATATCGATTGTAGCCGCTTTAAAGCCGTAAGCGTTCGGTAGAGAAATGAGACCAAAACCAGGAAGTAAGAAACACGACTCCTGGTGAGGTGTGAATGTCTTGTGACAGGCAAAAAGGTAGTGTAAAGATGTGTTCAGACAGAACATGGACACAAGTTTCTTGCTCTACTCATGTGAATTTGACCACTGGTGTGTTTTTGCTGTCTACAGTATGTTTATTCGCCCCAAAATTCAATGTACCAGCTGCATAGATGTTAGCTGTAGCTTGCAAGCAACATCAGCACCAACTGGTGTCTGTATGTGATTTTGTGCTCATCTCAGACTCTCCAAACCCTTTCTGTTAAATTTCTTTCAGATCCTCTTGCCGCTGCCAGTCTGAACTGGAGTCATGAAACCTTGAGATGAACACAATGTTTTTGCTAAAGTGAATGCATTCTCAACTAGCAAACACGCTTCTTATCCACTTTTTGCTTTTCGAGTCCACTCGCGTCTTTGCCTTGACATTATATGCAATCACGATGTCTCTAAAATACACGTCATGTTCTGTCCAAACACACCTTCTCTACTAGTAGCACAAGTAGAGAAGAATCATAAAGCACAGCAAACTGGCAATGTCAGTTACATGGCAACATCTACAGTTTGCTAACACAAAGATTATGTGAGGCTGTAGCAGCAAAACTGCCGAGTGTTGAACTGAGTAATGAGGTAGAGGTGAAGAGAATTCTGTTCTGTTCATAGAATTTAAAAATACATGAGCAAAGCTTGAAAGCAGATTGTCTGTACAGAAACAATGTCCTGGTTACTTGCATTTATCCTCACTTTGATACTACACACATCATTTTGCAAACTATATAAACTATATTTCTCTATAGTTCTCGCTGTTTCTGAGTTATCCAACGGTTTCCATAACTACCAGCTCTTCCAGCTCAGTAATAATCAGGTCTGTCTCATGTCCAGCTGAAAAACACTGACTATATCTCTAGCCTCTTCTAATTATGGACAAAACTACCTTCTTCTTCATCACTTATCCAAGGGTACGTCTTCTATCTGTATGTGAATAGTTGAGCTCTGACATAAAGATATCTACAGTATACATTTTCCAGGACTTGTATGGAAACCTCCCTAAATCCAGTCCGCTTAATCCAACTTTTCTTAAATTGTCAAAGGAGCCTCGTCAGCAGGAAGACTCATGTCCAAAAAAAAGTCGAGGTTGAAAGATGGTCTTCTCTTTTCCAAACACCATCTCTCTGCATGTTGAACACTATAATTTAAAAGCATACGTCCAAACTACTTGAGTGGAATCCGTTGCTGATGTTACGAGTAGATGATCAGGATGGATCCATACTGAGAGATGAATTAAATAACTGAAGGCTAGAACAAAATACTTTGTGATGATAGAGCATGTAGTAACCACATTGTAAGGCCTGCTGACAGTGGGGAAAGGCTCAATCTTCATTTGTAATGAGGAGGCCAGGTGTGTGTATGTGTGTGTGTTTAGATGTTACGGTCAGAGCAGTGCCCCAAATGTGTAACGCAGGAAAGGTCAGCAGGACAGATTCCCAGACTGTTAAACAGCAAGAAGGGACGTTCAAGTACAAGCGCTGTGTTCCCTCTCTGCATGTCTGTCTCTCTTGGTGTTTCTCTGTCTCACGCTCACACAGACACACACACACGCATGCATGGTGTAAAGACAACACACTCCTGATTTATTGGCTCTCCAGGGCCCTGATAAAACTCATACTGAATGACCTCATTTGTACTGCTAGAAGATGGAACAGACAGACACTGACTGTGTGAGTTTTCTTTGGCAACACTTGTGATTTGGACGACACAACTCATTGTCATGACAGAAACACATTTGTCAGGTTGGTCTCTTCTCTGTTTTTTCCTGTTTATCTTGTTTTATGTCTTCAGTGTTCCCCTAGGATGGACTTGTGGCAGCAGAGGTGAACTTTTTTTTTTTCACACGCATGCAAATATTTTTTTGTGTGCTCACAAAGCTCACCCTGGTTTCTATGTGTCTCCCGGCACCAGAAGGGCTCTTGAGGCCTAAGTACAGTAGCTATATTTGTGCACAGTAATGAGCAGGAGAACTGTCTGTCTAGCTTACACATGAGGTGTCTCAAGATTTAGGAAAATACACTTTTATTGAACATAATGAAAGTATAATCTTTACAATAATTATTGACATTTCTTGAACAAAAAGTATATTATACCAACAACCACCCATATACAGTAAAATCACATAACACAAATACTACAGCAATCCAAAAGGTCATGCATCTTCCCACTCCCACTGCACGCACCCTGAGGCAGGCAAATTGTTTGCTGCAGTGCAAGGCGACATCATACCTGAAGCAGCTTGCCTACAACAAAGCAACCCCTTGTATTTTTAAAATAAAGTCCAGGACTGTTTTCAGCCTGGAACATTGTGACGTTACTTCCACCACTGAAATAATGCATCTCAATACTGTGGTTTTGAACAAGATTTCACTGAACAGCCCAAGAGGAGCACAGCACGGTCAGAATTTTTATATTTTCCACTCCAAAAGTTGGAATGACCCGTTTTGGACTTCTCCAAAATGTTTTGGGTTTTTTTAGCAACTTTTTTTTTTACAATTAACTTATGTGAGGCCTTTTTCACATTTATGTGTTTTCACTTATATAGCTGGCCTCTCTCCTCTCCTCCCCTCTTCCCCATTAAGCTGAGGTATAAATCAGTGAGGACGGTGGGTCAGTGAAGTATTCCAGCCTCCAGTGTTTATAGATCCCACCATGAGTCTCTGGATTACATTACTCCTCACAGAGATACAAAGTGATGTGACGCAGCATTACTTATGATCTTGCCTGGGCGAGTGTGTGGGATTCAGCTGGAATTATAGGCTCATGAAAACACCTGCACTGACACAACATTTAGATATTATATAGATACTATAAGAGTCTGAATAAATGTGAATATATTATGGTATGGAGCTGTGTGCTGCAGAGGAAGTGTGGTGTGGTTGTACATGTGTATGCATATAGTATGGCAACTGACATGAAATATATATTCAAATTGATATACTGCAGAATATAAGTGTTGCATATACTAACAGTTACTTGCAAGTGTGTACCTCACATGCTCAGCCTCTCATCTGAGGAACATAAATAAAAGGTAATGAGCAGGTAGTGGACAGTGAAGGGGTGTTTTTGTGTTTTACAGCGTGAGCCAGGACCATGGGTTTATGTGAACATGGGAATAAAGTGTACAGATAGAGAGAGAGAGCAGCAGCAGCTAAAGATGAGCCAGATATCAGTTCAGAGACATGTTGCAGTGTCTGTGTTCCTGAGTGGTTCTACACATGGGTGGATTAACCCAGCCCTGAGCCCCTGTTAACCACCATTCCTCCCACTCTCTGTGCAATGTTTATAGTTTTCTGTGCTCGAATACTACGTAATAATACTACAAATTCACTTGGGAATATACAGTATAAGACACATAAGCAACAAACTGAGACAATGAAGGTCTTTTAAACTAGATTTGGACACGGGACCTCTTCAAGAGAGGGCCTCGGATGCACGTTAAGGTCCTTACCATGTCAGATGATACTGTGCTTTAGGGGTACATACAGTAATCCAAAACAAAATTTCAATTCAATTTACCAATTGGTAAATGGTAAGGCTGGAGCTTCTGGAGCCCCTCAAGTTCTGGGGCCCTGCATGGGGGAGTTGCCCACTTGCCTGGTTGGTTATCCAGCATTGATTCTACAAGGACTGTATACGTATACTGTATATATTATTTAAATCAGATATAAGACTGGCAGTGTTATGCACCTTTGGTATGATAGATATGATGATTGATTATATATTTATTGATAAATGTTACAGTAGTTATTCATGCGAAGCTCTTATAACCTGAACTAATTCTAACAAGACATTTTTAATAGCACTTACATATATGAATGTATGTCATTTATTTCAGATGTTTTACTAGAGAAATTATGCAAGTGTGGTGTGGGAGAACTTTACGTGAAAGTCCTGCACACAGAGAAGTATTTCAATCAGGAGAGACTAACTTAAAGAGGGGCTTGGAGAGTTATTAACGGAAGGAATTTATTTGACACACCAAGCACCATGAGCCGCGCGGGGCTCATTGACCTAAACCTGGACACACTCTGGGGGTGGCTCTGATGAAAAATGGAAGTCGGAAGGTGAAGTTGGGTTGCACGGGTCAATCGGGCCCTAAAATGACAGAAAAGACCCTGAATAGTGACATGAAAATGTCACATGCAGAAATCTATATTTCAGTTCAAAACACATAATTTGTGGTCACATGTTGAATTAACATGCAAAGACATTTTCTTTACATTTGACATGTTCCCATATGAAAACCAACATGTGTACTAAGCTATTGTTCTATAAAGTCATGACTTTGTGACTTCTTTGAAAATATGAAATGTTGGCCTTGGTTCTCACAGCAGCATCAGTGGCGCTGTAGTGTTTGACGTCTGTTTGAAGTCAGCAGCTTTGACAAATCTCCTGTGTTTTCAGAAGTGCTCACAGATTACATGTTACTCTGCTGCTGGCTGGAGCTAATGATGTTGTCTTTCCAAACTTTAGCTTTGAGGAAAAATGGTTCGGTGTGATGGATGTTCTCTTGTAACCCTGCTAATTGGCTCTGTTGGTGTATGCGTGAGTGTGTGTGTTGGGCTCCAGGGCCTGGATGAGGAAAGGGTGATGTAATGCAGAATGAGGGCCTCGCTGCTGAGTAGCATGTGTGTGTGTGCGCGTGCGTGCGTGTGCAGATTGCAGAGAAAGAACAATTGATGGATATAACTGAGATGTATTTTGGCTCAGTGTGGGTGAATGACATCATCTTGCCCTGACACACATCATCATGCACTTACACACACACACACACACTCACACACTCTTGTTCAGAGTGAGAAGAATCAGTCATCATTTATCAGTGTGTGTTCAAAGTTCACTTGCTCCTGGGAAAAAGAATATGACATTCTCACACTGAGTATATTTTAGTATTTAGTCAGTAACGACATGATAGCAGGTGTGTCGGGGAAAACTTTTTTTGGCATGAATGGTCCAATATCAGGACGTCACATACTAGCAAAACTGTTGGTAGTGACAATCGAAAGGAATATTGATGATTGTCGGTTGCTGTGTGTTCTAGTGTCTCTCCCTGTTTATCCACATGCCGTTTACTTCCCAAAGTCCATCCAGTTCTTGAGGTCACATCCTCACAGCAGTCCCCAGTATCCTCTGTACTGTTGACATTAGGGGCCTGTCCACTTCCACTCACACCTATCTAATCCTGACGCCGTCCCACAGTCCAGACTCATTCACTGTGAGTCTCCCTCAGTCTGCTCACTGTCTCTCTGATATCTCTCTCCCCTCTGCAGAGTGCATCAGCCGGCCAGTGTGAGCATATGACCTTGGTTTAAGGGTTGACTTTCATGTTTCTGACGAGATGCCACTAAATAAAAATCAGCTGCACTTTGTTTATTTTTCCTGTGTGACCAAAATACTGGGAGTACACAGCATCCAGTTTTCCACAATAGCAGATGGGGAACACCTGTTAAATGTCACTGAAACAGACATTGTTTGTTCTCAATTTAGACAGCATTAGTTCAAACTACTTTAAAGCTGCAGTGGGCCTTTTTGCACACTGGTTCCTCCTATGCTCATGCTTTACATTATTAACTACAGAAGATAATCCTGGTATATCCTTCTCCTTTTGCTAGGAAAATAGCAGTTGTCTTTCGAGTGCTGCTGTCTGAAAGTAAAGAGCGTTTTGGTTTTATTTGTCCAGGAGATATTCCTCTCTTGAGATTTCTGCCTCCACCCCAATACAATGAAGGTGAATGGACGTTTGTGGGGCTCACAGCATTGAAGAACAACATTTAAAAAGTTAAACAGCAACATTGCAGTTACACTGGCCAATCCACTGAACGTACTGTCAGCAGTTATAATGAAAGCTGTTCACAGGGACAGAAACAGAAGATTGTTTCTGGAAAGAATAGTGGCTCATTTATACAATTTTGTTGATGCTGTGAGCACCCCAAACAGACTCCTTTCAAAAATACTGAAGAATTGAACACTGCGCCATCACTTGCAGTCCCAGATAATGTTAAAGGAACAGTTCGACATTTTAGGAAATGCGCTTATTTGCTTTCAGCCAGCAGCCGTTTAGCTTAGCTTAGTCCAAAGGTAACAAAATCCACCTACCAGCACCAGAGTGCTGCTCGGGCCACATATTTCTGTCCGAAACCGACCCGAGTTCGAGAGAGTAGTAACCGAGCCCGACCCGAACCCGATAGGCATTCTGTTCTTATGTCCGAACCTGACCCGACCCCGACACAGTTAATGTAAGCTGAAGCAAATCGAAATGTCTCCATACGTCGATTTCCCTTCCTGGTTTTCGGTAGTTTTTTAAACTTCCCAGTTGACATATTCTGTTTGACGTCCTCCATTGTTAGCTAGGCTACATAAATATTTACTGCCTGTGTTGTGTTAATGTGTTGTCACGTAAATAACAAACCCCAGCACTGAAGCACCATGTCAAGTGTGACGTACCCGAACCCGAATATCATTTTTGTCCAAATCCAGCCCGAACCAGCACCTCTGAAATTCGCTTATTAACTTGTTATATCTTGTTTGTTTAATTTGTACAAAAACCAGTGTACTGCGGTATGTGCTGGACTATTTCTTGGCCTGACGCACTAACTTCCTAGAGTCCTCACGATGATGATAAGAGATCTCTTGAGATTTCTGCTTGCACCCCACTATGATGGAGATAAATGGAATTTTGTTTGTGGTGCTCACTAACTAATGCCACCTTCTCCGTTCATCTCTCCCTCCCTTCCCTCATCACACCCTCACTCCTTCCCCTCCTATTTCTTTCTGTCCCACATCTTCCTCATGTCTTCCCGATTACATTTTGTCCACTAGTAATACTCAAAGCCTGGCTCAGGGGCCACTTGCACTCTGATAAGACATAAACTCTGAGAGATCCTTGGAAACATTTTACTGCTGTCTTCAGTTACATGTGCAGTATGATCCACACACAGTGGTGCTTCATAGCTCATGTTCAGTAATTTCATCCACATCTCTTGTGGAAACAATAAATAATAAAGCCTCTTGAGACAGCAGACTGGTTAATGTGAAGCAGACATTAGCAGAGAGCCGAGGCTTCTTTGTCCTTCTGAAGGCAAAGATGGATGATGCTGCGAAAATAAACCAAACCCTGACACTGAAAGTGACCCCACGTGGTTGTTCTGATATACACAAATCCCATCTCGTTGCTCTCTTCAACCCTCCCAAAGATGTATATCCGGAACACCTTCTCCTCCCCAGCACTCTGTCTGGATCAGTTCAAATCTCAAGTTTCCATCATCACTCGTCCGCCTCCCTTCATCTGTGCTCCGTCAACCCTCCTCCCTCCTCCCCGAAGTTTACCAGAGAGACTCACACTACATCGCTCACCTTTCTTCACATTATCCTCCTACATCTACCTGTCCTCTTAGTTACTGTTACGCCTGTCAAGCTTTTCATTCTCACACCCAGCACATATTCAGTTTACAATGACTCAAAACTCCCAGTCATTCTTTAAACAGTGAGTAAGACAAAAGCAGCTTCTCATTTCTTGCTGACCACCACAGACTTTGTTGAACTGTAGCTAATGATAACGCTGAACTCCATGAGATGGTTGATAATGCTGTCTCTAGCTGATTTTTAAGCTTATTTGTTTTAAAACAAGATCCTTGTCAACAAGTCTTAAATATGCACATGACGGATACGTACTGGATATGCTAAAAGACTGAGGCTAAAGCTGGAGGCAAAAAGTCAGCATCCTCACCACTTGATCCATTTAAAAGACATGGAAATAAGGAGCAGCACTGTGTTACATCCTAGTGTTATCATACAGTATTTTACGTAAAAATGAAATTAAAATGTTATTTGTTCTAACATAACCCTTATTTGACAGCTTACTAAAAAAACATACTTCAACTAAGAGGTTAGATTTATGCTTTTACCTTCGTATTGTCAGAAAGTATACTCAACTTTTCAAGAGAAAAGGATTTGAGGAGGAGGAATAACCAGTGAGTTTGGCAAATGTTAACACTAATGCAAGTTTGGCTAGAGTTTCTGGCGTGTAAACCAAATAAAGAGCACTCTAAACTCTAATATGCTAACTTGGCTATTTTTCTAACGTAACCTGTAATCTCATATAATAATATAACTAATGACAGGCCCCTTGCGTTTAGAAATAGTGCCAGATTACTATTGTCGGTAGTAAGCTAGTTAGCCGGGCACGCTAATGTTTGCAGATAACGTTAGAGCAGATAAACACACAGTTTAATCCATTCCTTACACTTGTGCTGTTGTGTTTTTTGGTTTTGGAAAAGTGATTCAAACTCACTACAGCCCCATGGACACAGTTTCATCATGTGGAGAAAGTTACAGTTGCTAAGCTATGATCGGAAAGTTTCAGTTTGGGAGCGGGGTTTAGCCAATAGAGCACTTTCACAGCATCATCCCTTTACAACCTCATTTTATTCAGACTTCTTATTGTCATTGCGTATTTAAGGCATTGAAAAAGGACTGTATATTGATATTATCTTCCTCTTTATCTGGGTGGCCTTACAAGCACTGAGTCTACTTTGCCAAAACACTTGTGGAACTAAATAAGATTCAGTATAAACATGACACAATAATAGCAAATTGGTACTAATTGCACTCAAAAACAATGCATTTCGTTTTCTTTCGCTCTCCCTCTCTCAGCTCCATATGCAGTTAATTAAAGTTGTGCTTTGAAGTGTCAATGACATCATGACTTGGCTGCCGTCCCCGTGGCCCTGTTTAGGCATGACGGGTTCCCATGGAAACTCTGATGTCATGTGGGGGGGTCGGGTTGAGGCGAGGTGGAGTGGATGATGTTTTTAGGCCTGTTTTCAGGTGAAATGGGATGTCTGTTAACACACGTACGGGCAGCAACAGTGCTGTGTGTCAGCAGACTGGGATCACAGCCAGCAGATAGCCTGTCTGTCAACCTAGAGACTCATACAATGCACTGCCTGGCACGATCTGCTGTGTGTTATTGCGTCTCACTTTCGGTTTCCAGGCAGAGGTGTCAGAGCCAAACTGTCCTGCATTTACAGTTCAAGACTGATGAAAAGAGAAATAATCTGGCTGGAGTCCCTGGCAAAGTGTTCCCACTGAGAGAAATCACCATAAATAGACCAAAAATCTACCCTTTTACAAAGTGCAAATGCTTACAAATACTGCTTTTAAGATTTAAGATTCATATAAGTACAGAGCTGGAGACAAGAGGTGATTGGCTAAGCATGTAGCATAAAGCTGGCTCACTAATTAAAGGTGGGGTAGGCAGTATTTTTCTTTTGGCGTTATAGGGCAGAAAATAATAATAATAATAACACACACACTTTTCAGACTGCAGACGCCATATGGAAGGGACCAAACATAAGAAAATGAAAAACATAACAGCGTCAGTCCTTAAGATCAACACGACATTTTTCAGGAATTGCAGCCAATCCAGGCAGAGACACTGTTCACAAACTTCATCGCACAATTTGTAATTATCTGTAGCGGACCATGCTCGACCAATATTTAAAAAGATGTTCACTGGTTGCCAAACTGCCAAACAATATGGCTGTGCAGATGTACATGAGCTGAAATTTTTGTCGGCATAAGGTGGTACTCCAAGACTTTCTTCAAGGTTGGCAGGTCTGTAATTGACGTAAAACCAAAGTAATTGCTGATTTCATACCATGTAGCTAGAAGTTGTTGGAATATCTTACCCTCAAAGATGTATAATGTTTGTATCCACTAGCTACTCATGGCCTGAAGCCTGGAGTGTTGGATGATGTTCTGGGGTAGAGAGCTTACAAAAGCAGCGCCCACAACAGGAAAACAATATCACAATGTCCATAAAAACTCAGTAAAACTTGCCAAACAATGCATGCAGCTCGTGTATCTTCACAATATTGCTAAACCATTTCCACAAAATCCCCTCATGGCTGTTTTCAGCTTGTTTGTTGGCCACAAGTCCTGCTGAGTCATACCTCACAAAGGCTAAACTGAAGCCTCAAAGCCAAAGGATTGCCGCTGAATTTGCATCTAAGAGTGAGTGACTGAGAGAAAAGTCATTGAGCAACTTTTTTCAACACTTTTGACCAACAAACATTTTTGACACTTTCATCAAAATGATCCTGATTAAACCTCCGATATGATCTTCTTAAGATTATTTTTGGACCCGGCTTTGGTACTTTAGTTTTCCTCATTAAAGCAACTGCTGTATATTATGGTCACTGCAACCTAAAGATCTATTAGTATAAATATGGTCGGTACATGTTGCTATTAGGGTGCCATCACTCTTCAATGGTACTCTAGTTGGTTTCTCCAAGTAATATTTGCTTGCACTGGAAGGTCTATAACAACTTCTATCTCCACCGGTATAAGATCCTGCCTAAGGCAGGCAAAAACCACTGTACGCTTCCTGCCCAACACCGAATTTTAAACAGACAGAGTTAGCGACTAAATAGTGAACATTTAGCTGTGGAGCATTTAGTAGCTACAGAGCCAGATATTTTTCTCAGGAGTTGGGGGAGACCAAACCAGACCTAAAAGTAGAGTGAATATTGAACTGAAATTCGTCAGAAACAGAACTCCAAATACTGTAAATGCTAATGTTGCTCTGTGCCTGCTAGATGTGTGAATACGCATTTGCAAACACATTTGCCATGTCAACTTTATATGGTGATTATATGTGAATGTTGCATTTACAGCTTATTAACTAGTTAATACTAATAATCTATAATAATACATCATATTTTATAAGATAATTATAGGTTTTGGATGAAAATTGTAATGTAACAAGTAGGCATAGTTGAATAAAAAGTACAATACTTCCCTCTGAAATGTGGTGAAGTAGAAGTGTATGTATAAACCATAATGTTCAAGTTCACTGTACGCCTTGAACATGAAGCTGAGTGAATCTACTGATTTCTAAGAATGAAACAGTCAACTTTTATAACGTGCTATGTGTTGATTATCAGTAGCAACCCACATGTAGCCTGACTCATTTTCATGTTTAGACAAAGATCAGTTTGGCAGTTTGCTCTCATACAGCTGCTTTCTGCAGGCAATGTTTGCATCTGTAAGTGTGTATGTGCATGTTTATGGGAGTTTGAGGGAGCATGGACATATTTGTGTTCGGCTTAAAGCGGCGGTGACGTACACTGTTCTCTGTGGGCGAACTCAGAGCCCTCTTGTTAATGTTTACAGTCTGTAACCAGCAGTCAGAGAGAGAGAGAGAGAGAGTGAGTGTGTGTGTGTGTGTATTAGATGGATTTTGGTGATATGAGCATATCGCTGACGCAAAGAGGGTATTGTAAGTGTGTGTGTGTGTGTGTGTGTTTGAATGTGTGTACCCCTACCCCCTTAAAGAGTTAGTGTATAGGGGAATGTGGATGATGACAGAGGGGAAATTAGAGAGGACCAAGGCAGAATGTGGTTGAGTTTGGCATCTTTACAGTTTCACTATGTTCATACTAACATACCTATAATTAACAACTTAATTATAAACAACTTATTCCGTAATGACCATCTATCAAACATTATTCACTTAAATACAGCACTGAATTCTCCTTTCATGTTGCCAACTGTAAACTGATGCCAAACAATGTGCTGAAATAAAACCACTGGTGACACTGAATGAACTAGGAGGAGACAGAAGCTGTGTTGGTGTTTTAGAAAAAAGTTCTTCTTGCTAAAAAAAAAACTAATTTGAATGAAATTTACATCTGGCATTTCCAGGCTTCCTGACAGGATGTAAATTTAAAAATCGAATACGACACCGAAACCAGCCTGTTGTAAGTCAGGTTAATGCCAGCTCAAGATGTACAAAGTGTACACAACATATTTACATTTACAACACTAGTTCTGGCACAAGATTAATCATGGAATTTTTCAAATAAAAGACAATAGTTATGACCTTTGTTTAAAGCATTATCAAACGATAGATTGCTGTTGAATCATAAATAGATGTATATTCAGTAATCCCACTTTCCTGGAAATACAAAAAAGTTTCACTGGATTTGTTTTATCTTCATATGTCGACATTTTATGAACTGTATCATGCAGTCATCGTATTTTCCAGTAAAAGCCACAGATAGAACAGTGTGAGAAACTTCCTGACATCAGAATGTGTCATCCACTCGACCACTGTTTCTTTCCTTGTTTTGACTTATTGTGCAACGTTTTGTGTACCTGAAGGCAGTTATCTCAATGACAGATCTGTGTTTGGACTGATTTAGATCTGTGTTCTTTCAGTTTGGTTTCACTGTTGTTACGTTTGACCACACTCAGGTGAAACATCTCCCATAACGAGCATGAGAGAGTATCACAGAGCTACATCTGAAATTGAACTAAAATGTGTTGAAATGGATATCGGATGGTGTTAGAGGTTAACAGCAGTATGAACAGTCACTAAATATATAAATAAAGCCAAACTTTGACTATACCATAGTTGTTAGCATACTTATATTTTGTAGTGTAATTTTTAGGTCAACCCCCCAAAAACTGTCCAGAAACCATGCACAGACTGTATAGACATTCTGTGGCACAAACTCTTTCAAATACTTCTCCGTTTTGTTCGGACCAATTGTCCTAAGTCTGGTTTTGGCAGATAATAATATCTCGTGACATAAAATAGTCTTTGAATTTTGAATCTGTTTTAAAGTAAAGTTGTGGATTCATTTCGAGGTAATTTTCCTGGGAGCTGTAGTTGTTTATATGCCAACAAATGAATCATTCCTTAACTTTCAAATCACAAAGGTTTCAACTTCCTATTGCAAGTGCTGTACTGGAGGCCAGCTTGTGTAAAACATGGAAAGCAGACCCCCGGAACCTGCAGCGAGTTACAGAAGCTAGTGGAACAGAAGCTAGCCCAGATGTGACGTCAGGACTTCGACTGCCATCTGGCAAGAGGTCAGTCAGCTCATGTTAGTCTGTCAAGGGAGATTTGCTGCTTATATGATGTGACAATGACTAATAGACCTAGCAGTTATGAAATTAGCTAGCAAATGTGGGAACAAAAGCAACAAAGCCTGCTTGATTTTAGCAGGGAAGCTAGCTAGCTTAAAAACTGTGGGACAGAATCCTGCTAAACCATTCATTTCTAATAAGTTCTATAATTTTTGATTATTTAAAATGGTAAATGCCAGAATCTCTGTGTTTGTCTGATGTTCAACGTCAGACACGGTTTAGGACACAAAGTAGTAGCTGTTTATTCTAAATACATTCAATGAATATAACATAAGTCAAAATACCCAGCGTGGAAGAAAACTCTGCTTCAGTAGTTTTATTTTTCAGACGTGAACTTTAAAATGGAATTAACTGATGACTTTCTCCACCATCTCCTGAGGGATATATCTGGCTCTTTAGCTGCCAAATGCTCCACTGTGTTTGCCAGCTAGTTGCTAACTGTGTCTTTCTGCTGTGCTAGACACATGGCGGGTTTTTTTCTCACTGCAAACAGCTGCCTGCTGCGGCTGGAGACAAGGTTGACGAGAGCGATGAAACTGAACCAAAATAGAAAAGTTGCAGGCCGTAAAAAAACAAAACAAATAGCTGAAAGATGTTAAAATGCTCCGTTTAAGCTGAGGGCATCTGCAGAGTTGAGTGATAATTCTTTGTGGCTTTGTCACTATGAGCATCCTCTCTTCACATTACACATAGTCATTTATTCCATTGTTAATATGGACCTATTGATTAGTGCAGCTTTATACTTAAAGCTGATTATGAACGTGATCCTGGTCATTAGTGTAATACCTGAGTTTCTTATGAAAGCAAGACTCAGTCAATAAAACTGAGCTTCACACCAAGGATCTGGCCAGTACAACTTGTTCCCACTTCAGCTCATGAGCATTAGGCAGAACTTTTTGAGGCAAGGTACTTTTATTTACTGTTGTACTCACATTTCCCCAGCTGGTTGTGGGATTTTCAAAACTGTGATTTTCTGCTCCCAGATCTGTTAGGAGGTTATTTTAGAAAATACAAAGGCATCAGTGAGGGAATAACAATGGCTTTCTTCATTTGCTTTTTACTTTTTGCAGATGTTAGACGCTTGACAACAGTGAAATATTTTTGTCCATAAGTGTGCTATATATCACAAACCCCAAATGTCTCCCAGGCTGCTACGTGACCTAATCCACACTTAATCAGTTGAGGCAGACTCCCTGCACAGAGGAAGAGGTGTGTTTGCAAATGTCTGCAATATCAACAAATAGTTTTACTGGCTGAAGAGCAGATGAGAAGAAAATCAGAGTGTGTGTGTGTGTGTGTGTGAGTGTGAGAGTGACCTCTCCTCCTCAATAATCACGCTGGACGTTTACAACCTCAGCTCTGCACAGAGAGAGCCAGCGTCACAGAAGTAAAACATATTTAGTCATTATCAAAACAACGAAAAAGCTCAACCAGGATCGTGGGCGGCAGTTCGGAGAGAGAGAGAGAGAGATCTATTGTTGTGACGACGGCTGAAGTTTTTCATTTCAGACCATTCTGATTCATGCGGGTCATACCTGCTAACTCATTGTTACAGGAAAGCAGTGGTTCTCAAAGTGTGGTCCAGGGACCCTCACAGGGCTTACAGGGACTGTCAGGGTGCCTTAAGCAAGTTTCAGTTCACTATAATAAAGCTTAATTGAATTTTATATACTATAATTTATTGAGCCACATAATGATGTCATGCATTGAGTCATGCTTTCGCTCCGCAAACAAAGGTACTGAAAAAGTATTGATTTCTTACAGCAGTATTACTTGATGTATTTTAGGCTACATCCACATTAATATATTTCTCCATACACACAAGCATTTCATCACCGTTTCAGAAGTAATCTCAGTACATACTACACCCCTGAAAACGCATGTCACGTGACCATTCACATGCACCATGCATGCACATGCCGGTGTAAACAGGAAGCAGATTGTCTAGTCTGCGTTGGTTGCTTAGTTGCAGGAAATACTACGAAAGAGCAGCAATGGAGAAAAGTAAGAGCAGAGATTTCTGTGCTTGGACCGACAACCAGGTGGAACTGTTACTGAAAGTAAGCGTTGTCATTTGTTATGTATGTTGAATTAACCGCTGGTAGTCAAGGCTGATGTCGTTTGTTTTCTTCCGGAAGGGGTCACATGATAGGGCCGTGACGAATCAGGGAAGGACACGTCATGGCTGACAAGACCCAAACATCATTTGGGTCTGCGTCATCATTTTAAAACATCTCCATATCTAACCCTCATATATAACCCTAACCCACTAAAACGCAATCCGGAGTTTTCAAACTAAAATGGGGTCAGCAGCGTTTTAAAAGGTCTCCATTTTAGGGGTTCGAAAATGCTGGAGTAGTGTGGACGCTAGGTGTAAACGTAGCAAAAGTTATGCGTTTTAAAACAAAAATGTATTAGTGTGGATGTAGCCTTAGTATATCTGTTAAGTTGTCACTGTGATTGGCTTTATTGACATAAAAAATTAGGGCGTTTTTATGAAGCTGGCTTCGTCATGTTGCTGCTACACAGAAACATGCCTGTGAAAGGTTGACCACTATATATCAGTGTTTTTAAGATCAGCCTTTTCAGCTGTTTCCACTCTAGAAAACATTTTCAACAAGCTCAACTTTCAAGGACGGAAAACTGTGTCAGTGGAGAACAAGATACATTCATCGATTTATCAGCATAAACGTGGACATAATCTAAGACACAACCGCAATCTCCGCTTTTAAAAGCCTCAGACTGATGAAGCTGATACCTGTGACCTCTGACCTCTACAGTGGTCTGTTGCCGTCTGTGCCTTGCACCGCCCCCAGCAGACTCATAATAAAACCCTGAGGGGGTGTTGAGTATGAGTGTGTGAGAGAGACGGAAAGGTGGGGGGACAATCTTCCAGTAAATCACCTCACCAAGCCCCCTCCTCATCTCCCAACGCTCCCTGTTGCACCGCTGTCTCTCACACACTCCTTAACACACACACACTGTTGACAGTAAGCAGGAGGGTGGAATGTTGTATTTGCATGAGTGTCTGTTGTGCGTGCGCACACACACACACACACACACACACACACACAATTGCTATCTGGTGTCGAATGTTTGCTCTGTTGGGGTCCATTTACAAGGGGGAGGGTGGTGGTCCTCAGCAGCCAGCTTGTCTGTCTGTCTCTACAATAGAAAAGAATAGAAGATGATAGAAACATGTGAAAGAGTACATCTAGGGAACCAGTGGAAGATGAACCTGAACTCAATTTAATCCCCTCTATTGGCTCTATAGGCATTCACGCTGTAGTTGTGGTGTACATCTATGGTATACAATAAGTGTGTAATAGATCTGACTATTGTGCCAACCTGTGGCTGTTTGCCATATGATTATCACTGACAGGAGCTTATATCTTTATTCAGCACTGCATTACCGTGTACAAAACCACCAGTCAGATTTTCCCTCTTGACCTGTTGCAGTTCTTAGCAAAATACCATTACAGCAAGGGGATGGAAAGATAATGATATAGAGGGAAAGAACTACAGACAGAGCCCAGAGAGAGGCAGAGGGATCGGGGGTTTAGTGCGTGTGTTTTGGTTGGCTGTGAGAAACAAACTGATGAAACAAACTGATGTGGAGATTGAGACATTAATTATCTCTATTGACACTACAAACCGAATCAGATTATGTCCTGATTCAGGTCCTGTGTGTTTAGTGTTGGACATCGTTGTGTGCATTTTAGTTGTGACCTCCCAAAGGTCTGCTGACAACACAACATTTAATAATTAACTTTGGTACATGTACATGGTCAGTTGTCAATAAGTAAAATAAAATTTAATAAATGAATCTCACTATCAACACAAGATGTTGTGGGAATGAACCCACAGCATCCGTATTGATGCTGTATTTATGATTGAAATTACTAACAAGTTAACACACTCGCCATCAACACAAAGATACTTGCTATTAAGAAAAAAAAAGGAAAAGAATAATGGCTGTTGGCGATAATTTTGGTTTTTCGTCTAAGTGGCCATTCTATACATGTGATAATAAACTCAGATAATACACTACAATAACACACCTGGCAGGCATTCTTTACCTCTCTATTATGTTCTCACATCAGGACACCTTATCATACATAAGAGGTTTGGTGGAACACAAATAATGCAACACTTATGTATTTTCAAATAAAAAAGGATATGAATGGATGAGAGAGGTAAAGAAAAAGGTGGCACTGAGCAGGGAAAGGTGATAGAAAGGAGAGGAGAGGAAGAGGTGCAGTACGAAAGTGGAAGAGAGGAGGAGTCCTCCTTCCGATAGTTTACACAGTGCACGGATATAAAGCTGCCCGGGCCGTCCCTCTCTCCCCTCCCCTCACATTTACTACTCTTTCCATGTTGTTTCTTCCCTCCACCACCACCCTCCTCTTTTATCCCTCCCTTTCTCCTCCCTTCTCTGGGCCAGAGGAGAGGAGGGATCAACCTGAGAGTTTAAACAAACCAGAGAGCCGGCAAGGCAGAGCAGAGCTCACACACACTCACACACAGACACACTCATACAGCTGTTCAGCGCTGAGGGAACTCCAGTGAGCTGTGCCGGAGAGCGAAGCTGAGGTAGGTTTGCTGCCGCTGTGAGGGAAGATTACCTCACTGCTGTGTTTTATGGCAGTTATGAAACATAGCTGGCTCAAAGAGATGAATACGCTCCTTTAAAAACAGATTCTCTTGTTCAGTGTGTTAAAGTCAGTCAGAGCAGTTGTGTTTGAATCAAGTTTGTGATGTTTTGTTGTAGATTCTGAATGAAATAATTTAGTATAAGCCTTCATTTAATTGTTACTATCTTGCTGCATATTTGCACAGGACATCACATAGCCTTGGTTGGTTGGTTCTTTTAAGAGTTTCACAGCTGTTCACAAGCTAAAGGTTAAGTCATGTCCCTTTTGTGCTTTCAGACAGAAGACACATTGAGACACCTGTACCTTAAAGACAGAGCTTATTGAAGGAGCCGTAGCCTGGGATGGAGCTGAAGGAGTGGGAATAAACCAGACCAGACCTTTGCCACCCCCCCCCCCCCCCCACTTCCGAAAACTTTCACCTTCCAACCCTTGATCGTCCCCCTCACCTCCAGCCAAACCCTCAGCACACTGACTGAAGCTAAACATTCTCCAGTGGCCAGAGGATCTCACTCTCAGGCATTAACTCCCAGACTGGCCTGTTTCCAGAGGGTCACTAGTGGCTACAGCTGTACCGATGGAAACCCCAACCCTGGCTGAGATGGGAGACTTGTGTCACCCCCGGTCTTCCTCTCCAGAGGGGGAGACTGTGTGTGCAGCTCTAGCCCGCTATGAGAACACTCTCCGAGATGCCATCAGGGAGATCCACGTGGACGTCAGCGTTTTTAAGCTGGGCATGGAGCGTCGCCTGGAGGAGACAGCCAACGTGAGCGGGCCTCTCGGACGAGCTGTGGCTCAACTCCAGCAGGAGAACCGGCAGCTCAGGAGTCAGCTGGAGGCTCTTACTCGACAGGTGGAGCTCCTGAGTGGGATGACGTGTGACAGGGGCACCTTGCTTAACAACAGCCACAATCACAGTCAGAATCACAGGAATCACCTTAGTGACATTCAGGAGAATCATCAGGAGATAAAAGAGGTGATCTACGGGAAGGGCGAGGCTCACACTCAGAGCCATGCTCACCTCCACATCCAGCCCTGCAGCCTGGGGAGCCAAGCCCAGACCTACAGCGGCCTCAACAATCAGTCCAGTCCTGCGTCCCCACCTGCCACCTTCTCATCCTCCCCCAGCTCCAGCAGTCCTCCTGTGGGCTCCAGAGTGTCATCTATGGTGACGGGCCCAGTGTCAAGCAGCAGCCCCTCAACTGCCCGCTTCTCCAGCCGAGCCACATTCGCTGTGTCCAGCAAGACTAATGTGAGTACTGCATGTTTGTAGAGATGAGATTCCCTGTCAGATGAACTCAAGTGCCCCTTCATCGACACCACTCTTCATGTTCCAAATGTGTTAATTTGTATGGATTTTAAATGTGTTATTTAACACAATTGATTATAGGAAAGTGCATATTGTTACAATAATTTTCTTCATACAATTGAACTCAACGTTTGGGTCTGTTTGGTTTTGTTCTAACTTTCAAGTTTGCATTCGTAGTACTACCACGTTTATCCGTTTAGCTGTTTCAGCCATTATCCATTACCTTTAGCCATCTACTTTAACAGTTTATGTATTACTATTAGCTAACGGTTTCAACCATTTATCCATTGCTTTTAGCTAACAATTTCATTACATTTAACTGTTTGAACTGTTAATTCATTACTTTAGGCTCTCTACTTCAACAATGTATCCATAATCTTAGCTAACTTCTCTGCTCGATTGCTCACCAGTTTTCACGCATTCTCAGTTGCATAACATTCAGGTGTAATAGCTTGACTCAGTATGTGTATAATGTCTATTTTCAGCTACTGTCTTTTCATATACCCACTGGCAACTGCAGAAGTACCCCCGGGGCAGAAGTACCCCTGGCTAGAAATCACTGTTTTACATAAAACTGTCTAAATGTCAAGTTTCAAGGAAGCTCATCCAAGACAATTTGAAGTTTGTGTCCTCCTGGGCTGTTGCACATGGAAGCTCTTGACATATTTGTACTGACTCACCACTTCAACTCCAGTGCCGGATACTGTACATGGATGGAAATTTAATATGCAATAGCAGAATAGCTAATCCAGTAATTGTGATGTAATTTTCTAGGTTGGGAAAGGGCCACTGTGGTAAAGTGGCAGAATGTGAGATTGACTGAAGCCGTGTTGCGTTGTGGCCGTGTGGATGTGTCATATGACGCTTTGGCTGTGTCACTGCGGTTGCACAATAGCCCTCCACCAGGATGGTTAAGGATTTATGAAGTACAGTAACATGAGTCGAGCAGGCTCCTGGGAGGTGAGGTTAGTGTGGTCGTGTGGTTTCCAGACCTGAGTCAAATATGTGAAATCAGCATTGTGTGTTTATCGCTGTTGTCCTGTGCAAACCCTTGTGGGTCCAGTTTTGGGTAATTTTATGTTTTAGCTTTACCTGAATGATTACATGGTTCTGGTTTGAAAGAATTCCAACCACTGGTCTTGTGAAACTCCTTCTAAACTCCACTGAATACATTCAAAAACTGAGCTAAAAACAAGCCTGTTTTCCTAGTGCCTGCAGAGCTGACATTTTTCTTGATACCAAGGGTTTATCAAAACTGGTTTTATGTTGTGTCTGGGTTACATCATAGTTAATCACTGCATCGATGGTGACCAGACGGCCCGTGTCTGTGTTTTAGTGCTCAGTGGTTTCTGAGTTATTATCAGTAATACATTTTTACTGTCACCTTGGGATGCTGCTCATGGAACTATGTCCTCTGGTGTTGGACTTGTAACTCATCTTGGAGCCCCTTACAGGAATTGTCCCTGTTCCACATCGTTGCATAGTTGAATTTGTTTCCTCCCTTGGCTTGTCTTGCTTCTGATGAAACCTAAAAGAGAATCTCCTGGCTTCTATCCATCCTGTGGTTGCTGCATCGCTCAGCCAGTTGATGGTGAGTGTGCAGTTTTCCTGGCCTTCTCCTGATCATAGTTTTATGGGGTTTTCAGAGCAGAAAGGAAATTCTGTCCCATCTGTCTAAATATTTAGGAAAATGAGAGCGTGTACACGAGCTGATGACAATCAAGATTTTTTTCTCTTGTCTTCCCATTCTTAGGTGTATGAGTATACATGGGTTTGAGTGTGTTGTAACTCAGCCTCTTCAGGAATTTGTTATCTTGCAATGGCAAGAATGAAGGCAAATTCATCCAATCTCTGCCTTCACTGCAAGAACTTTTAAGCATGCTTGCATTGTTTTCTAGAAACTTCTTAAAGCATTCTTGCAGCACAACACAATCCAATTTTCCATTGTCCATCTGGGTGCCCGGTATGTTAAAAACAGTAGCATTTAAGCCAAAATAGGCTAAATGCTTCCATGTCAAGGCTGGAATATGCTTCTCCATCTGGACAAAAACGAACATGCATGGGTGTCGTTCTGATACACTTTTGTGCCTATTTTCTTTTATACTTCTATGGATTTGGGGTATAACACCTTGTGTACACTGGCTCCCTAGCAACAGCAGCACGTTTGCAGCAGTTGCAGTCCTCCATCAGTGTCTGCCTGGCGTGTTTTCTACCAGACTGCGAATGCTTTAACTGCAAATGTAAGCTTTCATGAACTGAATGTAGCTTCATTGTGTGTCAGTCAACAGTAGATAATAACCACTTTTATTTTGTGTTTTATTTATTACCTAAAGTAAACAGCGACACCAAAGATGTTAAATCCCACGTCTGTCAAGTACTGTCAACGCCACAGTAGCTAACTTTAATGGCAGGAGGAAGTCCACAGAGAATGTTATTTACTTCCAAGATGCTCTGTCGTGCTGTGGAAATATGACTTTTATGAGGCTAGTATTTACAATATGGTACACAAAAATGTGAGTAGTTGCTAAGGAACGAGAGAGGAACGAATCAGGAACAACCTGATAATTAATGAATGGTTAATGAGTAGTTCCTGAAGAACTCAGAATTGAGGATTATATAGTAGATCAGAGGCCTGTACTACGAAGCAGGATTTGGGGTTAGCAAGGTAACTTCAGGTTTAACTCTGGGTTTTCAGTGTTACAACGGTGGTTCACTTCTTACTGGGGTAAATCACAATAGTAAGTTATGCTGCACACCTAACCTGCTCCGGAGCAGGTTATGTTTGAAATAACAGATCAACGCGTACAAAAGCACCGCCTACTGACCAATCAATTATCTTGGAAAATGGCATCACCAATAGAAAAGAAGTGGAGCTCGTTACGTGGATCATGAGAGGAACTCTTTGTATATGAGAGAGATAGTTTGTCGTCGGAGGGACTGACTTATGTGTCACCTTCTTGCAAGCAAAGTCAAAGCCATTTCATTGTGGTTTTGTATCCCGATATCATCCTACAACAGAGACCAATTGAAGCACTAATGTCTTTTACTTGTTATACTTATAAGAGATGAATGTAAGCCTATTTACCACTAAATTATGTTTTTTGTATTAATTTCTTTTTTGCTCCCAAGTCCGTTTGACACCGCCGTGGTTGCAGCTGAAAGAATCAGGCTAAAATTGTCATACACTCCATAAGAACATCTACGCAACACATTAACTTAATGGAATACTGCTGACGGGGCAGTGATATTATAAGCCTGTTAATTTACACATTCACACAGTCGGGTTTTTTTGCCAGCTGTCTTTCCTGCATTCAGCAGCTGCAGCTGTGTTGCTTTTAGCCTGGATGATGTTTAACTTCTTCGTATTTCTCTTATATTATAGTTTGCTCTTCGTTGGTAAAGTATGCCGCTCTGCTGCCAGCACACCTGTCATGTTTGTGATTGGTCATATGCTGCAAACGCCGCCCCTTTTATGTGAACGCACTCATGGCTAGATTGAGAAACGCTGGGTTGACTTATCGAGTTGATAACCAGCGTCGTGTGACCGCTTAGCAGGATCGCGATTGTTAGGCTCAGTGAAGCCAGATAACAAAAAGATATCCTGGGTATGTTGAACTTGCTTCGTAGTACAGGTCTCAGGTGTGCTTTGACTGTATTTACTTTCTTACTCCCACCCCCGACACATCTGACCAATAAACTGTAAACTCACAGCTAACACAAAGCTGGGACACATCACACACACACACACACCTATATCCTCGCGCGCACACCCTTTACGCATACTGAGTCTGTATTTGATGAACTGCAACAGGCAGGAGTGGCGGTCACAATATGATATGGCACAGTTTTGGAACCTATTTTAAAGATATTTAGGTCCTGATTTTCCAAAATGATCATGAACATCAGCTGTGTATACTATGTTCAGATTTTCAGTGTTATGTACCAGCATCTATTCAATATCAAAATTCTTGCAAGGTACAATATATGCGCACATAGTCATACAGATTTAGATTAGACTCGCAAAAAACGTTAAAAACACATGCACACACATGCACCCACATTATGCAAATAGTCCTGTATCTGTAATTACCAAACTATGTAGTGGATACAACAGAGGAATGTTATCTTCTGTGAAACCATGTGGTCAGAGCTAAACAACACAAGGGCACCGTTGTTTCTGTGTGTCTCTGCTGTGGGAGATCCCCCGCTGTCAGCCAGACACACCACTGCAGCAGCACACAGATCAGATCAAACATGAGATGCAGAAAATACTCTGAAATAACGTATCAGTGCACAAAGGCTCACTGTGTGTGCATGCTGCTTCTCTGCTCAAATCAAGGTAATTAGCTTCCACGTAGTCAGATCTCCACACACGGCTGTTTGAATCATAATTGCAGCTCGCTCTTCCTGCCACATCCTCACCTGTCTGTCAGAGATAGACGTGAGGAAGATACAGTACATAAAGTTCAGTTGGCTGTTCAAACAGGCCTGACTGACTGATACACAAACAGTTACACACACACACACACACACACACACACACACACACACACTGCAGGCGTTCCGGCTTGAATCCCAGCTGAAGCTATCTGTGCCAGAGAGTATCTGTCTTCCAGCCTGCTCTCCAGCTGTTACTGTGCACCTTCACTGTGACCTGCCAAGCCGTCACAAGAGAACACACACACACACACACCTGCGCGGACCTACGCACACACCTCCAAAACACACCTGCAGCACGTCAGCATGATCTCGTTCATATCAAGAACGCACCTGTATCTGTGTTAATTATGAATACTTGCTTTCTTTTTTCTGGTCTGTCTCTCTATCAGCTGAGTTGAAATATCTGTAGGCGTACATTTGTATTTTTTCAGTTTATTCCTCTCATTCTACCTTAATTGACAAAAACCTTCTTAACATGATTAATGTTTTGCAATATTTGAGACATTTTGTCATAGTTTGCTGCCTCTGTTCCACTTTTCTGATTCAATACATTGGAATTTGCATATAAATACTTGAATGGAAACCCAGCTGTGTGTGTAATAGTGTGTGTATGTGTGTGTGTTTCCATCTGGAAGGTTTTTGAGGTTTGTAAAGAGGCAGATGTGTTGCTCTTTTCTATCCTCTAATGGTTCTGGGCTACAGGAATTAGTCAAGATTAGGATTAGGACAAAGACCTAAGCCTCCTCAACAATGTCTCCTCTTCCTCCTCTGTTTATCCCCTTCACCCCCCTCCACACTTTGCCATCACACATACACACATATCTCAGCAGACAACACCGCTGTTGCCAATTACAGTGCCAAAGCAGCCAACTCAATGGGCCATTGTGTGGGTTCTTGTGCTTCATTGGGAATACATTGACTGTGGAAGGATTACAGAATTGACCCTCGTCCTCTTTCTCCTCTCTGACTCATTCTTTCATTCGTTCCTCTTCTACCTCCTGAAAAAAGCTAGTAAGAGGATCTTCAGTTCCATCGATTTTCCACAAGTTTCAGATTACTCATCATGGTTAGTTCTACTCAGCCCGTGAAAACAGCTGTAAAATGTCTTCTCTGGCTCTGGAGGAGCTTTGTCCAGTCTGAGAAAATAACCCTGATGATGTCATAGTGATGTCATCAGGGTTATCTCAGTTTGGGCTAGGAGATTACAGATTTATGTCAGTAGAACTGCACTACAAACTAGGGCATGGCGTTTTGGAGCTTGACCCAGACTAGGGACTGAGAGTCATCTCGGCCTCTGCTGCTTCGATTTTGACCGTTCTTTTTTGAATCTGTCTCTTGTGAGTTCCCCCAATCTTATGAAAATGTAAAGCAAAATTACAAGAGCCCCTTTAATTTTTTTTTTTGTGAAATTATAGACAGTTTTATACAAATAATGCCAACTTTTAACAAATATTAAAACTCATTAATATTTATATGGAATCACTCATTTTAATCATTTTCTATTATGGTCTTTTTATTGACAACAAATGTATTATTTATCAGTTACAGGCTTCATATCAGAAGTTGACTGGATCTAATTAAAATTCAATACAAACATAATTACATAATTAATATAATTACTGTAACTTCATCTTTATCATTCTCTTTCTGTCTTTGGCTCGCTTTTCTGTCACTTATTTTCCTTCTTACCCACAAATACCTTCCCAAACCACACCTGTACCACTCAAGACTCCACTAATGCAGAGCATTACACATAGTACATTCTTCTAGTGTGTGTGTGTGTGTGTGTGTGTGTGTGTTCATTAGCAGATGAACAGATCAGATTAGCACAATCAGGTCAGAGGGTTATCTACTGTTCTCTGTCAGTGCACAGAGACAGGGTGCGCTTGATTTATGGCTCAATACAGCCCTTGCATCACATGTTATGTAAGAGGTGATTTCTTGAGACTGAAAAGTTGAGTTTGGGGCAGGGGTGGATGTGTTTATTGTACGGGCTCAAAGGACAGCCTGTATAGATGTCACTTGAGTTTCCACTTGAGTTTTGAGTTTGTTACATGCAGCAGTTTAACATCAATACATCATTGCCATGCACATTTTGAGGTTTTCCTATTGTCAACAGTGTGGTACAAGCTGAGCAGAAGTTTGGTTTGGTGGTGGCTGATAGTGAAAGGAATGGGTGATTCTTGCAGGAAGCAACAGGATTCATGGGAAATGTGGTTTTAATTTTGAGAGACATCTGTACTCGCAACACCACTGCTGCGAGACAGAAGCTACCCATTGTCTCCTCCCTGCAATTATACCAAACTATAAAAAGTAATTTGACAGTAAAAACTATATTGACGTTCATCTCGATTTGTCTGATTATTAAACATTTGAGATGCTATGTGATGGTCAGATTTAACCCAACAGAGGTGCCAGCAAGTCATGTGAATGGTGATATGTGTGTGTCTGTGTGTGTGAGAGAGTTGGTGCACTCCCCCTGACTCCCTCCATCTCTCCCTGTGCACCCATTAGCTCCATCTCCCACTAACATCTCCCACTAACATTACACAACTCAACCTTGATGCTATCTGTTTCTTATCTGCACATGCACGCACACACACACACGAGCAGCAGACCACTGCAGCATTCAGCCTGCAGTGTTTTAGTTTAGTCACAGTCTGAGAATAGTCTGATGGATAGATTGTACTAAAATGTACCGATCCCAGTCCAAACTGAATTACACTGTGGTCACTGGCTGCTGCTGCTGCTGCACACCTTTACATGCACAGACCCTGCTTTTGCATTAAAATATGGGAAAGGTGAAACCACAATATTACGTATATGCTGCAGTGTATGAACACACATATTTGTTCTGTACATGTGGAGGTACACACACACACCATGTTTGGCCATGGTGATTTTCCTGTATTAAGAGAAGCTGTTCTATTGCCTGAGTAGAAGTAAAGCCGTCAGTGTGACCTGGTGTGTCTCACTATGTAAAACTTGGCACTAACTTAAGCCGTATTCATGCCTGATGCAGATGAGTTAACAGGAGCCCTGCTGAAGATACCTGCAGTGTGGGTTTTGATGTATAGTTCAGTGTTCAGTGATTTCAGTCGTTGATAGCACCACTGCAATACAAACGGGTGTATCATACATGAAGGGACCTAATGTGTTTAAATTATATTCCCCACAGGAAGTGTGTTTACATTTTTATATTTACTTATTTATTTACTTAATATGAGACTAGTCCATGCTGTTGCCGTATTTAAGTTGTTTCTTTCACTGTGTTTGTGTAGAGCGGGGCTCGCTGTGAGCAGAAGGTTTGCAGTGGAGATGGCTTTGCTAAATGTGTCTTACTGCAAAGGAGAAGAACACTGAACCTTTTTTCAACTCCCTTAATGTTATATTCACATGAATTTGCTTTGTTTCATTTCTTAATTTTCACATTCTTTTTTATCTTTAACCTTTCACTGGCAAAGATGAAGGGAAAAAAAGATGTGCCTGTGTTTTATGTGTGAGTCGAGACCCGGCAGATCACATTCACTCACAGATAATTGAATGAGCGAGAGTGTGTTTGATTGGGCGTGTGAGCTCTGCTGGACGAAGGGTTACACTGCAGAGTAGAGAGTACAGTGTTGTTTATCTTCATGACAAAGACAGTTGACATTTACACGCTGTCTGTGGAGACTCCCCAGACTGACCGCCTCTGATACTGTGACCTACAACTTCTGATCGTACACATTCTACCAGCACCCGACCATCCATCCATCCAAGTACTCCTCCCTGCCTCTGTGGCCCCTTCCTCACCCTTCTACCCCTCCCCCAGTCGCCCCCTCAGAGCTCGGCTGCATTTTAAGGTGTCCAGATTCTTGGCACCAACCCCCCCCTTGTGGCTATTAATACAGCCATGAGCAAGACAGAAAACAGAGTTTCAAACACTCACTCACACATACAATGTTTACTAAAATGCCAAATATATGAACTGGCTTTTGAATCATAACCCCAATTTATAAACCTGTCATAGGTGGATTTATCATTTCACCAAATGTCATTTTAAAATCATCTCTACACTGTTGCTGGTCTTTCTGTCTCTCTGATATTAATTTGCATGAGTGGTTTGGGAATGCAAACTAATTGTCATGGTCATTGTCAATGCTGGTTTGAAAATACTTATTCTGATAAAGACCTGCTAGTAAGAAGTTAAAATAGATTTAGACTGATATGAAGGAAGAAATAAAACTGAAAACAGGGCTAACACATGCTGGGGGTTTAACAGAGGTATGCGGCCACTCCCTGGCTACCCCTGGCTCTCTTAATGACTTCCAGACAATAGGCCGTGTTCCCGTCATCATCTCTGAGGAAACAGGTTAATAACTGACTGGCCGGTGGGACAGCTCTCTCTCACTGCCCTCTGGAACCAGTAAGCCTTACTGGAAGTCAACTTCAGAAGTAGATTTTAAGGTTGCCTCTTTAGCTACGTCAGCTCATCCGCCATGGGAATACTTTACAATTTAATTTAGCTGCGCTGAGATCCAGTGTTTTGGAATAATGCCCAGAAGGCACTTTAAGGAAAATTGGTTTTAGAGGTTGGGTGACACTGTGCAGGGTCATGGGTGAGAGAGAGGAGGGTTCCTGGTGTTTTCAGGTTTTCTCAGACGTTAAGTCTCCCACCACAGGAGGGTGACCCACATATAACTGCTCCTTTGGGCTTAGGAGAAGTAGGAACATGACCCAGAGTTATCTATCTGCCTGTCAATCACTGTGAGGATGAAATTCAAAATGTAAACCCTCCAAAGGTTAGACGATGGAGTGTAGGAGGTGAGCAGGCGGCCTGTTGCACAGAGAGCATCAATGTTTTCACAACAAGATGAAACTATTAGGAGCCCTGCAGGGAAATGCATTGTAGCAGCTACAGTAATAGCATATAGTGAGTAAAAGAATGTAAAATAACAATAAAGCAAATGGTTAATATTTAGATAAAACACAGCTGGCAAATTCAACTCTAGGACATGACGTGGAAATGTTGGAAAAAGAACAAATAGTGGCCTTATCACAATGTGCAAAATAAAGGCACCGCAAAAGAAAAAGATGTATGATATAACTACATACATTATATGCATATGGCATATGTGAAAAAATATGTGAAGAAAGTGTGTAAACCTGCAGACTAAAGTAAACTATTCACCTTATTGAATACAACCTAACCTAAAGATAATTTCCAGAATTGAATAAGTAAGATGTTTTAGTATTTTAGCACCAAAGCTAATTTCTGTATGAAAAGGTGCTGAAGCTTGCCTCCTGTCCTTTCCTCTGTGGAAGTGTGGATCTAAACTCTCAGGGTGATGAGATCTTCTGCCAATGCTGCATCTCCATTTTTTACGTGTGTTTATGTGTTGTGTTGCAGACCTGGCCAGCCTCAGGGCCAAGTGATAAACCTCATACAGGCCATGACGTGGGCATACTGGGTAGTTTGTGTGATGGAGGTGGTTATAATCGTGATGTCTGCTCCAGCTGGTGTCTGCTAACTTTGAAGTGATTCTCAGTAACGAGGATTTCAGTCCAAACAAACATAACAGCAGCAGCTAGTTCTTCCTCTCTGGCTGAAGTTGTGTTGTACTTTTGGTATGAAGATGTTGCAGACATGTGGCTGGGGACCAGTCTCACTAATGAGGCTGTGATTCGTTTTTTAGACTGTTTTAAACTATTATTTAATTAGATTGTGATATCTTTACATTTGACCATTTCCATTAACTTTGTTTCCTTACTTACACTCTTAATGTGATGTCTTTCCATTTGTATTATTATTAACATATTTTTATAGGAGGATCACCAAAGTTATTACAATTCATCTTGAGTGGGACATGACAATCCATCCAATAGTTGTAGAGACATTTCACTGAAATCTAAGACACATGCTTCTAGCTAAAAATGCTATTCAGTCAAATGGCACCACTTCTGTCATATTTGGGGTGGATGACTCCGATGGAACCAGATTTGATTTTGATAAAGCACCAATATTACCCCCAAATAATGGTCCAGATTATTATTGGACACACACACACATGCACGCACACACCACACCTGTCTAGTGTAGTCAGTTGCTCTTAGGGGTGGAAGTGAAGGGAGAGGTGATGCAGACTGTCTGTGTTCTCTAACCTCTCACCTATCAGAGGTCAGCGTGTCAGACTCCCCCGCCTCGTCATGCCCTCCTCTGCTTCACTGCCAGGAACAGAGGAAGGGAGGTGGACGGGGAAGACAGGGGAGTCATTCTCTGTTGTTGCCATATGTTGCAGCTAGACGTTACCGAGGAGGGAGTGCAAGGTTGAAAAATGATCTTTTCCCCACAGCTAAAAAGACCTCACTCATAGATACTTGGCCTGGAAGAGCCTGAAACCATACTGCTCTTCTTCCATGTATGTATGTGTGTTTTTTGTTTGCCAAAAAGTCATTTGCAGACAAAAGCCCTATTCGCACGCGACTAGTATTATCAGGGCAAAGTCTGTATTTTACTCAAATTTACTGACATTATCCCCCAGATATGATGTCAAGGCTGTGCGTAACTTCTACTTCCTGAACGACAAGAGCTGCTAAGAAGAAAAAAGCGGGTTTCTTATGCGCGATGAGATGCTCATTTGAATTGCTGTGTGAGGTGAACCACACCATTTGGGAAAAAAGACCTCTTGCTCCAGTGCCCGTCTGTACAGGACTTCGGATGCTGTCAAAACTTTCATTTATAATTGCCAGCGCAGCCTCCATAATTCTCGACCAGGAAAGGGGCAGAAAAAAGGTGTGGAGAAAACAAAAAAACTTTCAAAATAAAAAAAAGACCCCAAATCACTGAGATGTCAATTCGCAAGGGACTAATATTATCACACGACCTCTGTGTTTGCCGAAATATGGTAGGTTATTTGCGGTGGAATTTTTCCTTTACAAATTACGGACATGGCAGATTTGCACTTACAATCACAGATGACCTCCGCAGTTATTAAAAATTACTAGAGGTCCCCAGGTAATACTAGTCCTGTATGAATAGGGCTAAAGAAATGTACAGCATGATCCCACATAGTGACGTTACCCATGTTTGCGGTCAATTAGAGCTCAGAGAGGTCAGTCCCTTGTAGAATAAAATTCCAATAACAAATCCAAATAGACTTATCTGAGATTTTGACAGGTAGTGCTGCATAAATGGTATTATCACCACCAATCACAGATACCGAGTATATGACAATGTATTGTATTTAACCACTTCTGAAACATGGTCAAAACTATGTTTATCTGCAATTCTGATAAAATTTGGAAAAGTCGTTAAGTATTAAGATGATAAAACAATGATGTGTGATGTGTGAGATGCTAAAGAGAGCCTGGTGTGTTCAGGACCCCAAACACAACATTAGGGTTACATATGTTGTTTGCAAAACTGACATTTTGTCCATTGGGTAGCACTAGAGGAAAGATCATGAATGTCTAAAATAGAAAGTCTTCATCCTCTCAGTGGCATGAATTTGTTCAGTAATCGTTGTTGCTCTAGACCAAAAGAGACAGGCCGACAGGCTGACATCACCATCCATTGTCTCTGCCACCACTGAGTTAAAACTGGTCTGTATCTCTCACCATGAACAGAGAGTGCAATGCCTTTTTTATTATAGCACCATCTTGTTACAGCAGCACTCTTGATTTTGAGATGCAGTTTGGTGAGTAGCGCATGTGAAGTCATGTCTTGTCACCGGCCGAGACTGTAACTTGCATTCAGTGGTACTGTGTTTAAGAAGGAAACTTTTCCCTGTACAGTGGCTCTCACCTGCAATTAGGGCTTTATATCCTCTCAGTTCAAAGGCTGTGCATATTTTCCACCCTCAACCCAAAGTGGTATTCCCTGTGACTCTTCTAGCATAGAAATTGCAGGCTGCGTGAATGTATTTGAAGAACAGGTGGTTTGACTGTCTTTCTTCCTCCGAGAGGATTCCTCCAAAGACTCCTGGGAGGAAATTACAGAGCAGGAGTCCTCTGTCACTAACAGTTTCCTCTGATAGCTGAGGAGAACTCTGATATCTTTACGGTAGCTGTGTGTACACAAGAGGTTCTTGCTTCATTTCTTACATTTACACTGCTGTATTCTGTAGTTTTTTTATTGGTCCTATAGTAAAATACAAAGTCATTGGCTCTTACTGTCTTTTACTATAGCAGTTTACAAGCTTTGTAATAATTCATAATGTGTAGCATACGATAAGCCTGTCCTGTCATGTTATTGCTGTCAGCACAAAGGCTTCATTGTGAAATCATGCATGTCTTGATGGCAATGTTTGTGTAAGTGCATTTGTTTTGCAAATTAAAATGAGCACTCAAGTCAGAAACCCACAATGGTGAGTGTATCTTAACACACACAAACACACACTCTCTCACACACTGGCACTTACTGGAAGGCCGCCAGCCTCCATTGTTCTAGTGCTTCATTCCTCCACCACCCAAAGGCCCCAACAAGCTCAAATGTCACCCTGACAGAGAGAGAAAAAGACATATAAACAGAGTTTGAGGGACTGAGGACAGTTTATGAGATAAGGGTTGAAAGAAAAACACATGTTTAAGAAAAAGTATCAGAAAGACTTTTGTTTCCACAATCCCAAATCACACCAGTCGAACCTTCATTAAAAAAAGACCTTAATAAACAGGTCAACTTTAAGGGAGTTTCAGGATGTTCACGTTCATATTGTGTGAACAGACGTACAAAATATTTGACACCAAATACAGTATATAAACCATGACAATGCATTGAGTCTCTTCAGACTGTACAATGGCCATAAAATAATTACTAATGATGGAGAGTGAACATGAAACAGAAACTACTCAGGACGCAGGAGCTCACATTTATAATGTACTGGACAATATTTCATTTAGTGGAAGAGGTTACGTTGATTTACATTTGTGATAAACAGTTTTCATTCAATGTAGCTAGGAATGTGAGCCGTACAGTCATGTGATGCAGAGAAGACGTATTGCTTAAGTACTTCAGTGTAAACAGTCTACTGGTAATGGCATTCTTAATCGTTAATTTAGTTCGCAGTATGCAGTACATTCTGATTGAGTATGTAGTGTGCAGTACGTTAGTATGATTTCGAACACACTCTGGGAGCGGGGGAAACGGCTAACCTTAGCTAGAAATGGTTGTAGCACGTAACTCCCTATAAAAGCACAACTTGTTGTTTTTACATTTGGGTGTAGGGATTAAACAAACTAGATATAACCAGAGGTGGGTGGAGTCGCCAAAAACTGTACTCAAGTAAAAGTACTTTTACTTTGTAAAAACAAGTACTCAAGTAGAAATAAAAGTAGATCTCAATCTGTCTCTTTATCAAATGAAATTCAATAGCATGGGCTTATATTCACAGATCTGACCTATAGCAGTGCGTCTGTCTATATACCCATGTGTTGGCCCTGTCAATAAGCTAATGAAAGTAATTTATAAGGTCTTTTTACTCTCAAAATTCGATTCTCCAATAGGCTAGATTTTATCTACATTCCCATCAGCGTGTTGCCGTTTTTAGATAAGTCCACATGTAACGACTCGCATGACAGAGGCGCACAACAAACTGAGGTAAAACTCTCCTGATTTTATTCCGACATTGGAAATTTGTCTGTGACAGTAAGATCGCTTGAAATGTCAGCAGTCACTGAACTAACAACTGCAGGGAGAGTGGGTTTTTTCGGAGCTATGGGCGTTTCGGAATAATGGGCCATCAGAAGAATGGCATGGCACCTAAATATTAAGCTAGGGCTAGCAGGCAATTAGAGTAACATAAAGACTGGAAACAGGGGAGACATCTAGCCTGGCTCTGTCCAAAGGCAAAAGATCTGCCTACCCACACCTCCTAAGTTTTACTAATAGGCTCTAGCTTCATATTCACACACAAACATGAGAGTGATATCAATCTTCTAATTTAACTCAGCAAGAAAGCAAATAAGTGCATTTCCCAAAATGTCAAACCGTTTAACTTGTCCAGTTATTTTCTATAAAAAGGGATACACTTTGTACACTGTGCTTCTGATATAGATGTTAACACCTTCAGTTTAAAGCTGAGAGTTGGTACTTTAACCACCATAGTTGTCGTTTTATTAAGTACAAACCCAACACAACACGTGTCACTGTTGTTGTGCACTGGATGTTTCCTGGCAGACTACACAGTGTACCCTCATCAAATAGTCACCCTCCTGCAGCTGAGTCGTCCCATCCACACCTCACCCCCACCCCTGCAAAGTCTTTATTAAAGTGTCAGTGATGAAGATGCCTCTGACAGCTAAACAATGTCTTTTGACTAAACCCAGGACGTGGCGCTCACCCAGCACCCTCATACCTCCTCCTGTTTGAACAGACAGGTTTCCCAGGGCACATAGTCCCAGAGTAACAGCCATCATTGTGGCATTTGCAAATGTTCATGTCCAAACACTGGAAAAGGAACGGTAATTGTCTTTAGTTTCTGCTTGGAAACAGTACACTCTCTTATAGGATTCAGGACAATATATCATAAAGTATCAGGACTAACACTCTTTAAATTGATTTGTGTGGAAAAATGGACAATATTAGACATAAATGTTGCCATTGTATGTGTTGTACCACCGTTAGCTTGAAGCTGACTCTTACAAATTGGCAGCCCCATGTCACATTTTCAGAAAACTACAAACTCTCTGGAGCTAACAGTTTGAGGTGATGCAAGGTTCTGCCATTGCTTGCGAGTCCAGTTTATTCCAGATGGAAAGTTAGCTAACAGCTGTTTAGGACACGTTTTGATTTATCTTTTTCCTGTTGGTGAAGGGTATTTCTTGCCAGTGGTCACCAGAATTTTATTTGCGCAATTAAGCTGACTCTACTGGGACTCAGTTGGAATGGGACATTTGTCCAATGTTGACCTCAGTGTGACTACACATGAAGGACAGGGTGAGATGCCCAGTAACAATTGGTAACAGTTTACTGTGATCAAAGTCCTTCTTTTCCTTCCTCATCTTCCTCTTCTTCTTTCTTCTTCATCTTCTGTCTCTGCTCTGCGCTGAGGGCTTTTCCACATTTTCTGCTCTGTTTCTCTCATTTCACCCAAACATTTTGTAGTTCCCCACTCATCATGCAATGACGCACTCTCACAGAGTAAGGGATTTGTTGTTCCCTGAAGAAAGAAAAGGAAGCTTTTGTCTGCTTACACTTCCATTATGAGACTGTTATGAAAGAGCTTTTGCATGTACCCACATTTATGGGCTGTTCCTCTTCTGTGTAGTATAAGAGGGTGACTGCTGCTAATAGCAGCCCAGACTAAACAACTGGTCAGTTTCCTTTAAGCTTTACCTTTGTCTGATTTACTGTTTTGAAGTCAGTACAAATTAGGATGAAGCTAAATGTAACACACCTCCTGTATGTCCATCAAGGGTTCCTTACACAGCTCAGCTTGTTCTATTTTAGTGTCATCTTGGCTTGGATGGTTCCTGCTTTTAGCCATTTAGAGTGTTTGCTGCCTACTGATAATACACACGTCTGCCAATGAAGAAAGACGTGACTTGTACTTGTAGTACTGACTGATATGGGTTTATGAAGCTGCCACCAGCTGATCGGTTGAGGTGATGATATCTTTAAATTTGATTCCTAATTTACAAGGATACAGGGTTTCATCCAGACGTTGACTCTTGGCACAGGTGTAGTTTTTGGGACCGTCATGGGACAGAAATACTACTGATCACATTTGTAGGTGGCCTGTTCAGCAAGCATTTCGTTGAGAATTGAATTCTGGAATTAGCCAAATCCATTATCAGTCCACATAAGCGCAGTCTACAACATGGTAACAAGATCAGACAAGATCAAGATAGCCATGCTAACAGCTCTATGAGGCTGTACAAAGACACAGAGCTGAACAATGTTGACAACGATAACATGCTAATGTTTAACAAGCCTGTTTACCATGGTCACCTTCTTAGCCTAGTGTGTTAGCATGCTAACATTTGCTAATTAGCACTAAACACAAAGTACAGCTGAGGCTGATGGGAATGGCAGTAGTTATAAAATTGAAAGTAAGTGAAAAGTTATAACTATTTATCCTGTGGGGAACACGAATGTCTCAAACTGACAGTTTGTCAAGATATCTCACTTTGGACCAAAGTAGTGAACCGACCAACCAACATTACTAATCCTAGTCACACCGCTAGCATGCTAAAAAATGCTGCTCCAGAGATCCAAGAACATTACATATCTCTGGGGAATATTCTTCATACTTGAGTCAAAAAGTTTCTTCAGGTTCACTTGACACGAAAGAAGCTGGAAGTAAAATGTGATATTCTCTCAAAAAGTTTGTATCTTGAAAAACGAACTAACTCGGCTCTTTCACATTTGTCTGACTTCATTGCTATCAACCTGAAGAATATTTTCCAGTTGTGTGCAAAAGATTTTCTTTAGGTAGATGCTATTAGCACCCAGGTGTCAGTAGCCAACAATGCTATTTGCACCATAAAGTTCCTAAACCTAACCAAACTGCAACCTTTACACAACATTAGCCACATGTTAGAAAGACTTAGGTTTAGGAAATAGACAACGGGCGGCCAACGCTCAACACTCGTGGCCGACACCTGCGGCTGTCAGTAACTACCCGCGGACAACGCTCAAATAGCCAAATAGCTTCCATGACTGTTCTCACCTGGGTGAAAATAGACACTTTTTTTTATTAAGACAGTTTCAGAATCTTTTTTGAACTTTTGAACCAGTTCTCCCAAACTGATGCAGATAGCAGTTACTATGGACACTGAGTCACTTTGGAGCAGCTGTATATTTACACAGGTTTCCATTGCTGGTGCAGACTTATACATCCACACATTCTCAGTGTATAAATATTTGCGGTGTAGCAGCTGCTAGCAGCAATACTGACCTCTGGTAGAACATTGCACTTGATAGCTTCCTGGCAATAATATAACAGCAAGGATTGCTGATGGTCTTTATCAGCTGGTCCTGTTCTTACTGAGTAAGGAAAAAAGGTGAAATCACATTCACTCCATTCACTCTCAAGATGAAATGGTCTCAAAATCACACATTTAGCACAAAAACAAACAGGAAGAACGTGGATAAAATGATAAAGCAGGGATGAAGAAATACAATCTTTGAACTTTGGTGGAGGCCAGGAAGCAGCTCAAGGTTCTACCAAAGTTCAACATCACTTTAAGGCACGTTTTAATAGGTGATAATCCTCACAACAATACATCAGTACATCAAGTGCAGAGTAAATCCAACAGATATCAGTTGATGTTTGTGTGCATACTCATTAGGTCCTTGTGCCAAATTGTTTGTATATGCGTGCGTGTATGCATCAGTACTGTGCCATGTTAAGTGCTGAGCACCAGTGTGTTCTGCCAGCAAAGAAGACCTTGAGATAGCAGAGAGTTTACAGGAACCTCAGCAGCGCTGCTATCATATTTCCCTCTCTGTGGACGTCTGATCTGAGCGCTTAAGCCGGGAAAGCTCCCCCTCCCCAAAGCCAGACATTCTGCAATTTGTCTCCCTGCTGGATAGCCAGCTGTTTCCACCTTACTACTCGGTCCCTCTGCCTCATTTCCCATCATGCAATATACAGCTGCTCCCTCTGCCTTCCTCACCTTTTCATACATGATATTTTCTCCAGAAGTCCACACTTTTTCCCTTATTCCCTTCCAGGTGTGTCACCCCCCACTCTTTATGAAATGACACCCACACCACACACACACACACACACACACACTCTCTCTCTCTCTCTCTTCTTGCCTTGTTTTAACACACACACCCCACCAGCATTCCTATATGGTGAGCTCAGTCAAACACACACATTTACACACTCCCAGCCATTTCCCTCAAGTGAGCACAGCATGCTATCTCTCAGCAAGAACAGCATATTGTTCTTTATATGTGTGTGAGACAGGAAGGGGGTACAGTAGTGGTTTCAGGTTTCTGTCTTGCTAGAGACTTTATCTTTTTGCTGGCAGAACATTTTTAATTTTCAATTTTTAAAGGGTCGATTCACACAAATGAAAATAAATCTCTTGCCGTAGTATCTAGCATGCAGATAGTTTTGGTTTTAATTGTTGAGGTTTTGAGATATCTTGTCTCTGAAAAACAAAAACAATGGAGGTAAATGGAAATTTATTTGTGGTGCTCACAGCATTGAAAATTAACATTCAACATCACTTTTAGAAACAGTGTCCCTGTTGCTTTGGAAAATCCACAGAACACACTGTTAACAGTTTTCATTGGGACTTTTTCTCTAGTAGAAAGTAGATCCAATGCAAACTGTTCACAATGAGATCTGTGGATTATCAAAGGTAATCAGGTCATTGTTTCAGGGAGAAATGTTGTTGCTGTTTTTAAATGTAATTTTTCAGTGCTGTGAGCACCATAAAATGAAACATTTATTTACATCCATTGTAGTCAGTTAAAGGCAAAAATCTCAGTCAGATATCTCAAATAAAACCAACTAAAACCAAAACTATCAGCATGACTAAATACTATTAATGGGAAACGATAAAATGTTGATAAATGTTTTTATGATGTGACTATAAAAACAGTGAATGATGCCAAATCACTTTATGATAGCATATGTAACAATTTGCAGTTTGGTACTCGAAGCAATTAGATGCTTCAGTTATCACAATAGGAGAGTGAATATTGGGCTTAAATTCATCAGGTGGAAACAAACACGACTGCTAATGTTGCTCTCTGTCTGCTGGATATGTAAATAAACATCTGGTTGCTAACGCATCAGGCTAATCAACTTTATAAGGTGGCAATGTGTCAACATTGTGGTTACACCTTGTTTCTGCTGCCCCCAAGTGGCCAAAAAATCAGTTAAACCAGGCTTTAAAAAAATATTTAATTAGAGCTACAGTTCTTCCAGAACAGTTGTTAATTTCCCCCCTTTTGTCCTGCACCTTATTGCTGCAAGCTGCCAGCATGTGTAATATCACATATATAACACTTTCAAGACACCCTCCAATTCTCTGTTTTTCTCTGTAACAGTGTTTTAGTCTTGAGCAAGGATTTAGGTTTATGAAATTAGGATATGGCTTAGAAATAGTCTTTCCTCTTTAACCCTTTACCACCCACGTCTCTAGAGATACCACATTTTTAAGGTTTCATTTGTATACCTTGCCATGCATTTGACCTACTTTTATGACAGGGTGTTTTGTTTGAAAATGCCCATAATGACCGAAAGGCAAGAGTTTAGTCTATTGATATGTATATTACAGCAGGTGGCCTATATTCTTGTCATTTTTCTTAGTGCTAGCAGTCAGTGAAAGTTCTACAGAGTACTAGTATCTATTGGACTGAACAGTGTTACAAAGGCTCAGGAACTTGTGGCTACAATGCATTAATTTGAAAAGACTTCCTAAATTACTGCTTTCTCTCACTTTCAAGCGATTGCAAATAAATGTGAATGGTTTGGGTTGTTTTTCTGTATGGTCACGTCCTCTGTTCATTTAGTGGGTTCTGACATCAGAGACAAGCTGACCAGATGCTTCAGTTCTGCTTCCAAACATGCTGACTGTATCTAAACAAAGAATTGATGCATCAGATGCACCAGTGATGAAATAATGTTCTCGGTCAAACACAGCGCAGAAATCAGCCTTGTCTATTTAATTCCAACGTGACAGCCAAGTTTGAAACACAACCAGCTGTTCAGAGGTATTTGTTGCCAAAGAGCTGAGGATCTCCAACATGGTTGCCTAAGGGTGCATTATGTCTCCTGAAAGCCTGTCTCAGGGTCTGTTAGACCAACATGGACACAATGTGATATGTGGTTTGATACTGACCTTTTAGAAAACGTACACAGCTATCAGTGCTGCACTGTTGACCTGAGTAGTGTTGTTCTGTGCCAAAGGGACCGACTATCAACACACTAAGCTCCATCTATCTGTCTGACAGGGCCACATGGAAAGTGACAGCTTGACCCACAACCTATATGGGTCAGCAGCACCATGCGGTTAAGAGTTTGAGATAGAGGTATCTGCTCAGGATGGTGATTAACTGTTTCCATGTAGCTGATTGTGTTTGGAGAGAGGAAAAAGAGCCTCTGCTGCAGGTCTGCGCTGATCACAGAGACAGGAAATAGACAGAGTCACATAAACATTGAAATGTGAACTCAAATGTTACTGATGAAGTTTGACATTAAAACTTGATCTCAATCATTTCACCAGTCAGGCTGCCAGATCACCAGATAGATTTTGGCAGCTCCCGTCACTGACCGTGTCAGTGACAACGGTGCTTGATTTAAAACAAAGGCTTCTCAAATCTTATCACGGGGGTGGGGGGCACAGAGCACTGCGGTGCCTCTCACGCCTACGACAACCAGCTCATTTATCCACTTCACCAAGGTCCACACACCGGCCAGCTTTGAAGTGCGTTGAGTGGTGTCGTGCCTTGCCGATATGTTGGTTTGTTTTGTTTTGTCTGAAGTTGTGTCAAAAAAGCCCACATGTTGGAGAAAAGTCCAAAACCTGAAAAGAGCGAAATGGTCCAACAATGACTCAATGAGCAACGAACATCTGGATTTCTTTTTCTGATCAAGCCAGAGGAACACGATGCCCCGACTCTTTGTTTGTAATCCAAACACAACATATTGGTTTATGAATGGCTCCAAACAGAACTCCCAAACTTACAGGGGCAACAAGTACAATTGTGGAAAAACATGAAACTGTGGGCAATCAATCAATACAACTGATTAATACTACAATGATTAATTCACCAGGTGCTTAAATTACTGGCTTTCAAAACTAGCTTTCCAGCTTGTACTCTGTTTTTGAAGTAAAAGACTCCACCAACAGCCCTCCTGCTGGTTGCCAGTGAAGGTCAAATATGACTTCATGCTTCTTAAAAAGCAATGAAGGGTGCTAGTGTGTTGTTGTTAACTATATGCTTCTATGTGTTTCAGAGTATTGAGCGAGAGGAGCCAATAGAGGTGGACCCCGCCCCAACACATGCTGTACTGGAGAATGGACACGCTGCTACCACAGGTAACAACTGTCTACAGCTTGCATCAAGGTTGTTTGCAGTTATAGCAGCCGTGAAAATGGGGCTTTTAAAGGGGGACTCCACTGATTATACACACAAATACCAGTTTACTAGTCATTGGGAGCACTAGGAGCCTGGGAAAACAGTTGTATAATGTCTTCTGTGGCTCTGGAGGAGCTTTGAGAAGTCTGGGAAAATAACCCTGATGATGTCATCAGTGATTATGGTTAGGTAAGGTTAGCTTGGGCTCAGAGACTACAAATCCATCCTTATGGAAGTTCAATACCAAATTACTGAGAAGAGCAACTTTATATTTGGAGTATTTTAGCACGTTTTTAGGCTGATTTAAATCTCATAAATGCATGAGGTTGGAGATGTCCTACAATAAAGTTCATGCTTTTCTGATGCTTTTTTCTCATGATGATCATAGTTGCAGTAATTGAACAAGTTTTTCTTGTTTGCATCCAGTTGGAATTAAGCGGTTCAGAGACTTATACTGGGTAGCTCCCAGTATTCAGTGGGACTCTTTGAATTTGAAGCATAGGATTTTGGAAAGACATTCAGGAACTTCAGGATAAGTGGAGTTGAGTTAGTTAAAGCTGCATTTACAGGTATAGTGTACAGATAGCAGTTTTTTCACTTCTGTTTTCACTGAAAACAGCTGTATTTGTGGGCCGGAAACCCAAAACAATAATCTAAAAAAGGACAGAAAACTCCATAGAGCTGAGGGAAACTGTGGAGTCTGCTGTTAATTCTCTGTGGGTGTGTTACTATGAGCATCCCCTTTGATATTAAACATAGTCATTTAATCCGTTGAAATAATATATTGAATATAAAAATATTGATTAGTGCAGCTTTAAGAATTTTGTGATCATTTAAAATCTTTTCATCCAACCAGAACATTCAGAGTTGTTACACGGAAAGATCTCTCCACCCAATGACATCCCACACGAGCACACAGCCCCTGTCACTATGCGGATGCCACACCTCCCCATCACCGCTACAACCAAGACGGCAGAAATGAAGGGCCCCGACTCTCCCAGCAGCCCGGTTGGCTCTCGGTCCTCTCCAGTCTCTGAGGCCTCACCTACCAGCCAATCAGCTGCTAGCTCCAACCAGACCCAACCAATCGAGGAGTCTCCAGTTCAACCAGGTGGCTGATGGCCTCGACTCTATTCGTAGTTACTTGTTTTTTTCCTGTAATACATGATCTCAAATGTAACATTTACATTAAGTCCATGTATTTTACATGTGAAAAAGTTAGTTTTTTAAAATCTTAAACTCTTAATTTACAATTTCCTTTTTCATTGTTGCTGTTAGTATCTTCTACATGGACCCCTACATCTATCAGAGCTCTGGGATCTCCCCGCCTTCAAGGTGAGCCATGCTGTCAGACACATGCCATCCTGTTTGAGACTACAACATCATAGACATGATTTACCTCAACTGTTTGTCTTTTGCAGAGAAAGCAAATTCAGCCCCCTCTAAGTCTGTGACTTACTCAGGGCTTCTGCAGCATGACAGGTGAGTGAAAGGTGTCTTTTAGAACAGGTCAAATATGTTTTGCATTGTTTGACCCTTCTGTGCTTGCGTCCTGCTGCAGAGATGATGTCATCAGTGACAGATCCTTCGGGCAGGTAGGAGAGAGGAGGCGGGAGCTGGTGAGATCACAGACTCTGCCACGTAACATCGGTGCTCAGGCTCGTCGATCTATCTTTGAAAGACTGGACTCTGAAGCCAGTAACAGGTAAATGCAGTGTAATGCTGCTTTTGGGTCACATGAGAATTATGGTATATACAGGTATCCTAAACTTTGAGACTCATGTATACCTGCCCTGCTTCTGCTTATGTACAGTCGCCCCAAGCCAGTGGACTCTAAACCCACACTGAAGCGGTCTCAGAGTTTTGGGGTGTCCAGCGCCAGCAGCATTAAACAGATCCTTCTTGAGTGGTGCCGCTCCAAGACCATAGGCTACCAGGTAAAAGACCAACTACAAACTTGCAGACACAATTCCATTTATTGCATCGCACACATTCTAAGGTCATGTATTGATATGTTCTTGTATGCATCTTTTCAAACATTTGGTCCATATATTAAGTTGCTACTTGGCTCCACACAAGTTCAAAGCTGTTAAGTACTATGCCGGTTTTAGCCCATTTGCTACAAATTGTACAAATACTACATTACTGCTGACCTTTTCCCAAAGCAGATCATAGTCAATTATATTTCTCAATATCTTTTCCTACCTTCCAGGCAGTCACTGACATCAGTTCATTTCACAATAGCATGAAAATCAACTGGTAAAGACTTGCTTGAGATAGGTAATCCAGTGTGTCTGGTTATGTTTTTGTCAAAATGATGTTATTGCTGCACAGTAATGTAGTGAAACCTGACGCCGCGTGAAGTTTGAAGATCTGAGCTTTAAAGTCGGCAGCAGCAATGTTAATGCAAGAAGCTAATAAATTCACATTATCTTTTAAAAAGTTTCTCAGCTGGTAGTCTTTTGGATGTAACCTTCTGGCAGCACACTTTGTGAATATAATGCTGTTCCTCAATTTTACGTCTCAGGTAACAGAACTTCCTACTAGCACATGAACACACCACATTGTTATGATTTGCCATTCAGACAGCAGGAAAAGGACACAAATGCAGACAGAAGCAGTTTGAATGTTTTAATTAAGACAAGAACTTACACAAACTCAGGAAACCAGGGAAACAGACATACAGGGAAGCAGAGTCGGCGAGAAGGAGCCAACGGGGAACAAAGGACGAGGACCGGTATATGTAGGGAAGTGGCCGATTAGGGAATCAGAGGCAGGTGCGCACTGGGGAGCAGGTGAGGATAATCAAAGACACATGAGGGCAGGAACTAAAGAGACAAGACAAGTTGACTTTCAAAATAAAACAGGAAACAGAACAAAAACCAACAGAGTATAAAACACACATCAGACAAAAATAGACAAGTCAGAGGTTTTAAGATAAGTTTATGATTGGATTGCCTTTGTTGACCGAAACTTGGCAAGTTGACTTTCATAGTATAAAGAAATGATTGACTCTTTTGTGGGTATTGGTTTGCTTATTTATTTATTCAAAGAAATGTTGGCAAAATACAATGATTTGCTTTCTTTCTGAGAGTTAGATGAGACGATTGATATCAATCTAACTTCTGTGGGTTAAGGAGCTGGAGGGAAACAACTAGCCTGTTAGAAAAAGTTTTTAAAAATGTGCCTATCAACACCTCTAAATTTTACTTGAATTTCATTGTGCAGCCCTGTGTTGTAGAATGACTAATAAATGTACCTTGAACCTTGATCTACAGTGTAACTCTTGGAAAGAAAGCGAATAAGCGTGTTTCCCATAATGTCAAGCTAGTCCTTTAACAGGGTCAGGGCACATTGTTTAGCATCACTGTGTGTGTGCCAGAGTTATCCAAGGTAGGGAAAACATTAAGAAAGATTTCAAATGGCCAGCAGCAATGAGATCATAATTTATAAATGGGCTTAACATGCAAAATCTCCAGCCTGGTCCTTTAGTATAAGATGAGAGATACAAATAATGTGTTTTAAATGAGCCAACTCCTGTTGGTCTTACATATAGCCTTCACCTGTCAGCACACTGTGCAGTGCTAATGTGTTAATTATCTACCTCTCAACCGTAGAGGTGCATGGAAGTGAGTGTCCTTGTGAATATAGATGTGTGTGTGTGTGCGCTTTGGGGGGTGCAGGGTTAAGGTAGTTTGAGTCACGGTTGAGAACACCGACACATTGCTGTACTCCGGTACCCATTTCTTCACAGCAGCCTGTGCCAGATGCTCCATGTGGCTTTGGTTATAGTTAAGCCAGGCAAAGCCAAGACTCTTATTAACTGGGAGCAAACACTCACACACTCACACACACACACACACACTCACACACACACACACACTCACACACAGATGTTCATGCGATGACTTGACATGTTGCATTTCATTCGAAGCAAACTCCAGACTAATAAAGGACAGCCTTGAAATGACATGATATCAAAAGCATGTAACAGACCAAAAGCAGAAGAGGAAGGGAAAGTCTGGCTTATCCATCATAATTATGGGCTAGACAGTGAATGGGGAGATGGCTTTATGAAGTTAGAACAAGCTTCCAGTCAGTTTAACAAGTCACGTTCTTTTACCTCCCTCCATCTTTCAGCACTTGTTTTCTTCCATGCACACAAAGGCCTGAAATGACACAGTAGGTCACTCACCGAAACACACTCGCCACATCATCACCAAATCTCCCTTTTCTCTGTTTCTCTGTAGAACATTGACATCCAGAACTTCTCGTCCAGTTGGAGTGATGGGATGGCTTTCTGCGCTCTGGTCCACTCCTTCTTCCCCACTGAGTTTGACTACAACTGTCTGTTGCCCGCCAACCGGAAACACAACTTTGAACTGGCCTTTGGAACTGCAGAGTGAGTGAGAGCGATATCAGGAAATAAAGACAAGGCAGCTTTTAAGGAGTGTTTCTCATGCAGTTTAATTAATTACATTTTCATCGTAGAATTGATCATGCTTATTGAGGGTAAGCATGAAGAGCTAACATTAGAACATGGTGAGACATTTTGATCATATGTGATACAGTGCTGTTTCAGAGGCTTTCAATATAGAGTGCTTCTCAGGCCGTATATGACAGTAGTAACTGAGCCCGACGCAAACCCGACAGGCATTCTGTTTTTTATGTCCAAACCCGACCCGAGCCTGACGTAGTTAATGTAAGCTGAAGCAAATCGAAATGCCTCCATACCGTCAATTTCTCTGCATGGTTTTCTGTAGTTTTTCAAACTTCCATCCTTAGCTAGGCTATATTAATATTTACCGCCTGTGTGTTGCGTTCATGTGTTGTCACGTAAATAACAAACCCCAGCAATGAACAAGAAGCACCATGTCAAGTATGATATGACCACACCCAACCTGAACCCGAACATCATTTCTAAATTTTTGTCCGAACCCAGAGGGGTCGAGCCAGGTTCGGGTATGCACCCTCTATTTCACAACCTGACAAGAATAAAAGTCTGCATATAAATAGCTTCTTTCTTTTTTTAATATTAACTAGATAGTGAACTTCAGGAAAAACTATTGGCTAATTTGCAGTCTTGTTGCTTATCAGAATTGTATCTGTATAGATTTTTACCTTGTGTTTGTTTTGTTTTCATTTCAATGCTGGGACTAACTTGGCATTACAGTTCATTTTAAAGGAGTAGGAAGACATTTTGGGTGAGATGAGATGATTGATACCAATCGCACGTTTAAGTCTAGAGCTAGAGCCGGGAAGTGGTTAGCCTAGCTTAGCATAAAGACTGAAAACAGGGAGTAAACAGCTAATTTATACTGTGCCTAAGTTCAGTAATAAACACGTAGTATATCCTTTGCTTAATTCCGTACTCAAAAATGTAGAAATGTCGTTTTAGAGGGAGTTACGGGCTGTTACTATTTCTTGGCTAACAACAGTCTTGTCGTCACAGTGAGGCTGCCAGGTGTGGTGCCACGGTGCTTGTACACAGTCCTGGACTAAAACCTGTCCTCACCAACCTGTCTGGCCACCGGTGTTGTAGCCAGAGATGCACTACAGAAGTCTTGGGCAGAAGAATGAACTATTGTTCGCCAAGAAATAGTTACACCACGTACAAAACTCCCCCTTAAGCCACAAATTGTATTTTAACATTTCTGTTTGTGTACGGGTTAAACAAATGGTTTACAGTGACAGTCGTATTTTTGAGTTTTGGAGAAAGCCAGGGTAACTGTTTCCCCCTGCGTCCATTCTTTAAGCTAAGCTAAGCTAAGCTAAGCTAAGCTAGCCACGTCCAGGCTCCAGCTCCATACTTAATCTCCTCATCTCACTCTCGGAAAGAAAGCAAATAAGCATCTTTCCCAAAATGATGGACTATTCCTTTAAAGCCACAATAGAAATTTAACTGTCAGGCAACAACAGAAACACTTATTTGTTGGTAGAAAGTTAGTTGTGGTTTCTGAATTTTGCTAAATTGGCCTAAAGTATTTATTGGCCTTAACTGCATCAACAATGCATGTCTCAACTTTATTGTGGCTGGACGTTTCTTCATTAGTTTTCTTTGTTGCTTTTGTTTTATAGCCCTCTGCAAAGTTATTGCTTTAAATGCAAGAACGTAACACACAGTTTATTCGGCAGTATTCCCGCCTGTCCTGTGTGTTTCACCATGCTTTTTTCTTTTACTTGTTTGGTGAAAAGTGTGCGTTCCTTTTGCCTGACTCCATGACTTCACAGAGCAAGGCTCATTGTTTTCACAGACAGATACTGTACATACAGGCTGCATACAGTAGATCAGACATTATACAGGCCTACAGTATGGCTGTTCACATACTGTATGTCAGAGCTTAAAGACTACCGCTCCATTTAAGAATGTGTTATTCTTTGATGGGTAACGCTGCTGCAGAATTAAGCTGATTTGACTGAAAAACAGTGGCAGCTTTAGATTTGACCTCTTAAAGAGATCACACAGCAGAGACTTATAGGAAAATAAATAATATAAATAATTATTACATGCATAGTGTTGTTCTTTAACCCCTCAAAACATGTTTGTTAGAATGTAAAGGGAAAATGTTTTCATCAGAAATTTCCAAGACACATTAGATGCAGATTATGGCTTTAGAAAGGTTAGACTGATGTATCAGGCTGAGGACGTCTTTTTCTCAATACAATTCAGTCATGGGGTTACACTTCATATCATGTAGAGCTGAAACGATTAATTCACTACAACATTCTCTGGTTCCAGCTTCTCAGATGTGAGGGTTTGCTGCTTTTAATTGTTCTGTAACATTGTAAACAGAATATCTTTTCATTTTTGGACTGCTGGTCTGAAAAACAAGTGATTTTAATATAATAATAATAATAATAATAATAACTTTATTTATATTGCAGCTCTAAAAACAGAGTTTATAACGTGCTTTGACAGACAAAGCAAAAGCAGGATACTCAGAAAGCAATATGACAACAGAAAGACAAACAGTAAAGCAACACAAAAGCAAGACAACATCCATTACAAATAAATATAAATAAAAAGAATCTGAATCTGCGAGTCTTATCTCCCAAAGCAGAGGGGTCCTGATGGCAAAAGTATGGTCACCTTTAGCTTTAAGCCTCGACTTTGGAACGGCCAGAAGGGCCCCACCCGAGGATCTAAGGCTGCGAACTGGCTCATATGGGGGTCAACATTTCTGTTATATAGCTTGGGGCCAGACCCAGACGTGCTTCAATAGTGATCAGTAAAATCTTAAAATCAGTTCAGCCAGTGAGCCAATGGAGAGAAGCCTGGAACTGGGGTGATGTGATGTCGTCTGTTAAAACCAGTAAGAAGCCGAGCTGCTGCATCCTGAACCAGTTGAAGGCGAGAGAGTGACTTTTGGTTTATGCCAGAAAGGAGGGAATATAATATGAATATATCACCTTGGGCTTTAGGAAACTGTGATGACTATTTCCTGACACTTTGTAGACCCATCAATAGACCAAAGAAACCTTAAACATGTATGCTGTTTCATTGTCCCTAAATGCTGTTTCAGAAGCTTATTCGGCCTTACAAATGCCAAATCTGGTTTTGGTGAAGTTGTATTTTTGCAGCATAAAGTGTTTCTCTGTCTGTGTCTCCAGAGTGAAGGCAGGCTGCGACCGGCTGATCGAGGTGGAGGACATGATGATCATGGGTCGTAAACCAGACCCCATGTGTGTCTTCACCTACGTCCAGTCCCTCTACAACCACCTGCGCAAGTTTGAGTGAAGCTCAGAAAAGCAGAGGATCTAATTTTCTGCACGGTCCTCTCTTTTAGACTTTTTCAACCCTCTTCTTCACTGGCAGGCGTCCAGCAATAGGCCTTCATTCTCTGTATCCAGTGTGGAGCTGAGTGGAGCTCTGGAGCTGGTGGGGGAGCACTCTGAAAGGACTACACTGCCCCCTGGTGGTGGATTAGTGAACATTCCTCCACATGCTGCAGGAAAAGTGCTCACACCTCAGTGGATCGCCTCATGAGGAGAATACTGTGTATGTGTGTGTCCCATGATGTTAACTGTAATGAAACATGTACACACAAATGTCAGGGTTGGTTTGTCAACAGTAGTTGTGTGTGTGTGTGTGTAGTTGAGACAGAGTGCAACTATTGCTGCGTTGTATAAATCTTTATTATCACCACGCGTGTTTAAAAGTGAGTGTCCATATTAACCTTTAATACTGCACCAGTGGAGAGGATGTATGTTTCACAAATGTCACTCAAGAACTCAAACTGTAAGCAACTGTTTGTGGTGCGCACGGGGGGACAAATGGAAAATGAAATCAATAAATTTTACTGTCTGACACCCAATTGTGGACGTTGTGTTTCTTAGTGGGCACCAAAGAGACACATTCCTGTCTTGTAATAAAAAAGGAAATAACTGTAACATCCCAAAACACTGGGTTATATATTTTTTGGAGAAGAAGAAAATGAGAAAAAAGTTTACTGTAGACAAAAAAGGCTGATTCAACAGACTGAAGTTTGGCTAATATTGACATCATAGTCTTACTGTTAAATTACATATGTTCGTAATTCTACTTTCCTTTGACAAGAAAAATTCAAATTTCGTTAGCAGAGATTATGATTTTGGAGGTAAACTAGATTGCTTTCAGTCTCCACTGCACATTTCACCTGTTACTTTTGGATTACAGGTAATACTTTATGAGCCAACAGTGCTTAAAATAATGTAACAGAGTTCCAGCTACCGACTCACTGTTTGTTCTTCATATGGTGTTTATCTTGTTGAACTTTTTCATTTTTCCAATCTCCTTGAATCTCTATCCTCATTATGGATATTTGGGTAACATCTGATTTACTATAATCTACATCCAAACCCACAAGTTTGAATCAGAGGAAGCCAAGTTATATATATATATATATATATATATATATATATACAGTATATATATATATATATATAAACTGTACCTGTCCAGTTTTGTTTCTGTCAAACATTCTGCATAATCTGCATTTCCCAAATATTTTTCTATGGCAGCACATTACAGATAGATAGATAGATAGATAATCTAAATCTATAGGCTACGTATACAATGATAGTGTCTAGTAATATTCAGTACAGGGTTAGAAAAGCCTGGTATATACTATATCATAATTGTATAGGTGGGTGTTGAAAATAACTGTACAGTGAATCCAGTGACGTGCAGTCAGGGGTTATCATGACAAGTAAAAATACTAACAATGATAAGAGAAAATCAATTTGTCCACTTGACTGTTCTATAAATTTGTTTTCTGTATGATTTCAACATTTCTATGGTCAAAATCGCTAAATTTACGCATTTCCTGTTCAAATCCATGGGAGAAGGGCTACACCCGCTGACTGACGCAGGCAGCTGGCGCATGCCCATTGCTGTCTCTCTTTATATCGCCAATATACATGTGTGATTACACATGTACTACACATGCTGACGCTCCACAGTCTGTCTAATATATTTAATGAATGTGTGAGACATATTTAGTCTTTCTGATCGGCCATAAATGCGCAGTGAAAATGCACAGGGTGAGGCAGAAAGTACCGCGCCGCACTGACAGGGGGCAGTGCTGAGCCCCATAGGCACAGTGGGGAATCGAATTTGACCTTATATTAAATATTCTTTTGTTTTTCTTGCTATTGTATTGTTGAACAGTGTGGAATTGATTAAAGCATAATTAAAAGCTTTTAAAACAACTAAATGTCTCAATTAAGGTCAAAATTGAAATATAAGCTTCTATTTGGGGTTCATATATTTTTACATCCGACTCCAGAGGAGTCAGTGCCTCACCAGTCATGAACCTCACCGCACGTCACTCAGTGAATCTATAATACACAAGTATGTAATATGTACAGTCACTATAGCAGCTAGCAGACTCTCAGCATCACGGAGTGATTCAGTGACCCCTGGGTGCTGGCAATAAGTCCGCCTGCAGCACAGATAGAACATAAACATCCTCTCTTCTGATCTGAGCACTCATGAGCAACATGCTTTAAACAAAGAGGTCAGTGTGAGGGAAGCAGAAGAATATGAATATGTGATAGCACGCAGAACACGAAGAAACCATTTTCACTAGAGATTAAGAGGTTCTTTCATTATATTTTAAATTCAAACTGATAGAAGAGATTTCCACACACTTAGACATCTGCAGCATGCAGCCGGGTGGAGCGGTGGTCATCCTGCATTATTATATTTTGAATTAAAATGTAACAGTCTTCATAGATATTGCCTACTACATATATATTACACACATATTCACTTTCACACAGGTAGCCTGCAAGCATGCATCTAATTTGGTCTCAGTATTAAACTCTGTATTCCAGAAAATGAGAAATTGTTTTTACACATCAGGCATTAGAGTAAATGAGAGAAGAGTAGAATAGGCAGATCACTCCGCCATGCAAAGATTAGCCTACTGAAGCCGATTTTCATGGGAATCAAGTGTCTTATCCCACACAGCGTTGTTTTGCGAAAAAATGAAAACTAGATTAAATTTGACCTACTTGGAAACTTTTGTGGAATAATTCGGCGGCCAGTATATCTAAATAAAAGTAGGCTAGAAATGTCTGACAGACAGAGCTATGAAAAAAAAAAAAAAAAAATATATATATATATATATATATATATATATATATATATATATATATATATATATATTGGCTCAGCAAACATGTGCTCCTTTTGTAATGACCCGCGCGTCCCAATTGATTCTTATTACTATAAACACAATGTCAGTATTTTATAACAATTTTAAAATAATTTCCAAAGCATTTTCCAAATGAAATTAGGCATATTTTTCAATGAAGAAGCAATGGTTGAGTGTCATCAGTTAATTCATTGTCATTTTTGGAATTTATACTATTTCCCCCTGATCTTTTATCTGTTATTATAACGACACACATCTTCATTGTTAGACTATTACCAAGCACAGCGCCATATCCCCAAAACTCTTCAACAACAGGCAGAGCAGGTGAAGAACACATCATGTAATGCAGCACGAAAACAAGTCTGCTCGTTTCTCTCAACTGGGGATTAGAGGCAGAGGTGAATAACACCTGGATCTGCTGGGTGGTGGGTGCGGGGTGTCCCGTCTGATCTGGGTATAAGAAGCGGGCACTCCTCCTCAGCTGTCAGCAGCGGTGGAGGCCGGGCAGTAAATGTATGTGTCTCTGTGTGGAGTTATGGCTCTGTTCATGGACTCAGACTTCTCTCTACTCAAGCAGAACCAGCAGAAAGACATGATGGATTTTAAGACGTTATATGGAGAGCAGGATCACTGTAAAGGTGAGTTCAGTATCATTCCGATCATCACTCCAACAACATTTTGTATTTTCTTTCTGATATATTTCATGGTTTGCTCCCTGTAATCAATTTCACTCGAGAAACCACCAAATATAAATGAATCATTGAATTAAACGGGTCAACAACCATGAGGCTCTTTTGCATGAAAATAATTCGTTTTTGGGGAGTAACTATCAATATGACATTTTTAATGGAAAAAGAGGCCAGTCACAAAACTCACAGCAGAAATTAGACCGACAGAATTATAATAATATGACAAAAATAAAAAGTTAAAAACAAATGTGCGTGTGTTACTGGCCAGTATAAAACATCGAACAAAACCTCCTAAATAATAGGCTGCAGGAAGAAAAATATATTAGGCCTACATGAAAATATCAAATGAATCCAAATTGCTTTAAGGTGTAGCATATTTGTAAAATAAAAAATAAAAAATGTTTTACATTAGCTTATAATAGTTTTGGTCAACAGCCCTAGTTTGTGATTTCATTTTAATGGCCTATAAAACGCACAATTCGGTTCGTTTCGACCTTAAACACTTTAAATGTTGATTTTTTTTTTTTTTTTCCTCGCCAAAACTTTACTATTTTTTATTTTATTTTATTTATATGTATTTTTATTTTTATTTGGATTGATTCACTTCCCTCTCTGTGATTTCATTATAAGATGCCCGGGGTGAGAGGACCGCGGCGTCCTCTCCGGAGCCGGACAGAGCCGCTGCTGGTTTGATGGAGGGCCAAAGGAAAAGGAAGAGGACTATCTTCAGCCGAGCCCAGCTGTCTGAGCTGGAGCAGGCCTTCGCCGTGACTCCCTACCCGGACATCACCCTGAGGGAGAGGCTGGCCGCGCACACACACCTGCCTGAGAGCAAGATACAGGTGAGTCTGCTGCTCAGGGGTCTGTGTTCAGCTTCAGAAACTCTCCAAAACCCCTTAAAACTAGATTTAGAAAATATCAGAGGACATCATGAAGCAAAACAATGACTGACTAACTACTAATAGCCCACCAAAAGTTTAATTAACCCAACCCAGACATTACAAGTCTTGCATTTTCCACAGGTGTGGTTCCAAAACAGAAGAGCCAGAAGTATCAAGACTGGGAGACTCCCCAAGTCAACCAAGCCTGTCCTGGGAGGTAGAGGGGTTGTGGATCCCTCCCCTGGACCTGTGACCTCGGCTCTCCTTGCCTCAACCACCCTGGCGGACATATTCAGGCCAGAGCAGACCCATTCCTGTGAGGACGTCCCACAGATTTATTCCGACTGGATCCAAATCTACAGCAACCCGGTATCATCTCCACCATCTTCCTCATCTCTCCACCCACAGCCCGCGCTGGGCTCCTCAAAACCTTCAGAGTCTCGTCTCTGGGAGGAGGAGCAGCAGCACCACCACCAGCGGCAGCACCTGGGAGCGCCACTCCCCAGTTTCCTTCCTGGTTCATTTCCTCAGCCCATCACCAGGCAGCCTCATCACTCGGCCTCCACCCGCTCCTCCTACCAGGCCTTCAGGAGCTTCAAACCCCAGACTATGGCTCCATCTGGGGCTCATCAGGCCGTGTACGGAGGCAGCGCCGGAGGTGGAGGTCACACCTCTGTAGACCAGGTAGTCCCTTCCCACCCTCAGCCGGTGTACTGGGAGGTAACTCAGGGCCAAGGTCATCACCACCCACACCACCACCACCACCACCCACAAATGGGACCACAGACCTCCATGGGCTACATCTCAGACCTGATCTACAACGCTGCTATTGTCACCAACTTTCTGGAATTCTGATCATTTTGGATGTGGAGCATGAACAGCTACTGTTTCTGTCAGTGTCTCCCTTCACAACACCTCCTGTGTCTACACCTGTCCTGTGTGTTAGCAGAGCTGATGGCTCCTCAGACCTCTAGGGTTGTTTTCAAGAAGTTTGTCCTTGTCTTGTTTTTTTACTATGTTCCAGTCATGTTTTAAATATGTTTTTTTTATTTTACAGTTGCTTCGGTTCAGTTTTCACAACAGAGTTTCAACGTGCATAACTTGAAATGCAAACAGTCAACATTAAATCACATGCTGAGCCCTCAGAATACAGACACTAATTACTGAGCATACGGGTCACTGAATTGCACATGTGAAATTCAGTGACCATGTAGGCTCATGTCAAATGTATGGCAGTGGTGGAGAGAAAAAAAAGGAATAAGACACGCAACTTTTGATTACTGTCAAATGTTGTGATGTACTGATTGTCTGTTGGTGTAAATTGTGGTTTAATGTTGATGATGATGGTGATGATTAGAGATGTAAATAAGGTTTGGTGTCTTGAATAGATGGACACAGAACAGAAAGAGGCAACTGATGCAGTGAAGCACAACCACAATCATCATTTTGTCTTGTAGGAATGTAAGATCTACTAAAATCAGACTTTAGACTACTTTATCTACTCTGTATTTACAGCAATACAACATATCCAGTAAATGAAATGAAAGTCTATATTATTTCAAATACTGACTTCTGCTGGAATTGCACATTTCTTTCTCCTTGCTTTTTGTATAATTTTTAGGAAATGGTGTTTTGAACTGAACTGGCTTCTGTTTGACCGCATTATTTTATTTTACATTAAGAAATGATTCAAATTCAGCGATGAACATATACCTACAATGTTGCAATGCCCTGATAAATGTACTGAGGTGTATTACCTAATTTGATGTTGTGTGCTGTGTGGGTTTCTGAGTGCAGCATTTTGTGTTCAGAGTTTTGCAAGTTGAAAACAGTTGAAAACTGAGCCAAAGCAGTTGTAAAATGTGTAATGTGACAGGGTGAAGAGTCACGCATATATAAGCTCAGGACTTGTTCCAGCATGTTTCCAGTCTCATTTTGATGTTTTCTAAATAAATAAAAGGACTAATCGAAGGATTCTTGGATCAGCTCATAAACTCAGTAACCCAGCAACTTGACGTCACGCTGGAATCACTGATGTGCTCGACATGGATTCTTCTCACAGATGCCCGCTCCTGTTTTCCTTCTCTAAGCTGAACTGTGGCATGTTTAATGCTGCGACCCCACGAGTATTATCTTTCAAAACATCGTGATTAAAATGATTCCTTGTGGTAAGATACCATGACAGGAATAATTATTTTTTTAAGTCAAAATATATTTTTTCATATCTTTCTGTACTGTAAGTACCAGCAGGGTTAGATGGACAGAAAAAAAAAAGAAAAATAAGAACTAAATTAAAGCCAGAGCTCAGGGTCTATCAGCTTACAGGCTCTGTAATTCTGCCTGGATTTAAGTTTTGAAATATTACGAGAGGTATAATACAGAGGCAAATATGACAGACAGTAGTGCACACTGTTCGTCCAGCTCTGGACAGAGATCTCTGCATATCATAATCATCTTTAATACCGAATAATCTTTCAATAAACCTTTAATCCGGGTGTCAAATCTCAGATCTTAGGAAGATACTTTTTTTTTTTGTATTCCAGATGTTGTGACATCTTTTAATCTTTCCACTAATATGACAGGACTTAATAAGAAGAGGATAGGATAGTTTACATAAAAATATGAATTCATATCTGGAGAAGGGATCAGAGAAAACAGATCGTCTGTCGTATTGGAATTGTGTTGAAATAAGATACATGGTGTTATTGTTCTGAGAATGATAAGTCTTCTGTCACGGCTACTGTACCTCTGGGGTACATTAATCAGTTGTTTTTCATGTGTTGGTTGGCTCTATAATTCACTTTAAACCAGATACAGTAAGCACAGATCAGAAGACAGTTATTACCACATCTGACAGCTGGAGATGGATGAAATAAAATAACAGCATTATTATTAACTGATGCCACAGCTGGCGGGTTATTTAGAAGAGTCAAAACAAGGGCAACTACACTGCAAAGTAAAACTAACATGACCACTTACTAGCTTTTCCCAGGGGTTTCAACCTTATCTCATGGTCTTCATCATAGACTGTATGTACTGTGGACTGTATATGTCTTTATATACAGTCTATGGTCTTCATCTGTAGATTTTGCTCAGTTGAGAACGACGACTGAGCCAACTACTGTTTATCAAACAACTATTCCCAAAGTCCAAAATGAACTTTCACGCTCAATTTAAGTAAGGAATAAAGTGGCTATCACTAATACTGTTCAACATTATATTTTGGAATGGAGTAAAATCACATCAAATCATAGCTTAAAGGATAAGGGTGGTGATATTTTGCAATGAATAGATTCTAATGACAAATATTGTCTGTCTATTGTCTGACATGTTCCTTCATTATGACACAATGACATACAATACTTTGTCTGTGACCCGTTTCTAAAGTTTTTGTCTTTAGCAGAAATGAATGTGTTTGGGGTTGAGTGGCACAGACAGGGTAGGGAAGTGTGGGAAGTGTTTTCATGCAACTTGTTGACAGTAAGAAAAATATCCTTTTAATACTCAGTGATTTTATACATCTACGTTTATGGACCAGTTTAGGTATTTTAGCCCACAAACTCAAAACAGTAACTTGTAGTGAAGTAATATTTAACCACTAATCCTCCAGTTCACACTAACTGAAGGATTATTCATGATATTGATTTATTAGCTTTAGTTAGTGCTGATGATTTTATTGAACACAAAAATATGTTTACATTGGAGAACAGAATGTAAGGAATCGTAAGTAAATGAACATTTATTTTGATAGGGCATTGCCAAGGAGAAAGAGGGAGGAAAAAAATAGAGGTTGTAGTTTCAGGAAAAATATTAAATACAAAATGTGAATAAATAAGAAATATCATTCATATTTTGATTTAATAAAATAAAATAAAACGTCAGGCCAAGTGGAATGTCAGATAAAGCAGTGAAGATCAGATATCAGATTCCTGTCAAATAAAAAGCAAAAAGTCCACAAAGTTTTCATGGCAGAGTGAGATGTCTGTTCTGAATCAGTAGGCTTGGTGGGGTTGCCAGAAATCTGCCTTGAGGGCTCTTACAGTTTGCTGGTTTTGCTTCCAAAGATTAATGTGCTTCCCTCGTTCTTTCTGCACAGCTGCTATGGCTCCCCTACTTCTCCCTCCATGGTCCGGACCAGCACATACAGCTCAGCAAGCCCGACTACAGATGCAGCGATCACAGCTGATATTACTCGCTGGAAAACAAGCGTCACAAAACAAAGTTAGGTAACAAACTTAAAAAAGAAAGCACCAGAGACACCTTTCAGTGTAATGCAATCCAATATAAAAACACCACAGAATACAGCCTCCAATATCACCGTCACCATAGATATGAACACCTCTCTGACACAGCATCCACAAGAACTGAATATGATACGATTTACAAAGGAAGGAGTAGTTACAGGGCTGTTGAACTGAACTGCACTGCATGTAGCTATGTGTACCTAAGTGTATAGTATACATGTCTCACCGCTGCAGTATCAGTGAACAGGTACTGACTTCCCATATACGAACAGGCAAAAGCAGCAACCACTGTGACCAGGAAGTTGAATATGGTTACCACCATTGCTTTCACTGATCGCACTGCAGAAAGACAGAGGAAAAGAGCCCCAGAAGAAGTTCATTTTCAATGTAATGCATAAATAATCCAGCCTCTGTTTGCTGGAATTGTGACAATATATAGTAAGCACTGAAATTGTAATGAGTAACACACTAACTTTGCTGTCCAAAATCTGCTAATGTTCCACTGCGGTTGAGTTCCTGAAGACAAAGAAAGATACTTATTACAGGGAGAAATATGTGCAAATATCAGCACTATATTCCTATGAAATGTAGTCATGCATGTTCCTTTATCAAATGGCACATGACACCGTGGTTGTCCTCATGCTGATATGATCCTGAAAATATCCTATTTTTCTCCGCTGTGGGTTTTAAGGCGGCAGTAAGTCTCACACCATGATTAAAAAAGGAGACAATGGAAGCTTTAACAGTACAGTCAAATATGTGACAAGATCTCTATATTTATATATAGATTCATATTATATTTCTATACAGTCTCAAAGCATGAAATCACATCTTGACCTTGATAAACTAAAGATGTCATGAGATAAAGCTGTTTTTAATGTTAACTTATACAAAACCGTACCTGAGTGTTGACATTACGTGTGATTCGGTTGTATTCCTCATTGGCCAGCTTGGCTTTGATCTTCTCAAGTCGTGCCACTAGCTTGGGGTTCTGCAGTAGGAGGGAAAAGCCACAGTTTAATTTGAGCTGCTTGCAGCAGAGGTTTCTTCATCAGAAATTGGACTCCATCGTCAAATTCCAAGTCCCTGGGTGGTTTTTATCACCCCAAAGCTTAAGTGAATGCTATTTTAAGTAGGCAGACAGCTTGTCTCTGCCTCTGCAGCACAACACTAATGGATGTGTTAGAGGTTAAACAGACACTATAATATGACAAACTAAGGCATGTCCATGGTTCCACTTACTCTGGGAGGCTTCACAACCTCAGGAAGGTGCAGCGAGCTGTCCTCCAGCAACTCATGCAGGTAGAAAGGATGCCCTGGTGAAAAGCAGCCATAAAAATTGTTATACATTAACATTACATATTATTGACATGACTTCTAGTGTGAATTAGAACTCTTTTGGTGGGTTTGCTAAAGCTGGAAGACAGAGTATGTCTTATATCATTACATGAGACTATATCCTGGGATGTTGACTAATTAAATAATGACATACTGTAGCATAAATGTTGACTTGAGACTCAACTGTTCTTGCTGAACGAAATGAACAGTGAACGCCTCGTCTAAAATCGGAAACATCTAACCAACCACCAACTCGACTGTATGTATGTAAAATGTTAGGAAATATTGCACATTAGTTATTGAGTCAAAATATTGCTAGAATAAGTAAAAATATGTCCCTTAAAAGACCCAAAACACATCTAGTCTGCAGAGTAAGTTCATCTCCGTCATCTTGCACAAATACTCCACCAGACTCAATTAGAAAACAGTATAATTTTACATACATTACACATAACAGACTTACCTCCCTCCTGGAGGCATTTCTTGAGCTTTCTCGCTGTACTGAAGGACAGGGTTGTTGGTTCTGGTTTTTCTAGAGTCTCCTCCAGTTCTTCTCTCAGTCGCTGTGGCAGAGACGAGTCAGTCTTTTCTAATAACTCCGTCGCCTTATTTCTGAATGTATCCCCAACGACAAATGCCGAGGCCATGGTTTTAAAGCAGCTGACTCTGCTATCTAGATAAATATAACGTTTGTCAAGCTTGTTCTTAGTGAAGCAAGAGGTGCCAGCGAGCCAAATCTTTAACTGTTTATATTATTATTATTATATCCTGAAGTTCAGCGTTTAATAGCTAACAACGGCTAAGGGGTAAATATATAAAACCAAGTAAGCAGCCATGTTGTTTGCCTTGTGACACGATGACGTGTTCAATCACATGACCAACTGTGTGGGAAAAAAATTAAATTGCGCATTTTTGAAAATGGTTAAATCTCATTAATAATCTTTGTAACTGTTACTGTTAATGACAAGTGGACAATAATGTTTTATTCCATATTCAACTCAAATGTTGCTCGCTACAGTACACGTGAGCTATTTTGGTGCCTTCAATGTCTCCTCGTAAAACCCTAAAGCCAACAGGCGTGACGTGCAGTGACGTTTTTTTTTGTGAAAAACTAAACTAAAATGTAAACAAAAGTAATTTATTTTTTGGAGCCTGTCGTTTCACGCGTGGCACATCAATACTTAATTATGCCCACCTTTTAACTGGATCAATAAAAACCTTACTGCTCACTGTATGATAATGATAATAAAAGCAAGCTGAAAACCTCACCATGTTTTAAATCACGCCTCGCTGGTACAATCATCTACAGACACTGTGACAGAGAGCCCCCCGTCTATTTTAAAAGAAAAAGAAAAAAGAAATGTAAGCTTATCGTTCGTTAATCGTTCAGTTGTTGTAAATACGAATCTTCAGTCGTTCCCTGAATGTAGCATCAGTGCCTTGCTGTGAGTGCGTGTGTGAGCGCGTGCCAGGGCTGCGAAGATGGCGGCCTGTGCGCTACGCCGAGGTTTGTTGAGCGTTGTCAGTAAATACAACAAGAAACACGCACAGAGAATACTGGGTGTCGTTGACAGCAGCAGCGGGTTTGAGGTGAACAGACCGCGGCTACAGTGCCGAGCCTGTGGCCTGACCGGCGGTGTCCAGCAGAGGAGGTTCATGTCGTCGCGGTAAGAGACGTCCTCCTCTCTCGATGCTAACATGCTAAAGGCTGTGACGTTGGCTAAGTGTAGAGTGCGTAAAGACACCGGCCTCGTTGTCATTGAGCGGACAGGTGCATGTGGATGGAGCCTGCATTATGAGCATGGTGTGCAAACACAAGCTGACGTTTAGCAGCAGGAAATGGGAAAAGGACAGTTGCCCTCTGTTGTTCATTAGCTGCTAAGGTAACTAGCCAGCGTGGGCTGAGCAACACCTGGTCTGATCCGGCTGCCTCCAACAAGCTAACGGTCTTCTATAAGTATTTTGGCATGTTTAAGAAAAATTAATTATTACTAGTAGTTACAATCCGGCGAAAGTGATGCAACGATCTGTAGATTATCTAACACACTGGTGTAATGTCTCTTATCTAACTGTATAAGTGAATGCATTGTTAATTGGACAAATGTTCTTACCTTTGCCTAACTAATGTAGGATTTAAGATTTCATGCTGGATCACTTGTTTACATAGCATTTAACATTGCCCTGTTGGTGCTGTGGCACCTCATGTAACAAGCAACCAATCTGCTATTATATATTCACTATTAAATTACACATGCTTTGCTTCACCATACAAGATAAAATAAACAAAAACAAGAGCAACATAATTAAGAATCTCGCTGTGCTCACCAATGTATGATATCACATCTCTTTATTTAATAAGACACTGGTAAAATATTCTAAAATATTTGCTTAGGAAGATTAACAGTGTGTCAAAGTTCATTAAAACGTTGTTGGCCTCAGATTTAGCAAAGCCTAGAGCTTTCATTTGCAGCACTGCTTCACTCACTTCATCTGCGTATTCAGATCAGACGAATCAAAAGGCATAAAGTTGCATTTCAAAAGGAAGTTCTTATGAACAAGACAAAATTAAACATGGTAACCAAGGGAAACGGTTCAACAGAGTAAATAGTAAAGGCCTTTTATCCAAACACTTGTTATTAGGATGGTTATAGGCCATATTTTGTTTTCTTACAGCTGTGTTATCTGTAAAATAAATAATTAATAAAGCTGTATTTTATATATCATATCATGCTGGTAGTGAAGAGAAAACTTTCCTGCAAAGGTAGAACAAACTATTGCCTGTGCTTGAAATAGCCAACAAAGGAACAAAGCATTTTATGCAACAAAAATATCCCTATCAGGCATATTTGCCTTTGATAAAACATTATTTCTGTGATTGTAATAGAGAAATTACATCTGGAACAGTTCCATGACATGTCTTTGTCCTCTGTCCTCACATGGCACTACGTAGGCAGAGTGAGTGATTGGCTAAAGTTTAGCAGCATCATCTCGTTAATATCAAATTAAACACACCTGTTGGTTTTCGCTGAACTTTATGTGGCTTGTTCCCTACAGAAAGTTTTTGTCGTGAGCAAAAGTCACGGCTATTGTTTTTTCGCACTATGTTTAATGGTAATTCCTTTAAGTCGCAGTACATGCTACGTTGTTGGGTAGTATGTTAATACAGAACCAAATATTTGATCAGTGGTTGTCAAAGAAGGTTATGGGAACATGATGACTTTTTCATTTTAAACTATATTAATTTTATTTTTATTTTTACAAATATTGTACTTGACTTCTGCAAGATGTAAAAAAAGCATTTAGCTCAAGTTAATTCCCACTAGAATGGACCTTTTTCACGACAGACATTTTGACTTGTGAAGCAGCAAAAGCCTGGGTGTTATTAATAACATTAATAATGGCTCTGTGCCGTCTCGGTGTCCCAGTGGAGATACTAGTGAGTAGGGGTGAGCAGTATGGATAATATCTTCTGTCACAGTGTATGTAATTTAATATAATACAATACAATAAATCTATCAATTGTGATAAAGTAAATATTTTGGAAATTAAATTGAGAAATCTGTTCATAGGTAAAACTGGTATGCCTGTTTTTTATTTAATACCTAAGAAATCAAGGTACTTCATCACATGCTGTGAATGCAAACAATCCAGTATTGCCACTCCTGCTCATTGACTTGCAACATTGCTTGCATTAGTCTAATATGACCAGAGATATTAAAGTTAGAGCTGCTTTGGTATAAACGGTATAGCAAAAACTGTGATGACTGACAGATTTCTACCATCAGTACCAACAGTATATATCATCATATCGCCCATTCTTCCAAGCGTACCAGCATGCACAATACTCTGGAACTGGAATACCTACATGTATTCGTATTAGTTAAACCTGTGTTTAGCAAGACAATAAGTCAATGGGAAAAAGGCTTTATTGCCTATTACTATCGATGGTGCACAGGATGTGGTGTTTTTGTTGACAATGAATGGAATAACAAAAACATGTCACCTTTCTGTGTTTTCTATGTGCATGCACCGTTCACACACACTTTTTATAAAGTGTTGTAAGTTCAGACTTTCTGTCCCTGTTGCTGCTATTGTGGCAAGTTATCATATAGACCAATAAGGAGTCCCAGAAAAATGATTTAATAATGTAAGAAATGCCAAGTAGAGATAATTACTTCAAACTTTACTCACTTTTCCAAGTACAGATTCCAGCACAATTGGGACTAAATCAACCACTGTATGTCTAAGAGAAATCACTGTATGTTCTCAGAGACAAAATCTGACTTAAGGGGTGTCCTTGTGCTTCTGTGTGTCTTTTTCTTTTGGGCATCTCGGAAATTAAAATGTCTTAATGTTTTGTGAGGTTTTGTGGTCATTTTGACTCCGACTGCTACATAAAGGAAACCCACCTCAACTCACACACCGTGACCAAACAGTTTTTTGCTTCTCTCAGCCCGGACATGTGATCAGAGCTTACAGATTAGTGCTATCATTTGTAACATGGGGACAGTCATGTTGACTTTGCACACTACTAATGATAATTTAGTCATTTAGCCCAGACAGTTGCTATAGATGTTATAGATTTTCTTTGTTGTTGTGTGGGTGTGGGTGGTGGTGGTGCAGCAATGTTGTCAGCTACACACTTAACTTTTCTGCTTGGCGTTCACACCAGCAGCAGAGACTTGTGACTGAATAAAAGCAACTTGGCTGTGGGCCAGTGCAGAGAGAAACCAGTGGGTCCTCTTGTTCCTTTAGCTGCCTTCATCTGATCAACCAGAAAAGAAGGTGCTGTAAGAATCAGGTGGGATCATGACAGAAAGAGAGCTTGTAAAATACAGCCTTTGTGAGAGAAAGTGGGTGTACAGGTGGGTGAGTGCCCCCTCAGTGGTTGGAATAGAAGCAGTGACTCAGTACCAGCTTATATCTCTCACTTAAGTTAGTGTAACCTTTTCATTGTGTAATCATATGTCCTGTTTTATTGCTGTCATTGCCAACCTTTCCCCGACATGACAGCTCAGTGGCACAATGACGTGCCTTCACTCCTCCAGTACAGAAGGAAAAGGGTGATGTGAAATGGGAGGTTTCTGTGCTCATTGGCAGGGCAGGTTGTTGGCCAGGGGTATATGTTGGCTGAGGCTGGTTCCAGGGTTTGCAGTGGATTGGCTATATTTAGATCTGATTATCTCTGACCACACAGTGTATTGACATTTCTCAGATTGTTACAGAGGTAGAAGCAGAACAGAAGAGCCCAAATTAAAAATGTGTTGAAGAGCTGCTAAGGCCAGGTGCTCTGGTGTATGTGAAGTGTAGTGAAAACGTTGGTACATTCCTGGTGTTTTTGCATAATTTATTGATGATCTAAATAGTGTTTTGTATTAGACCACTGGAAAATTATTTTCATGTTAATAAGATGTTAACAAGTGAAAAGTAGGGTGTGTTGAGTATTTACAAACTATTGCTGTGTCCCAAATCACGTACTTGCGTACTCAAACTTAGTATTTTGAGTGCATAAGTGCGTTCACACTGGTGATATGGCAAAATGCAGTGTACTATGAGTACCCGGATGGTGTACACAAAACGGCCAGAAAATTGTGTGTGCAACGCTGCACACTTCTCACCCTCAACGGTCGCCATGTTGGCCACATAGCGGAAGGGGAGGACCACCAACGTATGACAATGGCGGCCGCGGTTACGATTGTTACGGCTAAAAGTAAAAGCACGTTCATTTTTCATTCATTTTTAATATAATTGAATTGAAGCCAAATGAGCAAACGTGCTGGCAGATATTTCGGCGTGCGGCAATCGTGGTAAATGTTGGCGATAATGCTCCGCCCGGTTGCAATCCATCATTAAAAAGAAGAAGAAGACGCAGTCAAAGGTTGCGATCATCATTTCCGGCAAGCGCACAACAGCAGTGAGACGACACTACCCTGTCAAAATGAACGCACTACACAAGTCAGTACATAGTGTACACAGTATACTGCATGTAAGTGTACTGACGGGAGTACATGATTTGGGACACAGCATATGTTTCATCATACTGTCAGTAGGAAATAATCTCTCTCTCATAGCTTCTAGTTTTGAACATGACTTATTATTGAAATTTGTAGTAATTGCCCCTTTAGCCAACAAAACTGTTTAAAAAATATCAACAAGATCTTAGGCTACGTCCACACTATTACATTTTTGTTGACTTTGCTATGTTCACGCCTAGTGTCCACACTACTCCAGCATTTTATAACCCCTAAAACGTAGACCATTGAAAACGTTGTAGTTTGAAAACTCTGGATTGCGTTTTTTTCTCGGTATGCAAGATTTGATTGCATTGCATTGTATCCAAATAAGGTCTCCATCTACCTAGACGGATACCTCACAGTATTCAGTCAAATTAATGCAAAACTAGGGGGCGCCATGATAAAGCAAAACATATATAATATAAATGTGTCCCTCCTTGGTTTCTGATTTTTTTTTTTCTCAAAGGAGAGCACAGGACAAGTGATTTACAGAGCAGATACTGTATGTAGGCTGTCAAAAAAATGCAATTTCATTTCATTTGGACTTATACCATATTTCTCCTAGTAAAATCAGGTTACCTTGTGATTATTCTTGTGTAATACACACATGATAAGAAAATAACCTGAAACCAACCTCCAGTGTAATATTCAATCCCTCTGTCCATATAGCCACGTCAGTAATCCCCACTCTTCATCTCTGTTGTGAAGTTTAGCTTTGCAGGGAGCACAGAAGTATGCGTGTTATTTATTTGAAGTTGACAGCTGTTGTTGTCAGTGGTAATATGTACTGTAAGTCTGCGTGTGTGTGAGTGAGGCTGCAGTCAAGGACGTGGAGATTAGGTCCCATGGTATTCCTGTTTGTTGACATTTGACAAGTCGAGGTGTTTTATTCAATCTTGTCAAAGTTGTGATTGAGATTACAAGTGAAGGGAAGGACGGAGGTTGGAGCAGGATTTCCCTCCTATAGGGATGAAAGCCTCTTCTCTTCACAGCTGTGGGATTTCCTGTTCAGGCCCCACAGAGACTTATGGGCTGTTTGTGTTCGTCCATATATGATGTTGTTTTCATCTCAGTCCCCATGTTTTGTATACCGACGCTGCAAGTTTGTGATCATATGATGTTGGTTTTACACGCACACACAGGGTCCAGTGTGTAATGGTGTTGCCTGTATTTGGCAGGAACAGGCCTGAAGGGAAGATTTTGGAGACAGTGGGAGTGTTTGAGGCTGTGAAGCAACACGGCAAATATGAAACGGGACAGGTAAGACTCACACACCCACTTTCACTTACTAAACATACACACACTTCAAATCACAGATGGGCTGGTGTAGGTCCTACAGGCCTTCTCCCTCATTAGAAAATCATTTAGGTAAATTTTAGACTTGTTTTTTACTTTTGAATATTACTGTCCTGTCCTATCTTTGCCTTTCAGGTTTGTTTTTACGTTTTGATAAATGAGTAACTTTTATATTGTTATGATAGCGCATTTGCATGATCCTGTCAAGTGACTGTAATCCCATCTAATTTATGCTTTATTAAACCTCCTACAGATATAATCTCATAGCAACTCATCCCATTTCTCTTTTGTTGTTGTGCTCTCCTCAGCTGTTTCTGCACAGTGTGTTTGGCTACAGAGGCATCGTCTTGTTTCCTTGGCACGCCCGACTCTATGACAGAGACATCACCCCTCCCATGTCTGACAGGTAAACCTCCATCTCTGACTGCACCAAACTGGCCCTCGTTGGCTTGGTTTATGGCTGACACTTGTATAACTGACACCCTTTTGTCTCTCTTACTTTCTTCCTTCAGCAAACCTGAGCCCCCAGGAGCCCACGGCTCCAAGGAGGTGAAGGGGAAGACTCACACCTACTACCAAGTCCTGATTGACACTAGGGACTGCCCTCACATAGTATGTCACTATATATTACATTTCACATACATCTATTATTGCCCCTAGAGATCTTTTGGAGGGTCCAGACAGGCAAACAAGTTCAGCTGATGTTGTTGAAGCTTAATAACAACAGATCATTTTGGAATCTCAGTGATTGTCATTTTGCCACTATTCAGTATATTTATTATTGAATGCTAAATAATGTCGTTCATGGCAGGAGGGAAAGCCTCTGAATCATCGCATTCACCATGCAACACTAATACTAACTATAGCTTAAAATCCAAACAGAAGTCCTTTTAGGTTGTTATTAGGCATGGGTAAGGACAAGTCTTAAATACAATCAATCAGGTACTGGTTTCTGATTGGTCAGAACTGTAATGCTGATCTGCTCCTGCAGCAGTCGGTGCTGCTTTTGGTATTTGAGCGTCATTCATTGGTTCTTTTAACATTCAGCAGCCGTTGTCTAATGATGATGCATTCCTTAGTGTGTCTTAGTGTTTGTGTGATTACAATATTACCTGTTTTTGAAGCAAATAACTGTTTGCATATATATTGAGTCACTTCTTTCAACATATGAGCCTCCATTTAGAGGAGAAGACTTTTTCTTGTACAATCCATGTGTAAGGTAGACAGCCAGTCACCAGTCCAGATCTCACACACTAATTCTCTCTCCCTTGGTGTGAACAACAATTAACAGTAAGCCACCATCATTCTGCCAAAAAATAGATATAAATTACACACACATTATTCACACATACCGGTATTGATGAAAGTTATATGAAGTTATAAAAAGGTTATACTCTCACTCAAACAGACCTGTTGGACACATAATTAGTAAGAGTTTGTAGCTGGTCTTTGGGTTCATTCCTACTGCCATTAGAGAGGTTTTAATATAACACGTGTAGACACCCTGTATACATACATTTTGATTTTCATGACATGCAGTGCACTGAGTAGAAAGATTATAGGCAGCCAAAGCCCCACTGTGGTAGAATCTAGCTGTGTTTGTCCATTAGTGTGTGAGTCACCAGTTGTGTGACTGTTGTTCTGTGTTGTGTTTGACAGTCTCAGAGGTCCCAGACAGAGGCTGTGACGTTTCTGGCCAACCATGATGACAGCAGAGCCCTGTACGCCATCCCAGGTATGTAGCCATATACAGACTGGTCAGGGCACACGCTGATGCATCACTGACAAGTTAGTCGCATAATATCTTATATTTTTGGTGGGCCTTGTATACCCCATTTTAGCAGTTTTGAATGGGGCATTTGTGATAAATGAGAAAGATGGAAGATAGTGCTATCCCACTGAGGATATGGTCCAGCTCAGAACCCAGTTTGTTAATTCCACTTGAGGACAAAACATTCAGATTCTCACTTCTTAAAGGACAGCAGAGCTAAATCTGATCCTAGTCGGCAGTTTAGCTCCCACAGAATATAAAAGGTGTTCTCTGTCTCATCACTGTGTGTCTGTGTTTTTCTTCAGGTCTGGACTATGTGAGCCATGAAGACATCCTGCCCTATAACTCTGCAGAGCAGGCCCCCATCCAGCACGAGCTGTTTGAGCGCTTCCTCATGTACAACCCTGCCAAATGTAAACACTCTTCTACAGTCTCCCCTTCAACATCATTCTTCACACAAACTTTTTACAATGCCCAGAGGTTCACTTCAGTGACCGCGTATATACGCAGCAAAACGGTGTTCTAGTAAACATTTTTGTGTTTTGTCCTCCTCTGTAGCTCCACCGTTCACAGCCAGAGACACCCTGAAGGCGTGGCAGGAGAAGAACCATCCCTGGCTGGAGCTCTCAGACGTCCACAGGGAAACCACAGAGAACATCCGAGTAACTGTCATCCCCTTCTACATGGGCATGAGGGTAAATAACCACGTCTTACATGCATAAATCAGCATAATACCTCAGAGATATGAAGCTGCAGCTGGATCTTAAAGCATAGCCTGTAGCCACAGCGTGGATCTTATCTATGTTGCATAGGTGTCATTTGGGTCTGCCAATCAAGACTCTGGCCTGCAGGCTTGGTTCTGTAGTCTTCTGAAATATTAATGGAAATTCTTTCTTGTTCTCAGGAGGCCCAGAACTCCCATGTTTACTGGGTGAGTAGCAGGTTTTTTTTATCTGTGGAACATCATGTGGAGTGGTCCACAAGGACAGTCACAGTGGGAAATTAACACCAGCTACACGCCAGGCATGGTGACTATTAACCTTGCCTGTGCCAGCAGGCTTGGTGTATTAACATGTTTGTGTGTGTTGTTTTCCTGCAGTGGCGGTACTGTATCCGTCTGGAGAACATGGGCAACGAGGTGGTTCAGCTGAGAGAGAGGCACTGGAGGATCTTCAGCCTGTCAGGAACCCTGGAGACGGTCCGAGGACGAGGAGTCGTAGGCAGAGTTAGTACAACACACACACAAATGCAGGATCCAAGACTGGGACCATCTGGAAACGGTGTCACTTTACCTTTTAAATATCGCACATTTAACACAACATACAAAAAATACTGTTAAAAGGTTGTTAGCCGAGTCCCAAATCTAATTACATACAATATATACCACATACTATCATCATAGTATACTGTATATAAAAACATCAACATACTTTACCATTTTATACTAACAGGAAATTATATAAAACGTATTGTCATATGTCCAAATCTGACAACACATGTAAATTTGCAAATTCAACTTCCCAAAGAGACATCAAAATATTTTCCTAAGATTTAATAATTTTTGTTCTCCAACATTTTTTTGGAGTTGTTTCACCACCCACAATTTATTTAAATTCTTTTCTAGCTGTGACCAGCTCCTCCATTTCCTTTGTGCAATGCATTGTGGGAGAATAGCGTTCATCAACAGAACCATATTTGGTATGCATTCTGTCTGCTATGAGTAATCTTTATTTTGTCACTTTTCCAGTGTGAACACACTACATACCAGGGTACCCGCAGGGTCTTAGAAGTATTAAAAAGCTAATATTTATTATATTATATCTCTATCTATCTATCTATAGATAGATGGATATTGTGTGCGCGAGTTCTGGCGTAGATCAGTCACTTGATAGAAAGAAAACGTCTCGCACCTTGCTACTAACAAGCTAACGTTAGCTCGTCGCCTCAGAATGAGGAAGTGTCACTTTAACCCTAAGAGGCAGCAGATTCCAAAACACCAGTGGGTTCAACCTGTTCCAGGAAAGACCATGAGGCCCGGTGCTGGGGACAGGGACTTATAGCTTTGGACTCGCACATGAAGAGCGCGAAACATGTCGCATGTGCTATTGTGTATTAAATATGAATGTGAGTATAAATAAATAAATATTATTTTCTAGGGCTTAAAGTCCATACTGATTTTCCATTATATTCTTCATACTTTAGCAGTATGGCCGTGAAGTTGGCATTAAATTTCATTCTGTGTTATTAAAAAGGTCTTTTAAAAAGTCTTGAATTTCACTTGGAGAACCCTGGTCTACCCTGACATACTCCTGCTTAGAATCAGTATGTAGTCTGGATTTGGGACACGATGGTTGTTTTTATCTGGCTCCAGCCCAAAGCACCTGTGGTGTAGCTCTACAGATTAGGGATGCACCGATATGAAAATTTTGGCCGATACGATAACCGATATTTACCGATGTCGATATGATCCGTATAAAAACAAGTTTCTATGATAATAACATTTTGTACATAAAACCACATGTAAACACTGTGACTTTGAATAAGTAAAGTATTTCTTTATTTCCAAAACTTGTTTTACTTCCAAAAATATTGTTTCCTCTCAACAAGTTACAGGGCCACCATAAAAAACACAAGTAACTAACAGTGTTAGTTTTTGGCTACTTTTACAACTTGTAGCAAGTGTATAACTTAATGAAAATCCAGTTTAAGTCACATCTGTGAAAACGTTTAGATCATAAATCAAAATATCCTGACAAGGTTTTATACCAATCAAACTTGCTAATATTCATGGTAACCAGACACGAGTGTCTATTAAATTGCAAAACGGGATATGTGGATATGTGTGGCTACCACGTCGTGCAAAGCAGGGAGGGAAACGTTGGAAAAGTAACGTCGACTTGGAAGGCTGTAGCGGGGTTCAGTGTGCTCTATCAACTGGCGAAATCTTCGGTCCTCCACTATGGAAAACGGCTGGTCGTCAAGAGCAATCATCTCCATTACCTTGTTTGTGATTGACTTGTACTTTGCGCTGTTCTTGGCAAATGTCTTTGTTTTGTCTAGCGTTAGCTTGCTCCTGATATTGTTTGTGAACTTCTGGATGGCGGTTCTTAAAATGAGTTGACAAACTGGTGGTGTTGAATGATTTGACACGGCATCCTCCTCGCATTACTTCGCCCTTGCAAGTATTGCATACTGCAAATCGAGTGTCTTCTTTTGACACCGTGAAAAATACCCAGACCGCTGACGTCGCTTCTCTCCTGCAAGTAACGTAACACACAATCCTGTGCTGTGTCACTGTCACATGCGCAAACAAACTCCGCGTGGCCAAAGAAAATAAATAAATAAAACCCACACGACTGCAGCTAGATGGAAATAATCATCGGTTGTTCACATCGGACCAGTTTTGCTCATAGGACCGATGCCGATATGTGAAAAAATGACTAACATCGGCCGATACCGATATGATTGCCGATATATCGTGCATCCCTACTACAGATGATGTGTTGCAGCACAGATCACATCAACAATAGCAATGCAAACCCTGACTAATTAGTGTCTCGCACTTTGAAGCACACAGATTTTGTGTAACCTTGTCATATTGTGCTCGTCTTTGTGTGCTGTCACAGGAGCCGGTGTTGTCTAAAGAACAGCCAGCCTTTCAGTACAGCAGCCATGTGTCTCTACAAGCCCCCAGTGGTCATATGTGGTGAGTTTACTCATTCTTACATCGGTTTGCAGTTACACACATCCCATCTCCGCTACATATTCTACTATTTAGTACATCTTCTAAAGGCGTAACATAACTTTTCAACTTATTGGATTTGCCGGTCGTATCATTTTTAAGTACATTCCATGTGCACAATATTCACCAACCTTTTTGTTGTGCTCTGTCACTAATTTACTGCTCATTCTATTATTTGTGTTTAGGGGGACGTTTCGTATCGAGAGGACTGACGGCTCCCACTTCGACGTTCGCATTCCTCCCTTCTCCCTGGAGAGCAACAAAGACGACAAAGCGCCCCCCGCTGGCTACACGTTCTAACTGCGAGTAGTCACCTCCCACCTGTGAGGCCCCGGACACGCCGTCAGTCCTGGTCCCATCTGGGTGGCCTAGAATTGTTCTCCTCCTGTAACGTTGCCTCAGCCTTGTGCTTAAGACTAGCGTGAGTCAGGTTATGCAAAGGGAAATTATAGCATTGTCTAGATCATCCAAATGCAGGCCCACCTCGCCCTTTTCCTACCAGAGTGCATCCAACAGCAAAATGTCATTGATTGAATCATATAGGGTAGAAACGGTATCGGCAGTCGTCTGCGTCTTCACTCCATGTTGTGTTTGAAGAGACATGCAGAGTCTAGTGGAAGAGTGTTGGGAGGTAGGGAGGGGAGTTAATGTTGCCAAGCTGAGCTGGACATGTTGTGCATCCAATAGCTGAAATATTGACCTGGCTGTTTTAATTGTGGGAGTGTTTTCTGCTGAGTTCTGGGTTCATGAAGAGAGCAACAACTCCAGCTTAGCTTCATACTGAGGCTTCAACAAATAAGCCATCGCTTCAACTACTACATGTTTCAAACTCCTTCCTTAACGATGTTCTTGTTTCAATTTATGAAAACATGACGGATTACTTTTATCCTGGACTTTCCTGTCATGTTTTTAATTGTAATACTGCCCTATCACAGTTTAGTTATATCAGTCCTCTGTGGGCCACTTAAGAGAGGGAAATCGGATTAAAGTCTGGGCTGGTTTATAGTGCAGAAGTATTTGTTTTGCTGTGTTACAACATTGAAGCACATATGGATGGGTTTGTTTGACACTGATCAGCAAAAAAAAAGACAAATGTCAAAATGAAATCAAATCTCTACAAATGGTCTATAGTAGAAAATATAAAACAATCATTTTTATATTCACCCCCTTAATGTCATTATTTAGTAGATGCCCCTTTGGCAGCAATTATATCCTTCTACAGTCTGTGCAGTCTTCTCCACTCCAGAGCATTCGTGTTGTTGTCTTGAAGCCTTCCAGGGCCTGCTGTAGAGAAGCATCCCCATAGCATGATGCTGCCACCTCCAGGCTTTATGCCACGTTCACATCCTCAAGACGGTTGTATGATTAGAGTTGGTTGTGTGAGGGTTAAAAATAATGCTCATTGACAATATAACACTATTTATTAAAGTATGTTCTGTATTCTATATTGTTAAGTCCAAAGTTGGATGGATGAGACTTTAGAGAAATCAGTTGGAAATTCATAATTACGATAACTCCCAATATGATGTGAATGCATCATTATTGTGGGAATGGTGGTGTTTTTTTGTTTTTTTTTTTGGGAGGGGGGGGGGGGGGGTTTGATGTGGGGTCTTTGGCTTAGTATACAATCTCAGCCATGGATGCCTGTAGCTCCTTCTGAGTGTCGGTCTCCCTCATTAGTGCCCTTTTCACATGGACATGCAGTTTTTGTGCATGGCTCTCCCTAGACAGATTCTGCACCATATTCTTAAAATGTTTATATGACTGACTTAGCTGTACTCTGAGTTATAGTCAGTGTCTCAGAAATGTCCCTGTGTCCTTCCTCTGAGTGGTAATGTTTGTGCAGAGTTCTTTTGTCTTCATGAGGCTATTGTTGCCAGAAAAGAGAAAAACCTTCCAGATACAGATGTTTAACCCTAAAATCTCTTGTCACACCTTGACTACACACTGATGTCTATTCAAATGATAATGCAACTTATAAAAACAGTTAGCTGCTCCAACTATAATTTAGATGTGACACTGTAAAGGGAGTGAATACTTTTGAAGAGATCTGGTTCCCCTTTGACATTTAAGTCCCATTCTCTTGATCAGTGTCAAAAACTCGTGATTACATTACACTGACTCAATGTTGTGAAAGATCAAACTAAAAAGGGTTTTATAAGCAGTGAACTGTATGTGTTGACAGCCAAGAAAGGAATCCTGTGCTGGAAAGGAGGCGAGGGTCAAGTCTGGGTTGTCTTTGAGTAACAAATGCAACACATCATAATGTAATTAAACTAAGCCGTTGGCAGCCAGTGTCGTGGCTAAGAGGAGAGAAGTGTGTGTGTGTGTGTGTGTGTGTGTGTGTGTGCGCAGTCTGCTCTCTGTAGAAACCAGAATGAAGTCTTCATCCTGATCACATGCTGGATGTCTTTCGTTAAGGCTGACTGTTTGACTTTGCAAGCTCTGTGACAAGAAAAGTTATCAGCCTAAAATTTCTCTCTGGTAAAGTGAGGAAAGAAACCAACATTTGTTTGTTTTGATAAGTGATTTGAAGCAACTATGATGATTGAAATACTACTGTAAATAGAGATTTAATTAATGGCAAAACTAATAAATATACCTTTTGAAAAATACATCTTTTCTACATTTGTTGTGTAAGTTTTCTATTTTATGTAGGTAGCTGTCGGTCTTAAACATGCTCCTGCAAGGTGAATACAGGTGTCTGCACATGGAAATAAGTAGAAAATGTGTTTTAATCTGTTGAATGAGTCAAGCGGGCACATTTTTTTTCTTTTTAATTTCTTTTTATCAGTCATTGACAGCCAGTATATCCAGTTCCTCTTCATATACTGTTCTGTTGCACTGGTTATTTTAGAGATTTCATTTTAGAAATATATCGACTTTAATAGGATCATGTGTGTTACAGCCACATTATAATTATTGGTTTATGAATTCCAAACAGCCACCACCAGAGGTCAGTGCAATCCTTTCCTTGGTCACTGGCTACATGTAGCTCGGTGGTGTGTACCATGTGATCACATTTACTGCATTGAGTGGTGATAAACTTATTCCCATGTAATCTCTTCTGAAAATGGACTCGTCCATATGCATGTTTCAATGTAACGGGAAATTATACTTGACTAGAATTTTCACCTACACTTGATGGTCAGGTAAACGGCGTTATATAGTATGAAAATAATTCCAATACTTCATCCTAATTCATGTTAGTCTTTTAAATAAATAGAAAAGACAGATAATATGCCTGTCTCTAATATGCAAAAGACCAAACTCGATAGGAAAATGTGCCAGTTTAAAATTAATGGCGTCTTGTCTATACTGGCGAAGACAGAATAAGACTCGAGGCCATTTATAAATTAGTGTTTTTCCAGTAACATGAACCAATTAGTTTAAATTGTATTATTTGTTTTTAAATACTTTAAATTTATAGATACTTTGACAATCAGCTATGTGCCGATTTAATTAGAAGAACATACAGGATTTTAAAAGCTATGAGTCATCTCATCCAGATACATAAATGCGGAAAGGATCAACGCGACATTAAAGTGGAAACTGGTGCGTCGCCTTCCCACAGAAGACGGAAGCGTCGTGTCTAGGAGCTAAGAAACTGCAAACTTGGCGGTGCACGATGCTCGTGCTCTTGCAGCCCTTCCCTCCACCATTCTGTGAGTAGGGAAGACTAGAGCTCACGTGCACTCGCTGCGCGCGCCCCAATAGGCTACAGTTGAACAGAGGGTGCAATACATAATTCAGTCCCACCAGGGGAACACCTCAGTCTCTACCCTCCTGTCAAGGCGCGGAGCTGCAGCCTCCACACAGCCTGTGGACCGAGACACCGATGCGGATGGAGAATCAACCTTGGAGAAGGACGAATGCTGTTTGCTGCAGCTTGTGCATGACTTCCAGCGGCGGAGGAAGGACAGGGCAGAGCCAGGAACGCACAGTCAGTGGTGAGCTTCAGGAGACGTAAACATTGCCATGCCCTGCTTCATGCACCTCCTCCCCCGATCCGCGTCCTCCTCCTCAGGTCGAGGACGGAGCGCACTGTTTTAGATGATAGCAGAATAAGAAGATGACGCTGCTGTCGAAGGTAAATATTTTGGAGACGCGGTGAAGTTGTGTTCGGGATAGGAGGCTGCGGCGGGCCACGGTCTGCACTGTAGGCATCCTGCATCCTGACTTGTCTGCTGTGTCCGTGTTTTTCGGCCATGCTGCAGGCAGCGTCCTCCGACCTGTTCCCGACTTGAGCGTCACTCTGGGATTAACAAGTTTCCAAAAGCAGAAAACTAGTAGTTCCACTTCCTAATGTTTTGGAGTATTATTTAGTAGGCTAATCTTGGAACACCCACTCCTCTGAGAAACAGGGTGATAATGAACACTTTCCATGAGCAGTTTGGACTTTTATTGCTCACAGTGCTTCACATTTCAGCCCCAAACTGTAGGCTTTTAGAAAGATGTGATCAGCTGCAGACATTTTAATGAGCAAAGTATCTCAGACATTAATCAAACCTGCCTCTGCATGACTGCTCTGAGGGACCAGTCTTGTTATCATCACAGTTCACATTAACGCAGCACCATGGGTACCAAGCAGACCAAAGGCCAGGAGCCCGGAGGAGCCAGCCCTCAGCACAGCTGGAAACGGACGCCCACCAAGGAGCGGGGCGACATCTTGGCTTCCCTCATGCTGAAGTCAGGGGACCGGCTGAGCCGTGGCGGGACGCCGCCGCCCTACCAGCGCCGGATCGGCATGATCCAGGAGATGATGCTGATGGCCAAGCAGGGCAAGCAGGACGAGGCCACAGAGATGCTCAAGACACTCCGACAGGTAGCTGCTCTGTGTGTGTTTGTGTGTGTGAATGAGTGTTGCAAAGCTCTTAGGGGTCCCAAGTTCACATTTCTAGTACAACACCACAACCTCTTTGATTCTTGGCTGTTTTCTTTTCTTTTTCCCTCTATTCATTTCTTTCTGCGTATGCATGTTGGTTCTTCCTAAGTGATGTCATCACTGATGCTGAAACAGAAGCCAGTCTCAGACTGACTGACTGGTGACACACTGATTAAACTGATTCAGCGATTGGCTGCCTGCATTAATGAGGAATTGACCTCCTCTGTGGCTGTGTGAGTGAACAGAGTCCCTCTGGCTGGCTGGACCTGTTGTGCTCAGCCCGGCTCTGCTGCACTGGTACAGTGTGGAGGCTGCTACGATTTATAGCCTCTCTCTGTCTTTCAAAACATTTGCTGTGCATGGCTTGCTGCTGCTGCTGCTGCTGCTGCTGCTAGAGAGAGAAGGAAAAGCTCGGCAGCAGACTGACAGAATCTGGTGTGGTTGAGAAACAAAAGAGAAGCAGGAAAATGAGAATGCCACCAGTTGAATTGGAGGATTTAGAGAGCTGTAAAGAAAGGGACGGTCTGAGCGTAACAGGAGTGAAATTATGAAAAGTAACACATCTGAATAGAAGTTTATCACTGAGATGAGAATGAAATGGAGAGAAGCTAGAAAAGATAGTGAAGGGAAAAACAGATTTATAAGCTTTCATCCCTATAGACGGCACTGCACAGAATTCATATGCTGCCAGTGTTCATTGTTTATTCCCCTGTGACTCAACCACAGGGAACAGAGCCTCCAGCTTATACATACACGCTGCTTTCACAGTTTATTGTTTGGGCTTTAGAAATTTCCATCAGCTTCTTACTATTGACAGTTTTCGGATCAAACCCATTTAGATTGTTAATCCTTGAATCAATGGCAAACAGTGGAGCAAAGCAAACAGGCTTACAGACGAAGGACACTTCTCCATCCATCATCGTTGAGAACGAGGGTTACCACCTCTGTCACTGCTTGATTAAGCTATGATACCCCAGAGGAGGAGAGTCACAGTCTCCTCAGTCTGAAAGTGAAGGCACAACAACACAGCAGTGCGGTTACAGTCCTTCCCAGTAAGCAGAAAATTGCAGTCTCTTAGGTGAAAATGCCAAATATAATCAAGTATGAGGGTTTGCTGCTTTTCCCTGTTTTAGATCAGTGTAAATTGAATACCTCTGGGGTTTTGACTGTTGATTGGAAAAAATAAGCAATTTGAAAATTACAGGGAGATTGTGATGTTAACAACATAAATACACCTAAAACACAGGTAAAGCTAACTATATAACACATTGTAAATCATTTGTAGAATCCGTACAAACAAGTCTTTTTTGGGTGGGGTTAGGTGCTGGAACTCTTTCTGGCAAACAACAGCCGAGCACAGCTTCCCGGAGTCTTGTCATCACAGTAAGGTTGACAGCTTTGGTACCATTGTGCCTGTACAGAGATCAACCAGTGTTGGTGGGTGTATTTTTGAGCTTTGGACAGAGCCATGCTAGCTGTTCCCCCTGCTTCCAGTCTTTATGCTAAGCTATGCTAATTGCCTCTTGGCTCCAGCTCCCACTCTCGTGTATGTGCATTATGCACATACACGAGAGTGGTATCAATTTTCTCACCTCACTCTCAGAAAGAAACTGAATAAGTGGATTTCAGAAAAAATGTTGAACTCTTTAAAGGAACGAAATACCTATTAGGACTTGGCCTGGGTATAATTTGAAATTTTTAAAAACTACAGTTTTCGTGCCAGTAGCAAAAGATACATTTTTTGGTACCATGGTTTTAGAAATATACGTTTTTCTATAAAGCCCTTGGTTTCATGTAACAGAAAAGCTAAGGTTTTGGAATTAATGTTGTCGAAGCACAAGCACTCATACAACAACCTTACCTAAATAAAACAATTTAAAAGCGGAAATTCTTACATTTCAATCTGGAGCTGTCTGATCAAAGAATAAGAAAACAGTATTACAAATGTGACTAGCAATTTGATGCCATCTTTCAGTACTTGACAGTTTTACAACACTCGTGCTACGGATACATTTTGTTCGATACTCATCTGTAATCGGTAGAGACACCAGAAGTATAAATGTGCTTAAAAATAGAATGAGCTACACTGTTTTTTAAGTACACGATAGCCCATTTTGATAGATATTTCCCACCTGACAGAATGAGCTACTGCACTTTTATTCTACTGGTAGCTCATCTGAAGAGAACAGCTTAAATTGTCAGACCTCTGGCTGTTTCAAGTATCGCTCTTTATCTAGTCTCATTGTAACATATTTAGCCATTATTTGCAAACAGCCACTCTCCTTTGGACTTCCATTATGGCACCAGAGACAGCTGCTGGGAGATTTGTGGTGAACTATAAAGCCCTAATCAGCACTTAGTGGACTGCTTCTCCAGTCATTAAGCGACTTGTACACAATTTACAAACTTAAGATATTTCCTTGTCTCATCAGTGCGTCCATTCTTCATATGATGAAATTGAGTTGCTTGTGCCGTAGTATGAATAGAAAAGAGAAGGTATACAGTGCAAACAGCAGTCCACGTGGCTTAGCTTTGATCCAGTGGGTGACAGGTTGAGGTCAAGCTCTTCTGACCTCTGAAGGATTTTTCCCTGCTGCTGTTTGTGAAGCTGGGGATTAGGGGAAAGGAAACGACCAAAAGCATGATGCACTCCAACTGGGTCAAAGATAACAATATGGAGAGATACTATGATGTTTCACATTGAAGGATGAACGTGTCTCCTTTATTTATTTATTTTCATCAGCAGAGAGTTGGACATAACCGAACCCTAACCTTAATCTTTCTCTGATCCTCCTGGTTGTCACCTCAACAAGCCTCAATGGTCTAATATCAGATGTAAAAGCCCAATTTGAACAGCTATAGGCCAAATGTGCTGACTTGACAGGTTTTCGTGCGATCGCCGCCTACAGAAGACACAAGAAAGACGTACTGGTCCATACAACATTCAGCAGGACCCACATCACTTCAAACCAGCCCACTTACCATATATCCTGAACAGACACTCTGGCCAAGGGACCCCCTTTGGCAGAGTCTGCAGGTCAGGTCCACTAACCTGGTGTATGTGATAACTGTCATCTGCTGTGGTAAACTATATGTAGGAGAAACAGGGAACGCACTTAGAACCAGAATCACACAACACCAGTATATGATCAGAACAGGCTGGGGTCCCACAGTCCTCTCCACCCATTTCCAAAACCACGACCAGGACAATATCCTGTTTCAGGGCATGGAGAGCAGTATCAACTGGTCCAGGTCCCAGAGACAGAAAACTGAAAGAAGATGGATCAAACGGTTAAAAACTGTAGACCCAGTCGGTCTAAATGAAAAATGGTAAATCCATCACAGGTCGCCGGCGGGGACTGCTCTCCCTGTGAACATAATTTTAACAAATTTGCAAGGTTTTACTTGCGTGTCCTAAAGAGTGAGAGATGCTCATGATCCTCTACCTTTCTGATAATGGTTTTATTGTACATATTATATCCTCCTTTTAAACAGTGCCTGAGTTGTGTGGGTTTTTTCTGTATTGGTTTATTGTTTTAAATTGCACAGCATTGTTATAACTTTTAGCACTTACTTTTTTAAACTATTTTTATGTAATTCTTTACTGCACTATGTTTTAAAACTGATCAATGTATTACCCTGTATATACAATTCCCTAATCCACAACCCACAACTATTATCATTAAAAAAGGAAAGTAGGATTTAAAAGATTTTACTCACCTGAAGGTACAACTCGACCAAAACACATCTATATTATTCAGATTTTTATAAAAGCACGGTTATAGCTTTTGAGTGTTTTATATTGATTTTATGTGTTCCTTTTTAAGTTGCTTCCTTTTTAGGAATGGCTTTGGTTTTTACTTTTTGCACGTTACATCTTTATAATTTTAATATTTTATCTCTATATTTTATTATATATATATATATTTATTTATATATTTTTTCTTTTATTGACCTATTTATATTTACTGAGTGAGGGGGCTCTCTCTCCATGGCTAACATTTCCCTGGCCTGCCCCTCCAGTTAACCCATTACCCTAACCTTAACCACTCTCCTTTACACTGCTTAAACCCAACCACACCCCCACCCCCATTCCTGACCCCAACCTCACCCTGTTCCCTATGCCTACTACAACCCTGGTTTCCCATTGTATGGAGCCAGTAGCTCACAAGCAAGTGAACAAGACTCATTGTTTTATTCCCTAAAGCCTAACTGGCATCTTTTTAAGATTTTCATAAGGATGTTTTATATTTAGAGGAGTCTTGTATTTTTTTTTACCTGTGCACGTGCACCACTAGCTACTAGCTTTTTACCTGACCCAAAGGAGGTTGGAGGATGAAAACAACAGGTTTTCATGTCAGGTCATGAAAACTAAATTGTAAGCTGCGGTAACCTAACCATCAGTCGCATTTGGCTTCATATTCTGGAGGGTTTGTGCTCTGGTGGAACAGTACGTGACGGACAGATCACACGATGAAATGGATAAAGACAATTACTGAGGACAAAGATAGCAGAAGGGGAAAAAAACACCATGAGTGTTAAACTGCAATAGACACTGGTGAAGAAAAGGAGAGGAAGAGGTGGTGAGTGATTACAGAGCCACTAAAAGACAATACTCAAAACAGAAAGAGAGAAAATGACACAGGTGAAATGAAAGAGAGCTTGTTTGTGAAAGATGGGAGAGTCATTCTTCGCTGGTTACCAGATTCTCCTCCATGTTGCCCGGAAACCATGGCAATGGCTTGACGGCTCGGACTAAATAGACATTGATTATTCAGGCAGGAGCTCTGTTAAGAGCTAATGGGGAGGCCACCTTCTTAATCACCACCCTTCAATTAACTTGAAACCAAAGCTAGCATCTCTTCACCACTTCCCTCTTGGGCTGCCTTGAAGCTGATCGCTAAACTAAAACCAGCAGCGTCTGTGGAAACCTCCACCTCTAGTTTGCTGTAAACAGCTGCATGGGATTTTTAACTCATCTTATGCTATGTGACCAGTGTTATGTCAGATAATGAGAGGCTGTTGTGTTGTGGGTGTCATTAATATTTTAAGACTGAAGTGGCCATTAGTCAGTGGGCCTCATGCAATTTTCATATTCTTGTCCTAAACCTCTCTTACTTTCCTCTGTGAGGTTTACTCATACGAGAGTTCCAAGTCAGATCCACCGAACTCTCTTAAGTGGACAAGTAGGGCATTAGGAGGTATCGTAGGAAAAACTAAAATACTGAGAGATATGGGTTATTCTACATATTTCAAACTGTATCAAACATGTATGAGCTGTTTTAGATTATGGGTCAGGAATATGGGGTCACAAAAGATTTCAGAAAAACGAACAGGTCCATAATCTGGCAATTCGATTCTTTTGGGGATTTCATAAATATGCGCCTGTTTTGGCAGTTAATGGAGATCTCTCTTGGGACTCGTGAAGTAGGATGGAAGACCAGCATGGTGAGTCTGCGGAACAGGCTAGCGAAATATTTTATTGGGATTTGTCTGTCAGAGGTGAACAGGCATCTGAAATATTTGATTTACTAGAAGAATGTGGACTTGAAGAAAGTGATTTTTTAAAAGCAAATGTGGAAGTGAAGGAGTTTAAACACCATATCCGGGCTAAACGCACACAATCATGAGCAGAAGAAATCTGGCAAAAGCCAAAACTGAGAGCTTATTGTTTATTTAAGAAAGATTACAAATGTGAAAAATACGTTAAGTGTAATTTGCCTTAAATTCGTCGATCACTCTGCACAGTTTTAGATGTGGTATATTACATATTGAAACAGGAAGATATAGAAATGTGATGGAAGATGAAAGACTGAATATTGTGAGCTAAACGAGGTGGAGAATGAAATACATTTCATTTTATACTGTCCTATATATCATGATTTATGACAAATATTGTTTAAAAAACGTTCCTGATTTAGATTTGATAGATATGGAGAATGGAGCTTTAATTGAATACCTTTTTGATCATGTTTTTGCATTTTCCGAATATCTCTCTAAAGCATGCGATAGGAGGAGAAAAGTAACATATGATAGATAAATCCTACCTGCATAAAGACCCAAGGGCAGCTGTCAGAGTGTGAGAATTTTCCTAACAACTACTGAAATGTAGAAGTTTGCTGAAATTTGACAATACAATCACAAACTCTGCCCCAAGAGATGGACATGACTGGTGCTACTGCAAGAAGTCAGTGTTCCCCAGAATTTGATTCTCAGCTCAGTACTGCAGATGTTCCCTGTGGCGTCGCACACTGTGTTGATAAAACTATTAAATCTCTTTTGTTGAAATTTATGGAATAAAAGACTACATCTTTTTACATACACCGTGCTGTTAATTACACACCCTGCTTTTTCTTTTGTCTCAACATGGTGCCGTTTGATTGATTGATTCAGCTTTGTTTTGGCTGCTCTTTGAATCACAGTGGTGTGAGTGCTGCCTGCTGTCTGTACAGTCTGTTCCATCACCAGCCAGTTTAAGTTCTTTCAAGTGCAGTTCTCATACAGAGATACATTCAACTTTGTTCCAGTTTTTGTATGCTGTCATGTACTAGGCTAGCACAACCTACTTTGCCAAGTAGCAAAATAGATTTGTTGCCACTAGGATTAAACACAGATCATATTGTTCAGACCGTAATCACGAGGATCTCAGTCGCTAAAATGTTCATATTAGCTTCCTAGTCTTAATTCCAAGTCGTAAGTGATTTTTCACAGCTATGATATCTCCCACTTGGTGAGAAGAGCTACAGCAGAATCAATAAATCTGTGGATAAGTGGCTTGAAGGCACCATTGTTAGCAGTTACATCTAAATAAAACCCCATATTAACACTAATACAGTTGATTTAGCTAATGAAAGGAATAGTTTGACATTTTGTGTTAGATGAGAGAAGCGATACTTCTCCCATGTCTGTACGCTAACTGTGAAGCTAGAGCGGGGAGGCGATTAGCCTAGCTTAGCATAAAGACTGGAAGCGGGGCAACAGGTAGCCTGGCTCTTTCCAAAGTTAAACAGAGTCTGCCCACCAGCACCTCTAAAGCCCGCTAGGTGGCACATTATATCTTGTTTTAATTTGTACAAAAACCAAAATGTAAAAATGATCATTTACATTTACATGAAGTTACATGCAGAACCTATTTCTTGGCATAACACAGTGATTTCCTGGACTCGCCACTGGTTACAGATGGGAAAGAATGTTAATTTGTGAGCTTTAGAGGTGCTGGCAGGTGGATGTGTTATTTTACTATAGCTATACACTACATTTATATATTTGTTTCTGGTCACTTGTTAACGAACAATGAGCTAATATGTAATAGGATAAAAGAAACCTAATGAAACCTATTTACAAAAGGCTCGTGAGCTTATTACAACACAAGGTCATTTATCTGAGCTAGCCTCACATTTAATTATGAGCTAGCACATTACCTGGCTTAACAGCTATGTCTTTGAATCCCTTTTTATTCAGTAAGTTGCCTCTACAGTGTACAAGCTTCTAAACCAATATTCACCCTTGACTTGATTGATGAATGATTTCTGCATCGCTCCTTTGTGGCTTCTTTGCTGCTTCAGATAGATGCTTCTTCTTTAATAGACATCTCAAAAAGTTTTCGTTGAATTCTGACATGTATTTGAACATGCATTGCTCATGTAATGCTGTTTATTTAATTTAATAAAACTACAGTTTGTGACAGGACAACTTGAACTGCACACAAGATCCATTATTATACTTTGTATAATGAAGATTTAAACCACAAAGAATTAATATTAATATTAAAATTAAAACTCAAAGCCTTTTTTCGTGATGCCATCTCATTGTATGAGCACAGTGTGCATGGCAGGGCGAGGGAAGGAGACACTATAGACCTTTTTCATTTCAGACACTTTGATTTGTCATATTAGGAAAGCAACAGGTAGAACTAATAACATTAATGATGACCTAGTTCCATCAAAGTGTCCTAGTAAGCCATGTCAGTGAGCCGGCATGCACAATACCAGGACCCTGGACCTGGAACAGCTAAATGGAATGAAGCCATTATTTATGTTATTAATTCCACCGGTGGTTTTCATCCTCTGACATATCAAAATGTCGACCTGAGAAGAGGTCTAATCAGCCAGAATAATTGACAACTTGTGTGGCTGCGCAGGGCTCTTAAATGAAACAATAATTCGCTAAATGAAATGTATGAAAGAAGTCGTTTGTGGACATCTACATTTTTCCTCTGCTCAGACCTTTAATATACAAATATTAATAATAATAACAATTCTTCCGTTATGGTCAAAGAACCTCCGTCATATCAGAGGTGGATGACACTGTCTGGTCAGAATGTGATCTTAAATAATGGTCAATATTAGCTTCATATATGGGTCCTCCGGCCCCGGTTGCCATTATTTACCAAAGAGGCATTATGTTTGCCCTGTCTGTCTCCAGCTCCGTCTTTGTTCATGTTCAGCTGGGTTCAGACCACCGCTTTGATGCTGACCGGCACTAATTAGTGTGGGTGGTGCTTTCTAATGAAAGTCCTCATGGCATAAATGGTTTATGTGTGTGTTTACGGACTCAACACACTATCCCCTTAGAGTTCAAGGAGGAAGACTTTGCATTTTTATTTTGTCCTCGTCATGTATATTTCATGAGGGGCCACTGTTAATAATGTATGGCTTTTGTGGAGACTGGATACCCTTTATGTACACCTTACTAAATAATGTGACCCGTCTTTTGTTTGCTATTGTTTTGATGTGTTCCACAATTTCTCACTTTTTACAAGACCTTCTCACCAAACACATCATCATCATCATCATCATTCAGTTTATTCACAAAACAGATAAAATACAAATGCAATCATACAAGACATAATAAGGATATGTGAAATGGGACACCCTGATAAGCTATCTGCAGCCTCTGAATAGGGGCTCAGATAGTATTTTTTTTTTTTTTAAGTTTTCTAAAATTTAACCCTAACCTAATCCTAACCTAAAAAACTACTAAATGGTCCCAAGACATTTATTCCATCAGTGTAAACATTGGTTAAAAGGTAAGATGCAATAAATAAAGACATATGGCAAATCAAAAATAACAGTACAATTTAAATGGATTTCAAAGTAGAATAATTAGCTTAGAAGTCCCCAGCTGTTTAGGGTATTCAAGCTTTAACATATTATAGTAGTAACTGCTGCCTTAAGTACTTTTTGAAAACGGATACCCATAGTGACATTTTATGGTGTAATCAATCTCATTCCACACCCATGGTCCTCTGCAAACCACACAAAGGCTCGTACATTTAAGTTTACGTTTTTTACCCTTTTATAAGATGTTTTTTTCTAGTCATATATGTATGCGAGGGAAAGTAAATCGGAATAAGGTCACAATGTCTGTCCTGGAGCATATATACAGCATTGTACATTATACAAGCATTGTCAAATATGTTACATTCAGTAAGCTTCAGAAGACTGTTGTTGTAGAAAGAGGGTCAGTGGGAGCATTTACCTTGGACCATGATATGGCACATATGACTTAACTAACTCCTAGTTAAGATAACCAGGAAAGATATTGCACCACATAACATTACAATAATTTATATGAGGTTAAAATAAAGACTGATATAAAGTTAAAAGTGCTTTAAGTGGAAGAAGGTGCCTCAACTTCAAAAATAAGCCAACATATTTGGACAATTTTTTCGTAAGTTCATCTATGTGGCCCTTAAAGTTAAAAAATTAATCAATATGTACCCCCGGGAATTTAGTGGACTTCGCTCTCTCAATAACCCGACCGTTTAATTGATACAAACATGTTCAACATTATTTTGATTTCTGTTGGAGCGAAAGACAATAAAGTTTGTGTTTGTGCTTATATTTAAGGATAATTTATTGCATTTAAACCATGTATCCACCTTAATCAGTTCCTCATTTAGAGTTTTGCAGATCATTAAAATTTTTGTGTGATAAGAATACATTTGTATCATCAGCAAACAATACTTTGTGTCATTAATATACAGTATGAAGAGGAGCGGCCCTAAAATGGATCCCTGGGGAACCCCGTATCTGATGGTTTTACTTAAAGATTTGTGACCATTTACATATACATATTGCTCCCTCCCATACATATAGCTTCTGAAACAACCGAGTGCTGTGCCTCTGATACCATAATGTTGTAATTTGCTTAGAAGAATTTCAAAGTCAATAGTGTCAAACACTTTTGACAAATCAAGGAAAATTCCAATGCCGCAGTTGCCTTTATCAATAGTGTCATTGATTTTTTTGATGCGATCAAGAAACGCCATACAGGTGGTACTCTTTTTTTCCAAAGCCATACTGTGATGGGACAAGAATATATGATTTATCTAAGTAATCACTAAGTCTACTATACACAATTTTTTCTAATACTTTAGAGAGTAGGCAGAATAGATGTAGGTCGGTAGTTGCGCATATCATGTTTGTCACCAGATTTAAAGACTGGTATAATTCTAGCAATCTTTGTCATTTTAGGCACAACCCATTAAGTAGAGAGAGATTAATAGAGTAAACAAGAGGCTCCACAATTTCATTCACAATAGCTTTAAGAATTTTGCTACAAATGCCAACTGCACCAGCTGTATGGGAGCTTTTCATATTCATAATGATTTTAGTGTCAGCTGGTGTCAAGAATAGTGAATTCAAATAATTGCCTTGAAGATATTGTCTAAAAGTAGCACCCTCTGGTTGACTAATTTTGCTTGAAAGATTTTCTCCTATGGAGATAAAATGATTGTTGAAACTATTAGCAAGATCAGTACTGTCAAAATCTTCGCTGGCGTTTCTGGTATTCTGTTTGATGTTGGTGTCGGGAAGCACAGTGGTTTTGTGACCCTGCTGAAGACTTCATTGAGCACCTTCCAGAATTGCTTTTGATCACTCTGAGAAGCTTTAATAAGCTCGGTGTAATGTCTCTGCTTACTCATTCGTATTATACTATGTGTGAGCTTATTTCTGTATTTTGTATATGATTCTTTATGCATTACTTGCTTCAATTCGATTACTTCGATCTTTGATATAGCGTTTATAAAGTTTGTTCTTTTTATTGATGGATTTTAAAATACCCCTAGTAAGCCATAATTTTTGACCTGCAGCAGCCCGTTTTGATGATCTTTTCAGGTATGGTGCGATCAATGGAGTCAGTTATTTCATCAATTATAACATTATTATTATGTGTTTGGATCTTTGCAGTTATAGACTGGATCCCAGGTTTTGGCTGATGCAAGGTTTTTTCATTCAGGACTTTAATTTCTATTTTAGGACATGAATCATCAATCTTTTTAGCAAGATCAATAAAGAGTACTATAGGAAAGTGGTCTGTAATGTCCAAAAGTATTACTCCTGAGTCAATACAAGCATTTGTAATGATGGACCTGCTGGATTCCGTTACTCTAGTGAATATATTTATGGTGGGAAAAAGGATGAAGAGTAAAGAGTGTTTATGAAATCGTTTTTAGCATTGTCCTCTTTAGAGATATGTTAAAATCCCCAAGAATAAAACAATTTTTATTATTTGTATTTATGTAGTATAAAGGTTCATCCAGCTTAATCTTGAAAGTGTCGAAGTCGGAGTCTGGAGGTCGATAAATCACTCAAACGATGAGGTTTTTTACCATTGTTTACATTTATCTCAATGAATAGAGAATCTGAGTGACAATCTTCAATAATGAGGTCATCACAAATGTCCTGAGTTTACATACAGACACACTCCACCACCTGGTTTGCCAAGCCTATTTCTGTTATATAACTTGTAACCATGAAGGTTTAGAATATCCACATATGATGTATCATTAAGCCAGGTTTCACTGCAACCAATTACATGAAAACTATAGCCTATACTGGCCAAAAGGGAGACTAAGTCATCGTGATGCTTATTTAGACTTCTAGTGTTAAGATGTAGAAACGATTATGAATAATTCGTTTTTGTTATTTATATGTTTCAGCTGGTCAGGTGTAAAACGCTTACATTTAGCTTCTCATCACTGTTAAAGCAGTGCTGTTCAGACACTTCATGATTTGCATTACATTCTATTTCAAAGCCCATACAAAGTGTGATGGTAATATGAAGAGTGCCGAGTGACTGATGTAAAAATGATTTAAGACCATACTAAGAAACCTCATATCTAAAAAAAACCCTAACATCTAAGATTAGAAATAGAAAAACAATAAATTCAAGATTTCAATTCAATATCCAATGCAAACGAAGAAGGGCAAAAACCAACAAGCAGTAAGAGTAAAGAAATGTGCATCTTTGGTGTAGATCCCTTGAGCCTTTTCTTCGCTTTGAAAACCTTGTACTTGACGTTGTACTGCACAGACTTGACAATAATTCCCCGTGGTTTGGCTTTTTTTTACTGTTGGGTTTTGGTCCAAGGCAATGGCTCCTGTCAATATCAGAGGGCTGCACCTCTATGTTGAGATTGTTTTTAAAAATGTCACTAACAACCTTATTAGTGTTTTCACGATCGTTTTCTGGTACACCAAAAACAACAAGACAGTTCCGTCTGGAGTACTGTTCTTGTTCGTCTAAGATGTCCTCCAGATCATCATACTTCTTTTGTAGTTTATCAAGTTTTCCAATCATGTTTTGGAATTCATACTTTAGGGATTCCTTTACCGATTCCGTGATAGAGTCGGTAGCCTCTACCGCCTTCTTGACAGGTTCGATGAGAGAGTCCACGAATATCTTACTAATTTTGCAGATAAAATCAGAGTGCTGAAATAGATTATCAATCTGCTTGCTTACTATGTCTTTGATATCAGCTCTGGGCACATTTGGCCTTTGTTCAGATTTCTCCGACGTATCCGTGCCATTGCTTTTCCTGTTCACCTGTAGCATGTTGAGTTGATTGTTGGGGTCGGTGGTGTCGCGGTGGAAAACAGTTTCTAGCCGCTTAACAAAGACTATCGTTGCCGACATACACACTCTGTCAGCACTCAGTTGGGAATACATTAATTGCTGGTTCATAAACCTTCCCATGTTTTGGTTCAGATTAGAGCGAGCTGGAAGATTAATTTCCATTCAGGGTTGACCTATTTGCATTGCGCCTCAAATTCTTATCACACTATGAGGAAAGACACATTGTGTGCTCCTCTGACTCACCCTCACACACACAGAAATGATCTGTATTTCTTTAGGTTTTTTGCTTTAGTTTTATACTGGACATATTACCATGGGGGAAATGTAATGAATGTGATTTATTTCTACAAATTAAAAATGCAAATTGTCATCGGCCATTTAAGGGAATAGTTTGACATTTTGGAAAAAAGGTTATTGGATTTACCAAGAGTGAGCTGAGAAGATTGAGACCTCTCTCACATCTGTACACTATGTAGCTAGAGCCAGCAGCTAAGCAGAAAGACTGGAAGCAGAGGGGAAAAACACTCAGCATGACTCTGTCCAGAGTCAAATCCAAAACTCCACCTACCAGCACCTCTTAATTAAACATATTTCCCTTCACCCAAGTTATTAAAAAACTAGAGCATTTAATTTAACATTTAAAAGAGTATAAATTTAGCCGGATATACAAATGTTCGGTTGCCTGGTGAGATACAGGGTTAGTAGGTGTTCCTTTGTGATCACAATGTAATATTAATCTAACCCTTATTTTAATGATCCATCACCTATTGGCAGCTTCAATGCAAAAATGTCAGTGTTACATTTCTAAAAGACAAATCCATCTGACTGTGCAGCGACACACCAAGATAACCTGAAAGGACTTATGTGTCAGTGGTCGTGGACTGATCACCCACTACTCATCACCTCATGTCGTCTCAAGTAGGCGCACTTGCAGAAAGTGCAGCTGATAGAAATAACTAGCCAGTAGTCTGTATTCATAACCCACAATCCAAGCATCATGGAAAAACTAAAAAAGCAAACTAGCCAATTATTTTCATGCTACTGTCTCTGCTGCCAATTTGGCATGTCTGATTGGCCAAATGGCCGCCAGAAAGGAGTGTGTAATGCTGCTCTGTCCTTACACTCACACACAAGCAGAAATCATTTCAGACCCGATGCACCCACAATGCATCACATTGGGATTGTGTGATCTCAACTGGAAACTGTGTGAGTCTGTGTATCCTGGTGACCAACAGGACATATCATAACATTCACCTGTTGATGCACTAATCATGGGTTTCTCTCATTTGCTATGTTGCTATTAATGTCACTCTCATCTGAATATACAGCAGCTGATTCATGTGTGTGTGTCATTCAGTCAAAGCGCCTGTCATTATTTACTGCCCCTCCTATGCAAAACAATAGGCAGCATGGAAACCTCAGTGAGTCATAGCTTTCTGTAGGAGACCGAGCGTCTCTCTCTCTCTCTCTCTCTTTCTCTAAACATGGTCGGTCCTGATGCCACTTAACTGGCTATGACCTGTCTGCACGAACAAGCCCAAACACGCACAAAAATATATCTGCAGACACCATGAGCTTGCACTTACCAAAAAAAAAAAAAAATTTCTCCCAGAAAGAAAATTTCTCCCAGAAAGCCAAATGAGTGGTGAAGATAGAAAAGCAGACCCATTATATATTGTGTATACAGACTGTTATGCCAGAGCAGACAGTACGTATCGTCTGAATCAACATCCTGTTACAAAGGATGGATACACCCGGTTATGTGTGTGTGTGTGTGTGTGTGTGTGTGTGTGTGTTGTGCTTGTATATATGTCATTAACCCAACAGCACATCATAAACTCAAAGGCTGTTGTCCTCATGATGGTTAATGAGACAAATAAAGGGTATGGACAAATTAACATAACCAAACCTTGACCTCACAGAGTTGAGTGTCTATAATATTACAACTAAATTGTGAATTAAGATATCTAAAAATTCTAGAATGCAAATAGGGACATGCATTTCCCCAAGTTTTAAACAGTGTTGACAGGAAAATGATCCATAATTCTTTACAAAATACATAAATCAAGAAAGCATAAGTCAGAATACAGTTTATTAAAATATAATAATTAATGAAGGTTCATTCTGGAAGGAAAAATCTCAACACACATCTTATGGCTTTCTGCAGGAGATTTTATTGCACAACTAATCCATTTTCGTGACAACTGAAGCTGACCTCCTGTTATTCCAACTTGGGAGCCTTCACAAATTATTCTAAGCTGCACTAACCCTGCAATCAGATACATCTCCTAAATTAGCTTCTTTTTTTGTGTGTTTTGTGTGTTTGTGTGCGAACAAGTGAAACCAGATACAAACAAATAGTACATAACTTCTTTTAAATGAGCTGAATTGTTTGTGTGAGTGTTAATATTGTATTTTATTTAGATTTAATTGCTAGCGATGGAGGCTTTGCAGCCATATTGCTACAGGTTTGTTAGTTCTTTTCACCAAGGGGGAGATACAGCTGTCATAAATTTACGGTAGCTCGAACTTGGAATTACGAGTAAGATGCTGACGTGAATGGTACAGCTAAGGTTTTTTGGGATGGCATTAGTTTTGCAGGGATTTGGTATGAACCAAAGTATTGGACAAATTGACATTTTGACTAGATGCTGGCGCTAGATGAAAAGTCAGGGGATCACCAAAGATATTAGAATTTATCCTCTGTAAACCATGAATATCTCTACAACATTTTAGGCCGGTCCCTTACTGGTCAAGATATTTCAGGACCAAAGTTGTGACACACAGACATTGTCATCCAGGACCCTGCAGCTAGCGTGGCTAAAAATGAACACACTAGCTAAAAATTGTCAAACAAGTCACAAGTGCTGTGTGCCAAATCATGTACTGCCGTTAGTGCACTCACATGCAGTATACTGTGTACACTATGTACTGACTTGTGTAGTGCGTTCATTTTGACAGGGTAGTGTCGTCTCAAATCGAATACTGCTGTTGTGCGCTTACCGGAAATGATGATCGCAACCTTTGACCGCGTCTTCTTCTTCTTTTTAATGACGGATTGCAACCGGGCGGAGCATTATCGCCAACATTTACCGAGATTGCCGCACGCCGAAATATCTGCCAGCACGTTTGCTCATTTGACTTAAGTTCAATTATATTAAAAATGAATGAAAAAATGAACGTGCTTCTAAGACCTTAGCTGTGGGACACCTTAACCCTGGGGCTTTCACATGGTCCCCAGAGGACAAATGCCAATTATTTTGGTGACCCCAACTTTCCCTCTAGTGCCACCATCAAGATACATTTTCCACTTGTATTTTAGAAATGTCAATAGGTCCTATCTAAAGGGCAGATTGCCCAGACTTTTACGGACCCCATTCATGCCCCCTAGAAGATTAAACCTTTCCATATTGCACACTGTGTGAGCTAGTGAAGGGTGTCAGGATTTCTCATAATCTAATAGGCAGATTGCCATGAAATGAGCACATTCATGCTACCAAGGGAGCCCATGACCTTTCTTTTACTCCCACACTCAGGACAAACTTTACATTTTTTGTCCTATTATGAGTAAGGCTCTAAGAACGGCAATATTGCCATCATGTCGTTCATTGTGCCTAGCACTTTTATAGTGTGGTATGAAGGAACATTGCAGCTTCTAGGGGCCGCTAATGGTGCTTTAGACTTTAAATCTTGTTCCTATGTGCTTACAATGGAGCATGATGGATAATCTAAATTATTAATGTCAAACAAATGGTAAGGTTGAATATGTACAGCACTGTGCTTTTAAATTAGTATTGGAGTCAGTGACAGCAGCTTTGTCACATTCCTCAAAATTCCTTTAACTGCTCCGGTTTAATCCTCTCCTGTGTCTGTGTATTTTTTTTAAGTGGAGTTGTCATTCATGTTGACTTTTTAAGATTTAACAAGACCGTTGTTCATGCATGAAGCTCCTCCAACAGGTTTATGCGTCGTCGGTTTTGATGGAGCTTGAGATGTAACAAATTTTTGATTTTCCCTCACCAGCAAGTAGACAGTCAGACAGCGGGAAGCAATGCAACAGGCTTTAATTTAATGCTTTAGGGGGTCAGTGAGTTTACAAAGCAGCATGGAAAATGTAAAAGCCTTTCAAATTTTCGGCTTGCACTCACACACAAGAGACTTTTGGGTATGTGTGTATTCCTACGCGCATGAATGAATTTGTACCTTTTTATGTTTGCTTATAAAGGAAAAAAACATGTAGTGTATGTGCGTGTGTGTGAGATCAATAATCAGTATTGTATCTTATACATTGAATAGTTTTTGTGTTTTCCTGTGTTTTAAATGGTCTTTTTTCTTTCCTTTCTTTTAGTTTTAATGTAAAGCCCATTGAGTTTTCCCATTTGTATGAAATGTGGTATATAAATAGATTGCCTTGCCTATAGGGGTGTTGCCTATGTAAGCACTGTATGTCCAGCTGCGTAAGTGAAGATATGATGGTCTTATTTAGTTTGTGTGTGTGTGTGTGTGTGTGTGTGTGTGTGTGTGTGTGTGTGTGTGTGTGTGTGTGTTTAGGACCTGGGCATGGAGTCAACATCTCTGGATGATGTGTTGTACCGCTACGCCAGCTTCAGAAACCTGGTTGACCCCATCACGCATGACCTGATCATAAGCCTGGCACGATACGTCCACTGCCCCAAGACGGTAGGACACACACACACACACACACACACACACACACACACACACACACACGTAAAAATCATCTAACGTGAAGAAGTATAGAAGTAAGTAAATATTGCAGATTACAGTAAACACGCGTGTGCATGCACACATACACACACGCACACATACCAACGTGATTCATTTCGTTGCTGCTATCGGGTGATCTCCTGACTCATTTTGTCTGACACTATTAGGTTACGGAAGTGCTCTAAGTGGTTGTGTGGCTGTGTGTGTCCTTGAGGGAACTACAGCTCCTTGTGTTTGTTCGTTCATGTAGTCCAGTATGTCATTGAGGGAGAGACAGGGGGAAAGAAAGCGTGGCAGCAGCCATATTGGATGAATAATGGAGGGAGGAAGGAGGAGTGATGGAGATGAAGATAGGAATTAAAAGGCCTGGTATGTAATTGCAGCTTTGTGCTGAAACACTTTTGCCCCAATAGTGACTGTTTTAAAAGGCTTATTTTAAACCAGTGCTGAGCCCAATTTAATCTATTTCTTGTAAAAAGTCATCTAAATCTGAGAATCTAGATCTATTATTTCTAGACCTCTGGGTGACATCTTTCCTGCTGCCTTAAATGAAGCAAATGCATTTCTGAGATGATAAGTTAATTGTTCTGATCCATGTGTGAGTGATGTGTGTCTATTACGTTTTTCCCCTGACCTCGCCAAGACCTCATGAAACACCATCTTGCCTCCTTAATTTGATCTATTTCCTGTGAAAACAGGATGCTGGAGATGTAGGGTTCATTAGTATCATTTCGTGTATCTGCACAAAACCAGCTCCCATATGAAAGATAAAGATATACTTACAAAACACTTAGGGACAAAGCACGAAAACATGCAGGCTAGGAAGCCTGTCGGGTTCCTCCATATGTTCCCAGGGTCCTATGTTCACAGCATGTGTGTCTCTTGAAATAAACTAATATTGTAAGAGATTAGTAAGGGCTGTCTTCGCAGTTCAAGAACAAAGGCAGATGGACGTTTCAAATGCAGTTTGAATGGAAAAAATGTGTGGAGATATAAATGTCTAAAGTCAAGAAAACTGTCCTGCCCACAAATTTTATGGCGTAGGTTCAGTAATCAGCAATCAGTGGGCTGTAAGCTGTAGGTGGGCGATTTCAACATATTGACCCAGGGAAACATGCATTGAACATTTCACCTCTGGGAAAAAACATTGCTGAGAACATAAAACCCTTTGAAAGGTCTCCTTAATGTCTAAAAACCTAAAAACGACAACTACACTAAAATATCTTTAGCTTTTGTTAACTAAAACTTGAAAAGGCTAAAATTATGTGCCAAAATTGACTCTGGTGACGCTGTATGAAGAGTTTTCATTTGTGAAAATGTTGCATTCACTTAAAAATGAACCAGATTTGTATTGTGAGTCCCAGAATACATTGTGGGAGCTGAAACTTGCTTGTTATCGATGTGCAAGCTGCATTCTGCGAGAGAGACTCATGCACTTCACATGTGCAGAAGCTGAAGAGGAAATCGAAGAGAAGGGTTTTGTGTACGGTTCATGATAGCTGAACGCAGAGAGGCTGAGAAGAGCAGAGCAAGAATGAAAGAAACACCAAAGCGGGTGTTGTTATGTGCTGAGAGAAAAGCAACAAGAGAGTGGAAGTACAGAAGGAGACAGAGAGAGAGGTGTTATTTCCCTCGTTCTGCTCCGTCCGTCCTGTCTGACACGTTTGATCGCTGTTCTCTTTTACTTTCCTGAACTTGGCATCAAAGATATTTGAGGCTTCACTGCTTCTCTTTTGGTGGGCTTTCATAAAATGTTAATGCAGCACCCTATGAATGTCATGCATCTTTTTCCAAAATCATCTATATATAAGTAGAATATTTGCTGCAAAAAAATTATACATACTTTGAACACTTATTATCATGGAATATTTGCAATGCTGTCACTGGTGAGGTTACTTACATTTCACTGTGTTGTAAAATGGCAAATAAATGACCATAGCTGTGTCTCAAATCACGTACTTCCATACCTACACTTAATATTTTCAGTGCATTCACACTGACAAGTATGGCAAAATGCAGTGTACTATGAGTACCTGGATGGTGTACTCATAACAGTCAGAAAGTTGTGTGTGCAACGCTGCACACTTCTCACCTTCAACGGTCGCCATGTTGGCCACATAGCGGAAGGGGACGACCACCAACGTATGACAATGGCGGTTGCGATTGTTACGGCTAAAAGTAAAAGCACGTTCATTTTATTCATTTATAATATAATTTAATAGTCAAGTGAGCAAACGTGCTGGCAGATATTTCGGCGTGCGGCAATCGTGGTGCATGTTGGCGATAATGCTCCGCCCGGTTGCAATCCATCATTAAAAAGAAGAAGAAGACGCAGTCAAAGGTTGCGATCATCACTTCCGGCAAGATCACAACAGCAGTGAGACGACACTACCCTGTCAAAATTAACGCACTACACAAGTCAGTACATAGTGTACACAGTATACTGCATGTAAGTGTACTGACGGGAGTACATGATTTGGGACACAGCACTTGATTCCTTGAAATGTGGTAACATGTAGCTTTGCAGAATCACTTCCCTGTTCACTACAAATATTGTACTGTGACAACCAATTATTTTCATTTGAATAACAATATTACAGCAAACCACTTAATTCCTTAAAATTATGATGGAAATAATGAACTTGTATTTACTTACACCTGCATTGGGCAGCGAAACAAGCTGATAACACAATATTGACATATTATCACCCTAAAGTTGATGCGGCTAACGTGTTGCCTATTTATACATCCAGCAGACACAGAGCAACATTAGCATTTGTTTGGAGTCGTGTTTCTGGCCACCCTAAGAATATTAGTCCAATATTCACTCTTCTTTTAGCTCTGTTTTTGGTCTCCACCAACTCCTGAGGGAAAAATCTGTCTCCCCAGCTGCTAAATGCTCCGCTATGTTCACCAGCTAGCCGCTAACTTTGTCTGTCTGCTGTTTGGTGCTGGGCAGGTAGTGTACAGTGAGTTTATCAGGGATGTTTTGCTGAAATCAGCTGCCTGCTGCTGCTGGAAACGACACGGATGAGAGCCATGAGAATGAATGAGAAGAGTAAAGTAGCGGCTGTAAAACCAAAACAACGAGCTGAAAGACACTAAAGTCTCTGTATAGCTGAGCGGAACTGCAGAGTCAGGTGATATGTGTCTGTGGGTTTGTCACTGCGAGCGACATCTTTCACATTAAACATGGTTATTTGATCTATTGTTGATATAGAAATATTGATTAGAGCAGCTTTAACTTTAACTAACTAGACATTGCCTTGTGCTTCAGGGGTGTGGATTACCAGGCAGTACCACAGCTGGATTAATTAGTATAAGGTACAGAATTCTCACATTTTCTCTTGAGTCACACTATAGACTCAAAATCAATTGATTGTATAATAAAGTGATTGTACATATAAATTACAGACTCAAAAAAATTGATTTCTGGCGTTAAGTTACTCTTTAAGTTTTGCATCCTTACATCATCAGTGCAGCCCCAAAGACTGCAAAGCCATACAGATACATTGGTTGACAGTTTCCCTCCGCAGAGATTTCCATCCAGCAGTGCCATAAAAGCACAGAGTATTCTCAGAGACCCCTCACACCCAACACACACAACCTGCTCTGCCTTCAGGCAGCTGATAACACCACGCTTGTGCAGAGGGAACATGTTTTAAGGATGATGTTTGCTGCCCATTTTCTGCACTGTTTGCTTCACTTCCACTTGCCGCTGTGTTATTTTATACAGCTGTGGTTGTGGATATTGCTGTTTTTAAGCTGCCAGTCATGCTGTTACAGTCTGTACTGACATTGTTTTTGTTAATGTGCACAAGAAGAGATCAGAAGACATGATCATTGCAAATACACTGTGACAGAATGCATACTGTGACATCATATGGATGTCCTCTGACTGATGTTTCAGTCAATACTCCAGTCAAAAAAACGGAGAATTGATTGAACAAACTTTACCCACCTCACAGCCTGATTAATCCATCTGATTAATATAAACACAGTAAAACTTTCCACAAATAAACAAAGGGACTGAAAACCTGTGTAGTTAAGAGACAGTATTAATAGATTGAGGTAGTTGTGGTTGTGCATAAATAGAAATATAATCATTAATTACATCAGTGTTAATCCTCTCTATGTTAAATTTATGGATCATTCGGGGAGATAAGAGGAGAAAGAGACCCTGAAACAAGTAACAAAAACAGATTACCACTGAATCACTCAAAAAAGTCATTAAATGGCAGCATATTCTATATGTCAGTATATAAACACATATCTTTGGGTTGAAGTTTGTTTAATTTACAGTATTACTCATACAGCATACACAAAACACACTCCAGTAAAGCCCTGGATAATGCTGCTACTATCAATAATAAAACACACTCATGTGTAATTAGATTACAGTCAATCCAGTACGAGTTCTTCCCATAGACAGCCGGGGTGGTATTGATTGATTCTGTAGTAAATATGAAATCAAGTAAAACTGAATCATATCCATCATCCAATCAAACGAGGACTACAAGGTCTTTTAATTAAAGGTCAATGTTAGGAAGCCGATATAATGCTCTTAATTTAATGCACTGTGTTGAGTTATATGTTAGTTTAATCTAATCTACGCACTACCCACGTTCAAATGAATGGGAGGACTGGCGTTTTTGCCGCAGCGCCTGATTTGGTCTGAATGCAGCCTTAGAAAAGTGTTGTAGGTGGTGTGACCAGGGTGGCAGAAAGATGGCAGTAAGCAGAGGTCTTCCAAAATGACAAGCATTTATTTATCAAGGTGCGTGTTTCAACAAAATTGTATATGTGAAAATTCAACGAAACTTAGTGTAACTTAACAGTTAACTTAATCAACTAAACATAATTGAAAACTAACAAACAAAACTTAAATGACACATGCACCCTGCTACATCATCATGGCCTTCCCCCAACACCGACAAAAGGCCAGCCTTATATAAGGTTGAGTTCCATTAAACAAAATGGCTTCCCTAGGCTCCTTCCCCTTAACAGGTGAGTCTATCCTTTAAACATAAATACAACACACAATTTAAGTGACTCATTCCCAGTCACCCTAAATAAACACTACCACAATTTGTAATAAATCACTCCTGGTACCACCTACAGAACTAGGCAATAGCAAAATCAAACATTTTCTGCAACACAACATTATCAATCTCCCCCCATACTTGAACTCTTCCAGTGACCTCCTTAAATCAGGGCAAACCCTATAAATACAGGAAGTGATGTGCTTTTTCTCCTTTTGCTCCTAGAACTCATGGTAAGTATGGAGAGAAACATATACAAATTAAATATTTAACAAACACAACAGTTTTAACCAAATAAACAGAACTAAATATATTAACACTGGTCTGAGTCTTACTTTAACAGATGTTTATGTATATTAGCTGAACTCAAATAGAAAGCAAAACCCAAACAAACCCGGGATAGTTAGTGTCTGCTGACCACTGAGAGATGAAGCTAGCATTGTTACAATCAAACAGTTATGGTTGAAATTATGTGAACAGGTAGATATTATGTGACAGTGGCAAATGGTGTGGACTCACCCACTTTGTCACAAAAAGATGGACCCATGTGAAAAGTCGAGTTGAGTCTTTTGCAACTGGCAGGCATGTCACAAGTGGTTTTCTATACAACAGGACAGCATTGTAAAAGGTGTTGTTTACCTTGATGCAGGTTTGGTGGTTTCCATAAATTGCAGAAAGCACCTGTCGCCTGCAGGTGTTTATCTAACCAGCTCGCTGTTGCTGTTTCTTCTGTCACCGTTCCTCCCTGCAACATTTAAACTGATCCACTGAGAAAACAGGGCCAGAAATGCCCATATGTTATTGATTGATTTTTTGTTCCATTGTGCAATATAAAGTGCAAAAATTACACACTCTGAATTTGTCATTCGGGCACTCTAGTGCCAATAGGGAATGATTTCACACACAGCCTAGATGACACATAATTGCTCATTTCCTGTAGCTGTATCACAATAAAAGCCTCCCTGTGGTTCAAAAGTAATGTGAAGCAGCAGCAGCAGAAAGAAATTTGCATTAGCAGTTTGATAATACAGCAAATGCAGCTCCAGTAAAGCTGCAGGAGAGCAATCAGTAAACTCTGAGGCTTCTATGTTAGATGAAAGTAAGAACAGGTATGTAGGGGTGGAACAAATCTTAAAACCACTGAAGCATTTACATTACACAGGAGATACTAAAGCACTAAAAGCCTTTCGCTAACTTTCTTTCTCTCTAGTCGCCCACATGACCACACCTGTTAAACCAATCAGTTTAATCCAGCGACACTGATCAGTTTGGGCGGTGTGGCCCGTGATATTGTGAGTCAGGGTTATCACCCGATGTGAGGCTGAAGGTAAAACGACGCAGGTAAAACATGCTGCACCGGGCCCATAGCAAAGGGCAAAAGCCGACTCACAGCTAAGAGCAAACATGGTTAGATTTTGGAAAAGAGAATCCAGGATTTCTGAATTTCACTTCCACACATCCTGTTAACTCACCAAACCTCCTTTGTGGAATATCCCTCTTGGCAGACACACACATTCACTGCTGCTGAAGACACCTAAAGTATGCGCAAATGCACATTTAATCAGATATTCACAGTTAATAAACATCCCTGCACACACACACACACACACACACACAACACAACACAACACTCTGCTGGTAGAGTGATGCTCTCACAGGCGTGCAGCCACAGCTCGTGCACGTCCTCCCTTTACAAAAAAACACACTCAGGCAAACACACATGTACATAAAAACACACATGCACACAGACATGCTCATACACAGTGTCCTCCTTTCACTCTGTCTCTCATACTCACACACTCTTCTCCTCGGCCTCTCGCAGACACACTGCAGCCTCCATAGGGAGTGTGAAAGGCCTATTCATTGCTGTGTGACTCCAGCTAAGCAGGGTGGTTTGTGAATCTATACTTACAGCAGCTGAAAGCTCGGCTATCTCTACATCTGACGGCTATATTTGATGACTGTTTGCATCCCGACGTAGCCTTGCAATTATTAACTGTAACCACGGTATTTCCATAACCATGTGCAGATATTATTGAAAACAAGAAATACAATTTTTTTAAAAATGATATGGATAGAAATACATATTGATATTGATGTGGAAATCTGTGCAAACTGATTAATAAACCATACCTGTGGATCAACTTCATGACCTCAGACTAGATGGGTAAAAACTACGAGGGTGCCGCAATCTGTCAGCAGAGACACCTAAAGTAACGTTGCTGTACATGTGGATGATTTATCATTTCATATTTTTGCCCTTCTGTTAGGTTACATCCATCAGGGCTGAGGTCATGAAGTTGAATCCAAGCACACAGTTTATTAATTCACATCACTATATTTTCTGTGTATCCACAGCCTGAGCTTATTCCTCTGTGCCCATTATCGTTCAAAAATGACTGAAAACAGACGAAAGAAGCATACAGTTTACTGAGACATACTCCTTTATTATGATATGATATGAGTGTAGTCTGTTTCTCTCAGCTCATCAAACTAGCAAAGCAGGTCAAACATGGAACTGTATCTCCCAGCATGCACACTGACATGCCTAACATGGAAGTGCACTGATCTCTCTCTCTCTCGCTCTCTCTCTCTCTCTCTCTCTCTCTCTCTCTCTCTCTCTCTCTCTCTCTCTCACCCACACTCTCACACACACACACACACACACACACACACACACACACACACACAAAAAAGACAACGCTGGCCATTTGTAATATCTAGACAACAATGGAACAAATATTTTCATAGACTAAGGTAAAGATTAAGGTCAAGTGAATAAAATGAATCCTGAACGTAGGACAGAGCTACTTCAGAAACCATGAGGAAATAGAAAAAAAAGATGATTAGTAAAGGACAACCATATTATTTCTGAGGGTGAAGTAAGGTTGTACATGAGACAAAGAGTGACTCATAGTACATAATGTAATAATCAGTATAGTCAGGATATTGTCAGTAGTAAATTATAGTTTATGAAGAAGTTACTATTTCCTCTAAGATTTAAGATCTAAGACTAATACAATTATTGCATGCGTTTTTATTAATTAGATATATAATGACTTACAGTACTTGGATGGATGATAAGCTACTGATGCCCTTCTGTAATGTTTATATATGAATATACAGTTGCAAATCTAACAATGTAAATGTGGCATTAAAATGTCATTTGTCTTAAATCATCTCAAATGGTCTTCTTCTTCCTTCTTCTTTCACACTGAAAACTCATATTGAAATTCCAGTTCAATGCTGCTTACACAGTTTGAAAAGAAGTCTCAGCACTGTGTGTTGTGTATATCAAATAATCTTGAAATCTGACCATTTTCATTCGCCAATAATTGTATAGATTTACAGGGATTCCCTTATTTCACACTGTATTAGGCAGGACAGAAATAGCACTTGTGACATTAACTCACAGCATATTGTACTTGATGCTTTACTTGCTGTTGGCAAGAAAAAAGTCTTGTGTTGTTGAAATCCTGTTTTGTTGAGTCACGATGATCAGATTTGAAGATTGACAAGTGCTGACTGCAGTGTTAAGTGTAGCATTTGGGTGTGAGTTTAGTTTGAGATTTAGTCCAGTTTTACGTGCATTTTTGGTAATTTATTTGTGCTCTTTTATATAATTTCAGCAGTGACCTTTCATCAAACACCAGTTTTAGGTTTTTTATTTGAAAAGAACTCCCGCACACTGTTTCACTCACTGCTGAAATATTTACAACAACGTTTTGGTCTGTCTGAGCTTCATCAGGTATACCTCATCAGGTGATGCACCTTTCTCTGATGCGCCTGCCACACATTCAGGTGTGCAGAGATATTTTTCTTTTTTTTGTGTGCTCACTGCACAAGTGAATGTGACTCATAAATGTACATTTTTGGATGTATAAATTGTAGTAAAACACTTTCTAAAGCTATGTTTTTGGGAGTTCACACTTACTACAGGTGTTCTCATCCATTGTCAGGTTAGCTAACGGAACTGGCTCAGTTTACCTTTTATTACACCTACCTGTCCATTCATCTTTTACATTATCACTTACTTTTTTTTGTAATACATTTCTTCATAGGTTTGGTTTAGATTCATTTTTATTTTGTGACAGAGCAGTGCATCAGGGCCATAACCAGGATTTTACAAATACCAAGTTCCTGAGTTCCCCACTGCAACCCAGCCCCCCTCAAAATGTTGACCAATGAGTAAAAGAAAATGTAAAAATGTGTTATTTGAATTTCTCACAACCATTCCATTATATTTTTTGTAAGCATTATTTCCCTACATGAAGTAGTTTTTAAGGAAATACGGAATATTTAACTTTTATTGAAGTTGATTGGTAAGACATTGAGTGCAACAAACACTGAACAGCTTTTCAAAAAATCCCACCCTGTGTAACTTTCAGTTGAACAGAGTAGAATGTAACTCCCGACCCCAAATCCCCACAAAAATACAGGCATCAGACATCGGTGTCCACGGTGATATCTACGCCCCTGTAGAGCACATAAAGTGATGTTCTTCCTGAGATCAGAGATCCAGCCACGATTCAGCAAGTCAGCTGTCTGCCAGGTCTTCCCTTGCACCTCTTGACCGCTGAAACAAGAGCAGTAAGATTGAATTATCCAAACAATTCATCAGCAGAATGGAGGCACAGTTTAGCAGTAATTTACCAGAGCATGCAGGGCATGCAGTGAAAAATAGGACTTAAGTAATGGTTCCATCTGTACTGTGCAAACTAACTTTATCAGCAGGCTGGCCTGAGGGGAAGGAATAGAGATGAAACAGACTGATAGATGAGAGAGAGAGACAGAGGGGGAGAGGAGAGAGAGAGGAGGAGAGGTCATGAGTTCTCTGGAAAGATTCATGGATGTGTCCTATATCAATAATGTAACGAGAGAGAGGAGGGGAGGAAGAGAGAGGGAGACAGGACAACAGAGAAAGAAAAAAAGACGAACCAAGGAGAAGAGGGGAAAAAGGAAGGGGATGAGAGAGAGTGAGAGCAGTGAAATGTAGAAAAGGCCACAGTGAAGCCACGAGGCTCCGGCCAAATGCTGCAGCTGCTGCTCTCATCGACCCGAGCGCACTCTCATTCACTTCAGCACAATTCAATTCATGCAGCTTTATTGACATGATGAGACCCCTCTTACTGTAAATTACCAAGAGTGTCGGTACAAAACACAACATCAATACGTCTCAACTAAGACTACACAGATAAACAAGACCCACAACCTTTGTCTAAAAAATAAGATATTGTTAAAATATCACTTATTGGTTAGGTATTGACCCTTAAAATGTGGCGTGTGTATGATCAGGAATATAATATCTCTGTCCAATGAAAACCTTGCATCTCCACAATGTCAATGTTTCTGCAACTAGGGCATTGTATTCTTAGCTTAACATCATGCATATTTGAGTTTATCCAATGCATTTTAAAAGGTTTTCATCAGACCAGGAATAACAGGACTTTCTCAACCCTTAAAGGAAGGTATTATGGGATAACCGAATTAGATCACTTTAAATGTGTAATAAAAACACTTCAGATGTGGTAAGAGTGGTGTGTTATGCGGTAACATAATGTTATATAAATGAATAATCGGGTAAACATGTTTCCAAATGTAGATTAGGAGACATTAAGTAAACTTTCTTGCCTTTAGTATGTGTCACCTGCTAGTGTGTAGCTTTGTTTGCTAGTCAGCAGGATTATTTACCAAAGAAACCAATCGTAATGCTAAAGCTGCACTCATTGATTTTTGGCCGTAATGGGGCAGAAAAACATCAAAACAAGTTAACATACACTGCCATCACCATATCACCTGCCTTATAAGTTGTTTTTGCTAACATGTTAGCAGACGGTCGCCTAGCTTCACATCCAGCAGACAGTGTTTTTATCCACCTGATAAATGTAAGATTGGAGATTCAATACTTTATTGCCATTTCAACATAGTCCATAGGGATTTGATTTGGTGAGCTCACACACCTCACCTCACATACACTGACCACCTTAGGACCAAAGAGTAAATAAGTCATAATAATAAATAATTAAAACAAGCATTCACATGGGGATGCTATCAGTAAAACCACAACCAGCTATGCTGTACATCATTGTAAACATGCCCTCACAGTGTCTTACAGACAGGGGTAATAGCAGCACAATAATGGTTTAAGGGCACAGACGGCCTCTGGGTAGGTGCTGCTGCAGAGCCTGGCAGTCCAAGTTCTGATACTTTCAGTCTTTTGAAAAAAGTTAAGTCCATGCAAGTCCAATATTCACACTCTTTTTGCACTCTTTTGGTCTTCAACAATTCCTGGGAAAAATATCTGGCTCTTTAGCTACTAAATGTTCCACTATGTTCACAATTGCTAACTGTGTCTGTCTGCTGTTTGGTGCAGGGTAGGTAGTGTGTATAGAGTATAGAGAAGAGCATATATATATATATATATATATATAGTATATATATATAGGAGATATATATATATATATATATATATAGACATGAGTTACAATTAGCAGAGCCACAGTACTGAGAGATGAAAAGAAGTGAAAATATGAAAAAACTATGAACATTTGTGCATTCACTCTGAATCTAAAAATGTGAATATACACGATAAATACAAAATGTCCTCAACTTTTTTGTGTCGCCTGACCACACATACACAAGAACATCTTCACAGTTTCTCAACGGGAGAATCATTATCGCTTCATTTAATTTGAAAAATGAGAAATTTATTTGGCAGCCGAGGAAGTGGAAGAGCTCTTTCTCTGCTCCCCTCGGGGTATCAATTCATTCACTTTCACAAATGCTGTCTGCAAGGAAATTGTTTTTCTGCTTTACTATCCAACTTCTGCCCTTTAACCAAGCAAGTACACACTCACACACACACACACAGACCTGAACAACACAGTGTGTCACAGTTTATGGAACACTGGATGTCTTTGTTGATAACACTTCTTCCCCTCACCCTCTGTTTTAGACTGGATAGTGGGGACCTGCAAACCTGACTCACCACCTGAATAAATGCATTTCAATATGGGTAGAAGCCTCTCTCTCTCACACACACACACACTCACACACACACACACACACACATGCAGTTATGGTACAGTGGAAGGTTGTGGTGACATTGAGGCAGATGGGTAGAGATGAAGCGGTGCGTCACTAACTCGGTAGCTGTTGTCTGAAGTTGCTTCCTCGTTCACTGTTCCCTACATGATGAAAACTGAGCAGGGTTCTTTATAATGAGTAGTAAACTGAACTTTCTGATTCATTATTATTTTGCATCACATCCAGAAGATGTAGTTTCACTTAGACTGTAATTTACATGTCAGTCATCTGAGGCGCCGAGGTGAATCATTTCATTGTGGGAAAGTCGTGTGCATGCTTTGTGCATTTCATTTTTCATTTCATTCTGTGACATTTAAGTGCACTACCTGGTGCGTAAACGTGCAATTCAGACACTCGAACAAACCAGGGCACAAAGTGAACGTAATTTAGCACACTAGGTAGCAAACAGGGAATGACAGCCAATCAACGCACCATGTAGCATTCAATTCCCCAGCCTCACGATGTGTGTGTGTCCTGTCATATCAGAAACTTGACAATGACAGAAGGTGTGTTTGCTAATTCCTTGCTCCATTGGTGCTCAAATCCTTTAATTACATCCTTGTATCTTTCTCTTGTCTGTTGCTGCTGTAACACTTCACTGCTCTGTCTTATTCTGTGATAATGTCATGTCCAACAGGACATTTCTCCTCCCTTTCCCACTCCTCTGTGTGCACAACTCTGTTTACTGTAAAGTCTTTGACAGACAGCCTCAAAACTCTACACCTGTTACATAAATATACCTGCATACAAAATAAATACTGTAAACTGAGGAATTATGTCTCAAAACTTAATCAAAGGAAAAAGAAACAATATTTTGTTTACTGTTAAATAGGACAAAGAATGATGGGAAAAAGCTGTGGAGTACACTAAATAATATAATGGGAAGAAAAACCTCTCTACAACCTACATTTATTGAGAGTGGAGGGTATTTTTATTACAAAACCCAAAGAAATTGCAAATCATTTGAATGATTACTTTAGCAGCAAGACACATAAGTTAAAGAAAGAATTATCACATGGGACAGACAGAGTTCATCCATTTGTAACATAAAAAATTATATGAGGAATAAATCCTGCCACTTTGAATTCAGTGAATTAACAGTGGAAACAGTCTATAAATTAATAAAGTTAACATGCAATGACAAACAACCAGGGATTGATACTATAGATGATAAATTGATTCGTATGGCTGGAGATTATATTGCACGCCCAATTTGTCATATACTAAATATTAGCTTGAAATCTTTCCACAGGCTTGGAAGGAAGCAAAAGTTATTCCACTGCCCAAAGATAGGAAAACATCATTTAATGGCCCTAATAGTCGTCCCATAAGCCTGTTAACAGCATTAAGTAAGATCTTTGAGAAGGCAGTATTTGATCAAATACAAGAATACTTCTCAGTTAATAATCTGATAACAAACTTTCAGCATGCTTATAGAAAGGGACACTCGACATGTACAGCTCTAGAGCAAATGACAAATGACTGGTACAGAGATCTCGACAACAAAATGATCTGTGGAGCAGTCCTATTAGATTTTACAGCAGCATTTGACGTGATTGACCACAAGATTCTTCTTGAAAAGCTAAAGTGTTATGGATTTAGTTCTTCTGCAGCTGCCTGGATGGAAAGCTATCTGGTAAATAGGTCACAGAGAGTCTTCTTTAATGGAAGTTACTCACATAGCGTGTTTGTAGAATGCGGAGTTCCTCAAGGGAGCTGCTTAGGCCCACTTATGTATTCCATTTTTACCAACGATTTTCCTCTAGTGCTGAAAAATGCAAAATTAACGATGTACGCAGATGATGCTACAGTATATGCATCAGCAACATCATCTACTGATCTGACTGCCATCTTGAACAGGGAGCTAGATATTATCGGAAAATGGATCCTTTAAAACAAATTCATACTTAATACATCCAAAACAAAAAGCATAGTATTTGGGTCAAATCATTCTCTACGGCGTGACCCAGACTTAAACTCTTTATAAGCAGAATACCCATTCAGCAAGTAAAGGAAACTAAGCTATTGGGCATTACCCTTGACAACAAATTATCCTGGTCAAAACACATCAACACTCTTGTCAATAAAATGGGCAAGGCACTAGCTGTTGTAAGACAATGTAGAAAATACTTTACACCTGATTTAATTAAACTTGTACTATGTACTCTTGATTATTGATTATCAGCTTGATTATTGCCAGATAATATGGGCAAATGCCACAAAAAAAGATTTAAGTAAACTCCAGCTAGTTCAAAACAAGGTGGTGCTCCTTGCTCTCCAGGGTCAATACGACACTAACATCAATAACATGCACTTCCGTCTTAACTGGCTAAAAGTTGAAGACAGGATGAGTGCTGTGCTTTTACTTGCAACATGGAAAATTTTACAATTCAGAACTCCACCATATCAGTACAATCAATTAAAACTCAATTTAGTCATATACATATGCCACCAGACAGGCAACAGAAGGTCAGTTTTCACTCCCTAAGGCAAACACTAATTACCTTAAACGCTCAGTAATATATAGAGCGATGAAAACATGGAATTCTTTACCACCGTTATTGAATAAATTAACACAGAAATCAATGTTTAAAAAGCAAATAAGGAAACACCTTGGAACATCATATTTGTAGGATGCTATGTATATGGGGATTTATAGCTTTTTATTTGTTTTTAAAATTCTACATGAATGTAAACAGTGTTGACTGGTTTAAATTGTATATTGATGTATTTTAATGTGTATCTGTGCAATTCACGTTTGTCATGTAATGTGCTATGTATTGTATGTAAGGTGTGGACCCCAGGAAGACTAGCTGATAGCTATGGGGATCCTTTAAATAAACAAATAAATAAACAAATAAACTTATATTTATGTTATTTTATTTGGCCTATGTGCTGAACGTTTTTACAGATGAATGAACACTAAGTTCCATTGAAGGAATGTATTGTACCACCCACATTTCGACCACACTGGGTCCTTATCTTGAAGAAGATCGAGTGTACTCTGAGGGATACACATGCCGAATAAAATCCCTTCACTCCCAGGAATGTTTTAAAATCACTCAGTTATGCATTACTTGTTGCTCATTTCCAGAATAGTCTTAGTTAGTGATTTTACCATGCAATATCTGAATAAGGCATGACTGATGCATGACATATCATAAACAATCATCAATCAAGATTTTACATTTGCATTATGTATCATATACATTTGGAATTGATTATTTAATATGCAAATCCCCAGAAAGGTCTTCCTGTTCCGTCAATAGGTGCTAATTAGCTTTATGCTACAAACATTAAACACAATTCACCAATAAAACACAAGTCAGTGTTATACTTATTATATGGACGAGTGAGTCGATGAGTTTCTGTGTTCGGCGTGATGACGTTTAATGTCCCCGACAACCTCTGTAGTCTCACTTTGCCAAAATTCAGGAGCAGGGTATTTGCTGATATATTTTATGTCGTGGAACAAAAGTGAAAATCTCTTAAGCTTGTGTTAACCACAGACCTTATTTCAGGCATCTAACCAAAAACCCATTCAAGAAACCCACTGACTTCCAGACAAGGGAACAGAAAGTGCAAAAAATACTAACTCATTTCCTGGTTTTAGGACTCATTCCTGGAGCACTCTATTTAGCAAAGTAGCAACCATAGTGATAAAGCTGCATTCACCGATTTGGGTTATTATAGGACAGAAAAACATCAAAACAAGCTAACAGATACACCTGCTTAATAAGATGTTTTTGCTAACATGATAGCAAACAGCTGCCTAGTTTCACACCCAGCACACACAGAAGCATTAGCTTTCATTCATTTGGAGTTGGTTTTCTGGCAACCTGATGAATGTCTAATACTCACTCTCCTTGAAGCTCTGTTTTGCATGAAACCCCCAAATGTTGAATATTGAATAAATAAAAAAAGACATTATGAAATGAATAATCATAAATTGTGTAAAATATATTAATGAGCCCACAATGTTCACTGTCCTTTAGCTCTGGTTTGGTCTATCCTGACAAACATTTCTACGACTTTAGCATAGGCTATAATCTTTATAAACAGTATAGTCTTTAGATGCTAGATATTATATATATATATATATATATATATATATATATAAAATAAGCACCAACAGAAATGGTACAATGGACACCACAGCTTTGAAACACAACTGTCAGTTTCAAACTTAGAAACTTGGGGAGGATATATTACTTTGCCAATTTGTTTAGTTGGCTTTATGGCTAGTGCTATTGCAACACACATTTTTGTAGCTCAAAAACAAATCTAGATGTTGAGCCTACATGCTGGAATTTTTAGGTAAACTTAATATGGTCATTTTTCAGAGTGTTCTAGACACTCAAACCACAGTCAGAATTAGTGTAAAGTGTGAAAATAGGACACATTGAGACTTGTTAGCAAGTGTGCTGATCAGATGTGTTTATAAAAACATACTTTGGTTAGCCAGCTAGAAAGGCCATTCTGTTCTAATATATTCAGTTAGCCAGATACCAGCCTGTATAGAAAAGATACCTTTTATTGTGTATTGGGAGGAAGTGGGAACACTTTATTGTGGAGGAACCGGATGTTGAAGAAGAGTGGCACAGGTTGTGTGACCGGCGTATGTTCGCTAATAAAGGAGTTGTTGAACTACAGTAAAAGTTTAAATTCTTATAGAGTAACAGCCATCATCAGTCAGGTGTAGGCTAACAGTGGGAAATCACTTTCCAGGACAAGACAGAAATGAATCATGTCTGTTTTGTTCTGTTGAAAGTTTACATGTACAGCCAGCTGTTCTCACCACCGATGCTGTAGGCCTGAATCCCTCCAATCATCAACTGACAATCCTCTGTGACTGAGCTGATAGTTTGTGTGTCTCTGTCTCTGTGCGTCCAAAAGGAGGGCGACTCTCTCGGAGCGATGGAGAAGGTCTGTCGTCAGCTGACCTACCATCTCAGCCCCCACTCTCAGTGGAGGAGACAGGGCCTGCTCAAGAGGAAACCTCAGGCCTGGTGAGTGTCTCTCTTTCTCTCTCTGTGTGTGTGTGTGTTTGTGAGTGTGAGACTATGGTACAGTATGTGTTTCTGTTTTTGTTAACATCTCAGTGTGTCCCCAGTTTGTCATCATCTGCTGCCTCTTTGGGTGCCATGGAAAAATCCACTGATGTCTCTGTCTCTTTATTTTCTCACCCTCTCATGGACACAGTTGGAGATGAAATCAGTTCCTGTGTCACCTTCAGTGTCTCTCTTTGCCTTTTTGTTTCCCTCTTACTGTCAAATAGTCCCACTCTTTATGCATATATTACTGCCTAAGTTATATTTTTATTTGTATTAGTTTGTTTGGATTTCAGTGTGACTTTCAGTACCAATCACACACAGCTAAATGCTGCTCAATGTGTCTGCATTTGAAGTTTAATCTGTGGGCTGTGGCTGTCATTTTCATTCACTTTGCATTGCGGCAGTTAGCTTTCTCTCCAATCTCTCCAATGCATTATGTAGAAACCTCATTTCGAAGGTCTGCAGCCAAATGAAAATGGAGAGTTGGATGGAGCTGAGATATACAGCAGCGTTACACAATATGCAAATCAGTCATGGAAAGCAACTATAAACAACTAATCCATATGGTTCTCCAGCTCTGTAAAGTCCAGCCAGCAAAGAATTATCTTCAGGCTTTTGAAAGCTGCTCTCAAAATGAAATATTTTATGTATGCATCTCACTGCATTCAACTTCCAGTCCTGATGAAGCAGTATTGTAAAAGCATCAGCCTCCTTAATTAAATGTATTGCATTAGGTAAAGCATAACATAGTGTAAACCAATGGGGAATCACTTAGGGAAAACACTTTTCATTGATCGCTCTATTGGTTTGACTTTTCTGCGCTCTGGTGAACAGTATATAATGATATTGTTTAATTGAATTGATATATATTATCACATGGAACATTAGCAAACAAATGAAATAATTGTCAGTATCAGTTGATTACTGGGGAAGATTGTCCGTCCACAGTGTCACGGAACAGATAGTGCTGGAGAAAGGGTTTGTTGTTACATTTAGGGAGATTAATTAAAGGGGAACTTTAATTAACACAGATTTTACACATTAGTGTGTTTCCAGGTGTTGGGGAGTACTACTGCATATGGAAAAAAAAGTTGTGTAAAGCATTTTGTGGTTCCAGAGAGAGCTGTGTGAAGTTGTGTGAAAATAAATGTCCTCAGGTGATGTCACTTGAGTCAGCGGTTGTTGGGTCTGAAGACAACAAGTTTGAAAATGACAAACATTTGGGGTTGTGGAGTTAGAAAGAAGTGAGCTTACCAGACCTCTGTAGCCTGCTCCTCATCTCTGCTGCAGACTAGAGGCTCCAAGCTACATTAGCCACTGGCATAACACACCACCTCCACAAATCTCCAGCTGAGATTCGGATGTTGTGGGTAATGTAGGCGCAAGGTTTTGACAAGGAAGAAGAATGCATGGAATACTTTTTTTTTTTTTTTTTTTTAACTCTAAAGGCTTTTACACACTGGAGGCGTTTTTTTTGGGGCGTTTAATTCGCATGTCAATATATTTTTTCCAAACTGTTGTTTTTCGCGGCGAAAAAGCGGTGTAATTTTTTTCCGGAACGAGGTCGGTTTTTTTTAGCTTTCGCACGCCAAATAACGGCATCAACCAAGCACGTGATGTGGAACGGACATCACAACTCTGGACCTGTTGTTTGTTTGTGTTTCTCATCAACCTGTATTATATGACGAAGGACACAAAATTTATAAAGACATTATAAGACAATGTGTGGAGCAGCACTGCCGGATGCAGGATAGTGAGTAGTTTATGTAGTTTACTTTTGGATGTGAGTATATAATATTCGCAGGCGAGTATTTCACATTCATGTGAGCTCAACCCGCCTCCTGCAGCCGCTTCATTCATCTCCCTTGATGTCGACTCACGCGAGTTACGAGGTGGGAGCAGGGCCCGGTCCTCTGGGCCTCTGGGTCATCTGATCTCCACACCATGCATTTACACCACACAGCTCAGCGTTGGTTTCAGTTCATTTAAGTTACCATGTAAACGCAGACAGAAACTAAACCAAAATAATTCAGGGATGAGGATTATCATTCATTGTCTAACACAGTCTCAACAAGAGTCCCTCTCTATCAGCAGCACGCCAACTCTGTTGTGTTTGTGTTTCTTTCCTCCTCCTCTTCCTCTCTCTATTTCCTCTCCTTCTGGAATCTGCTCTCCAACAGGCTCCTATTAGTAAGACCATGCAACTTCATCAGCACACCATGTTAGCTTTCTACCAACTGACAGAAGTGGAAGAACATCAAGTTTTACTCAAAATAAATACGATCATAATCTTGCTCCATACAAAGAGCCACTTTGTGCCGAAACAGCCGACAGAACAGGAGATCATTTGTTTGCATGTATTGCTTTATTAGGCTGTTTAAGTGAAATTTGTTCACACACAGAAGGAAAGTGCAGAAAATACATTGGAGATAATGACGTATTTGCCTGGGTCCAGACCTTTGAATCCGCACACTCCACCAAGTTGACTGATTCTTTGTAGATGGCATGTCTTCTCAATATCGCCCGACATCGTAGTTTGTTTTCTTCGCTCCGCTGCACTCTTAAAGCCCCAGCAAAACCAGTATGTTGGCATGACTCCGCATCAGTGTCGACTTAAAATGACATTAGGATCAGGCAGATACGTTGGTCTCTAGTGATTGGTTAAGGAAACTCCCTCTGATGTTATGCATACCACAACTTAACCCATGTTTTTTGACTGATGTCAGGATAATTCAAATGTGAGTAAATACATTTTACATGTGTAGACTTGGCCATCACATTAAACTTGTTGCCCTTAACAATACAATTTGTTTTGTTATTTTATGGGGTGTTAAATGAAAAATCGCTCCTTTAAATATATCAGCCATAGTCAACCATATCAGCAACAGCATAATAAAAAGTTTCCGTATAAACACATTTATATCCATGATCACCATATTATTTTAATTCTAAAGGGATGAAAAGACTTTTTATTATTCCCCTAACTTGCCTCTGCTGTAAACCTGATCACTGTGTGTTGCTGTGCTACCTAAATTGACACAGAAACATCCAGACCTGCTATAAAATGCGTCCTGGTGGGAGCAGATGGTAGAGAAATGACATTGTAGCAGGACACATTGGAAGGGAGGATTCCCACTGCTGTGTGAATGGAAGATCGGTAGGAAATGAAAATCTCTCCTCCTCAGCTGTTAGCATGAACACCAGGTGTCACCTCCTCTACAAAACAGTTTGCATGAGTGTCGAGAGGGAAAAATAACTCAGTATGGGCCATAAGATTGGATCCCTGCGGATCCCTGTTTGTGTGTTTGTCAGTGCTTTCACAGTCGACAGAAACGATAGGTTGCTTTTGTTTTATCAAATAGTGAGCTCAAAAACTTGTTGTTATAGCAGTGTCTCACCTATAATGGAAATAAATGATAGCTGGAGATGAAAATGAAAATGAGTTTGGTAATTATCTTAAGTAATTCTGGACTGGTGGATGAGATTTAATCAACGCAGCGTTGCAGTCGGCACTTCAGGCTGTCATGAACTCCAGTCAGAGTGATTAGCCAGAGAAGAGACAGGCCCCATTTGCTCTGAGTCTCAGGGCATGAGAGGAGATTGAATCATCTTTTTGCATGGAACACACGCCATTAACGGCCTCTCTACACACACACACACACACACACACACACACACATATCTCCATGCTAATTACGTCAGCCCCTCCAGGAGTCAACAAAGAGGATGAAAAATGTTTCTGTACAAAGGAACAGTTGAGGAACTGTAAAGACATCATGCACTGATTGTCCCCTCAGTTGTCTGTGACAGGTTTGTGGGTTCTTGTGGCCTCTTCTTGTGCTTCTTGTGGTTATGTTTTGGTCAATAACTTCTGAACACTCTTACTTCAACATCCTTTTCCAGTGGATTCTTTGGATGAAGTCAGGTCAGATGTTTCTAAAGTCCCATTCAGACTGGATTCATGTCTCTGTAGGGGAGGTAGGGGGGTTTTAACATTACCTGTCCTGGTCAGGGATTTTAATCCCATCCGGAGTGCATATGTGGGTCATTTTTCACCCCCATGCCAGTAATCATTACAGCCACAATTTACTGTTTTATAATTGTTAACAGTTTTGTAATTTAAAATACTGACGTCCTTGTATTTTAAAGTGAATCTCTTGAGTTTTTTCCTGCTTGAAGAGCTGCTTGTCCTTCAAAAATTAAAGCCATCAGGAGAGCAAGACCCAGTTAATGTTCATCAAATAATGTCAGCTTCAGGCAGGTACTGGTATTCTCTTTTTAGCCGTGCTTTTAGCCTATATTTGTTTACATTTTGGGAAATTGGTGACATTAAAAGTATACCGAATTAGCTATTAGCAGGTCCTATTTGCAATGTAGGCATGGAGGGATGGATAACTATCACTGGATTACTTTGTTACTGAAGAAAACTTAAAAAACGTTATGATTCTCAGGCAAGTTCTGAAGTGTCTTTTCTTTATGATTTCTGAGCAGATTTATGAATGTTTATTCACAATGTACATCAGAAATAATGACATCCTTGGGAAGTGTAAGTCACACTGAATGATATCAATGTGTGTTTGACGTCCGCATGTTAAGATTTTATTTGAGAAGGAGTGCGATTTTTGACTCAAATTCACCTCACGCAGTATCTGTGCCTCCGCTTCAACTCTCCCGCGCCCACTTGGGGAGGCTTTTGTCTTTCTCTTTTGGCTTTGTCCTGCTGAATGTCCATGTTTGTTACAGACCACATCCTGTAATCCCCTGATGGTTAAGCTGCTGTCCGGAAGGATGAGTTAAATTACTGAGGAGCACAGTGAATATTTCATTAATGCTAATCTCGTAATTTTCTGCCTTTTTGAATTTTGAAAATCTGAAAATCAGTTTCCTCCAAATTTCCCATAAACAACAGACAAAGCTCCATCCACTTTCTATATAGCCCCATTTAAATAGTGAAATCAACAATGTTCATGATCAAGCAGAGAAATGGCCCTAACTCCTTTACTGTGGGCTCAATCTTCACCATAATTGACACTGTAATATATTCTGGAAATTACATCAGCAAACCTGGGCTCTTTGCCTCTTACACTGAAGGACTAGACAATTACATGTCATTATGTGTTCACCAGAAGGGTTCGAGTTATGGATCTGTTAAACAGAAGTTCCCTTTTGACTGGAGCAAGCAACTGAAATGGGCTTTAAAAATGTATTTACTTAATTTAATGGATTTGAACATAATGTCTAATTTATTAAATATGATCCAAAATTATAATTATAATTGGGGTTGTCTTATATATGGGTCAATGCAATATTTTTGGCAGTGTTGACTAGCTATGTGTTCAAAAGCACAACATTTCAGAAAAAATGCATGTCACAACTATCACAACTATACAATAACAATATCAACAATATCACAAGTGAGTGTTCATCTCATGAAATTCAACATGCAAAGTGGACAAGAACCAGAATTTGATCAAAGACTTTAAATGTTCACTGAGATTAGATGACGAGTGACCAGTCTGGCTGTCAATCACTCCAAACAGACAAAATGAATGTCTTAAGAACCGGTTCATTATTTCCTGTTGCTGCATAACATTTCCTGCTAGTAACCATTTCTTTTTGGTAAGCGGTCCTCAGTTAACACTGATGGCACAGGCAGCCCTACTTTGAGTGCGAGGCTCCAAAAATAAGGTATTTTTAAAGGAAACTGGTTGTCTGGTACAGCTTTAAACAGTCATAAAGCTGAGATGTAATTGGTTGACAGGTTAAAGAGAGATGTTTAACTAAGCCTACAGTAATTGAAACAGATATTGGCACATAGGAACACATCTCACTATTACAAATGTCTTGAGAGTCTGTCTATTACTGTGAGTCTATTTTTTATAATCTGAGTGTAAAATGGTCTTTTGTTATCTTTAACCTTGCACCACACACATTACTGTAGCCTTCATGAATAGTTAAAGATAAATCCTGATGGGAATGAAAAATACCTCTCCCCCTTTCTAAGTGTATGTGCTGCAAATAGTGCTGCTGACTTTACATGCTACAGACGTCTTCACCATCACTGACTGTAGCAACTGAGATATGCTTTTGTCTCCTTTACCTGTGTGTATGTGCTGTGTGTTAAGCGTGTGTGTCTGACTTGTTCATTTGCTCTGTGGATGGTAGTCAGCGTCAGGGTGTGTGTGTGTGTGTGTGATCTCTCTGTGTTCCCACTGTGTAACAGCAGTGTCACTCTGGGGTTGGTCTGCTGCTTTTAGCTTTGTGCACTTCAGGTGTCCACAGTTAAAGGGACAGTTCACATATAATACTTATCATCTCTTAACATGAGGGAAATGTTCACTCAGAGATGACACAAACTCCTAGAAACACAAAGCAACATTGTTGATCTCGTAACAGCATGTGAATTTCATGCAGATCTAATTTTTCATTGTTTCTCACTTTTTAATTTTGCAATCAGCATATTCAGACTCTTTTTTACTGCTTGCAAATTTTAAACACCACCAGATACCAAAATGTACACCCTGCTGCACAAGTGAGATGGACAAAACAGTGGGGGCCAGATTAACTGCGGCTCTTGCACCCGTTTGTCTGGCGCAGATGGGCCGCATTCTGCCCCAAACACATGTGCTGTATCTATCAAGCAGACGCAGCAGCAGGCTGAAGTCGCAGTTAGTGTGTCGTTTGTGCGAGTGTCTGCAGGGTGAGCCTCTCTCCTCGTTACATATGCATAGAAAGGGGGGGTCAGGCAAATAATAGGGGGAGAAAGAGCCACATGGTGCATTAGATATCGGCTTGTATATAACTAAAACCTGATCATTATCAACAAAAATGAAGCAATTAGGCTATTATTAATGAACACAATATCTGATTACTGCAATGAAAACAAGTAGCGGACTGGGAATTGTGGTTTGTGTTCACCAAAGTGAAATTTGAACTTAACCATCAATGAACTGTAAAATCTCTACAGGCTGCAACTAAACTCTTCTTTCTTTTAAGTGTGAGTTTGGCTGCATTTACCTCAGTACCTCCACCTGCTCTCCTCTGAGCTGCTGCTGCACTCTCTCTCTCTTCTTGTCTTATTACATCACTTCATCTCCTTTTTGTTTACCAAGAACGTGTTTAGTGCCTCCTAATCTATTGACAATTAGATATATGCTAAAGATTACAATATAATTTTAGGAGTAATATTTTGTAATCAAGATCATTACATTATGATTTCTTTTCTGAGCCTAGTGATAGAGATCCCACCTCTGATTGGTTCCCATGAGCTCTCCTTCACTGGCAGAGTTGCGTCTGGAGGTTTAGCACCAATTCAATTCAATTCAGTTTTATTTATATAGCGCCATATCATAACAAAGTTATCTCAGGGCACTTTTTCGAATAGAGCAGGTCTAGACCGACTCTTTATATTTACAGAGACCCAACAGTTCCCACCATGAGCAAGCACTATGCGACAGTGGCAAGGAAAAACTCCCTTTTAACAGGTAGAAACCTCGAGCAGAACCAGGCTCAAGGTGGGCGGTCATCTGCCTCGACCGGTTGGGTTGAAGGGGGAGGGGGGAGCGGGAGAGAGAGAGCAGGAGGAAAGAGAACATACAGCAGCTCAATACAGCATAGATATGGTAATGGCATTGATGTTAACACCAACAGAAACAACACTAAGAGCAACATTATAATAGCAATACTAATAACAGCAACAACAGCAATAGCAGCAGCGGGTGCAGAGCAGGAGCACGGGGCAGCAGGCGGCAGCAACCACAGACCCAGACCTCCACAGCTCCAGAGGCAGAAACACCTGCAGAAAGCAACAGAAGGGGAGAGAGAGAGAGGAGAGAAAGCACACAACTACGGGAAGAAGTTGAATTAATAACAAGCATTGATGGGATATGAGGCGTACAGATGGAGAGGAAGAGGAGGAGAAAGGAGCTCAGTGCATCATAGGAAGTCCCCCGGCAGTCTAGGCCTATAGCAGCATAACTAAGGGGGGGCTCAGGGGTCACCTGAGTCAGCCCTACTATAAGCTTTATCAAAGAGGAAAGTCTTAAGCCTACTAGGATCAGTCCAGGAGCTGACGGCGTAATGAGCTGCTGCCTTAGTAAATCAGACGCTGAATACACACAAACCGAGGTCACAGACTTAATGAAAACCGCAGCGCACATTTGCGCTACAGCATTTTCTTAGTAAATCTGACCTTTAGTGTGCAGGAGCTGCCAATCACTCAGCAGGAGTTGAAATAACATGAGGAAAAGGTAATGTCTATTGGGAATCAGTGTTAGCAAGTGGAAGCTAGGAAGCCTAGCTTGCTTTTTTTCCACTTTGTGAGTGAAATACAAACTTAAACAACTTAAACCTCCCATTGAATGAAGAGATGGCTTAAATCACTAAGGATGCTATGTGAGCTTGTTGACAAAGGGGAAAAATACATCTTGCATGAACTTGCATTGGGTACACAGGGCTGTGACATGCTCTGGTTAGTAGAGCAATGCATCTCCTAGCAACAGCTGCTCTCAGATGTCAGTCAGCCACTGCCATGATATACAGTATGCCCACCCAGAGGCCTGGAGCTTAGACAGTGTTTCCACAAACATCTCCAAAGACTTGACTTTAAGATGTGTGTTTGAGATAATCTCCCATGTGTGACATACCACGTGCTCTTTGGCTCAGGAGCATCTCCATCAGGCCAACATTTTAACATTATTCAGTATTTTTGAATATATTCTCCCACAATTTGAGTTAATCTCCACTAGATGTTACACACAGCATGGCTGAGCTGCCAACACCATAACTCATTTTAGACTCGTATCTGTTTGTGGAAGAATAAAGATAAAGATGCACACACAAGAAGGCAGAAATGACTAAATACTTACTCTTATGCAAATTACCCCTAATCTCTAAGGCCTAGAGGCCAGTCAAATACTAGCAAAAGCAGAAGAAGTTGAAAACGTTGGTGATCCTCCAGAAGAAATATTGCTGTAAAACAAAGAGTATTTCAGTATAATTTGTCACTTTTGGCTGAAGATATTTAAAAAAGCTCTCGTTTGCCCTTAAACTCCCAGATTCAGGTCTTACATCACTGATAGTGTACTGGACAGAGAAGGGAGGCGGGATCAGACCCAGCTGGGCCTGGCAGCCCTGGCTCTGGATCTGATTTGAACTTTTTTCCTGAGTTCACAGTGATCAAAATCAGATAAAAGAAACTTTAGTAATAACAATAGCGCCATTGCTGTTAAAGAAGGAGCATATGTAAAATGTAAATCAATTGGCCAGCAGTTTGTTATTGTCTCAACAAAAGTAGCTGTAATTGTGAATCATGGAAAAAAACCAGGATTAACAAGGCTTACTGTTCGTTGTCTGGCTGCTTAACAACAGCTCCTTTCAGCGTGCTCAACAAGTCCACTCAGTGGTTTGAAATGAGGCAGCTGCACAGCTGAATGTGTGGAGCAGCCAGCAGACCTGGTCTCCCCTCTGCTTTACAACCTAGCTCTGGGACCCCTGCAGAGAAAACTGTGAGGTAAACAATGTGACAGCAGATATTCGCAGGGCAGGGTAACTTTTTCAGTAACATAAGGATGAGACATCTCAGCTGTGTTTTATTGAAGTCGTACTATGGAGTATGAAGAGCGAGCCAGGAGACGGAGAAGCAGATGGAGACAAGAAAAACTCTTGAGGACACGCCGACATTATCCCCAAATATCACCATTAGATAATCAGAACTGATGGCCAGGTTACAACCAGCTACTTTATGCAGTTATTACATTTACAACTTGGATCTTATTAGTTTTGGCCATCATTACTATCAGTAGTAACAACATTGCACTTACCAAGTTAGTTTCTTATATCTGGGAGCAGGCAACGTCGCTACGAAGAAATCCAATGGGGCAAGAAACAGGTTGTAACAAACCCCCAGGTTAGCCAAACATATGTGGAAGAGAAAACTAAAATTATTACCCAAACTATCTGTTATAAACATCCATGGCAGTTACACACTTCCTGATTCAAAGTTTTTCTACTGTACTTCCGTTTAGTTTGGTTTTTACCACCAAATAATGTGGTTTAGATTATCTGGCTAACCTGTTGCTTGTTGCTTGTTTACAACCTGTCAGGTCATCTGACTTCACAATGCTATTGTAACCAACAGAGACGATGATCAAAGCTACGAAAATATGACCCAAGTTGTCAAAAACTTTTGGCAATTGTATTTCAGTTGTTAACAGTAGTAACTAGCAATCCAGCTACCATTTGGAGGCAGCAGAAAAAGCCTTAAACACAACATTGACATACAGTCTTATCACCTTATGAACCTGTTATGGTGAACTTGTTAGCAAATATTTTTGCCTATTTACACATCCAGCAGACACAGAGCAACGACATTAGCATTCATTTGGAGTAATTTGTTTTTGGCCACCTGATGACTGTACATCACTCTCTAAACTGCCTTTTTTCTCCACTAACTCTTGAGGGAAATATCTGACTGAGCTGGGCAAGAATGCTTGATTCGAACAATGATACTGAACATAATTAGTAAAGTTGCAGGCCTTAAAACCAAAACAATGAGCTGAAAGAAGCTAAAACGCTCAAATGGCTCGTTTAATTTTCATGCTGTTGGAAGAGAATTAATGAGGTCTTGTTGAGGTTGCCATTGTTTGCCATGGAAACCCATGAAACACAGTTATATGCCTGCACACACACACACGCACACACAAATGATCTTCACCGGAATAATACCTACGTCTTGGTCTGTCTGTCTGCCTCTGGACCTGTCTGTCTGGCAGCCTGTCGGTGTGTCTGCCACCTGCCGACTGGCTGGCTGTGGCTGCCGCACCGACAGATTTATTGGCTGCCTCCCACCCTTGCTCTGACAGCCAGCAGAGAGAGAAGTTGAGTGTTCACTCAGGATGTCTTGTCTGCGTCGTCTCACCAGCAGGCAACCACAGGCGGGGATGATACTAGCCTAATAACCTAATATATATTTAAATTCTTGTGTCTGTGTGGGAGTGAAGGACATAAAGAACTGAGTAGCCAGTTGATTTCAATCTGAAGCAGCTGATGGTTGATACTCAGCAAACATTTAATATTCAAATATTCTGAAGCCGCTTTTCAGCAATATTATGAAGCTATTAAGAGCCTGCATGATTTGACAGAAATGCCTGTCAGACAGAAGCAGGAAAAAAGCAATTATTGGAAATGTAGCATCTCCAGTTTCTAACCCATTTTCCTGCCGGTGCGAAGTCATCGATTTGCCAGCTTGTTCCCTTTCACACTCAATCACTGCTGCTTTTGTTGCGAACCTCTCACAAGTGAGTATTTACACTAATCAGCTCCTGGAGAAGACTCGGACTGGAGAGGAAGTTTGATGTTTTTAGTATTACTTGTCAATGAAAGCATGGGGAGGCAGTGGATGCCTTACAAAGACCTACTGATGAGGAGCAGCTGAACATCTTTACTGTGGACAGAAGAAGCTACTGTATATATATACTATGTGCTATATATATTACATAGTACATAGTATAGTTTTGTCCATTTTAGGATTTGACCCACTAATTTAATTTTTGGTGATTATCAATAAAGTCATTCATTGAACATATAAAATTCCCAGTTCTTTCTTCATGTATATATAGACATTCTGTGTGCTGACCCTCCAATGATTAACCAAATTATTTTTTTACCACTTGGGGGCAGCAGAAACAAGCTGTAAACACAACAACTTAAAATCACATTTTAAGTTGATATGGAGGATCGCGTTAGAAAACAGTCACCTATTTACACATCCAGCTAATGCACTGAGCAACATTAGCATTCATTTGGAGTTATTAGTTGCTAACTAGCTGGTGAACGTTGGCTGTTTTTCACTGGTTGTTTTTCATGTTGGCTCCTTGCCACCTCCTCATGACAGTGATTTGTATTTATTATTTAGTATTGGCAGGTCTACGCTGCTCTCTGCCGGTGAATCTGCAATACACCTCTTCAATTTGTTTTCTGTGATTTAATTGTGATTGTGGCAGGGAAAATTCATGTCAATATTAAAAAAACCCCAATAAACTCAGTTATTAAAGTAAAAAAGGTACATAATTGTCCTTTTAACATTTGTTTCTCATTTAATTATGACACAGTAAATATAGTCATAAAAAGGAAATTCATATTACAATTGTATTTCATTTTATTTCTTTGTTTAATTTTTTAAAATTTAGGCAGTTTAAATCTTCCCTTAGAAAAGAGCCATCACTATTTCTGTTTCCTGGTAATGTTTAGATAACTGCAACATTTTCTAATGTCAGTCTTCAAGTGTTGCATTGCTGTCATGTCTGTTTTTCTGTGTTTGAATGGGGATAAGAAAAATACAGCACAATATATTTATTAGAAGCAGAACCACAGCTCTGGCTTCCTTTTTCTATTTCTCCATCGTCCCTTTTGTTTTCCTCTTGCCCCTCTATTTCCCTGTGCTGTTGTTATCAGCTTAAATCTCTCCTTATGTCTGTAATTTCCCAGTTAATTTACATCCTGTGGTGTTTAACATTTTGGCATGCTGCTTTCTTCAGTGTGAGTTCCCTTTTCTCCCTCTTGACTGGTATCCACAGAGCGAGTAGACCTATATTATTGTGCATAGAAGAGACGGCTAAATTAATATTTATCCTCAGCTTGAGTAAGGACTTTTCCCTTTGTCTTGACACCGTTTTCAATCCCTCTTATTTGGCTTCATTTGAATTCATTGCAAAAATATGTAAAGTCTGTTTTGAGCCCAAAAGCTTGCAGTTGAAAGTTAACTCCAGTCTTAAGATATTAATGCAGGCTTCAACTTACAATCTCGAGATAATGACATTTCAAAATGAATCTGAGCACTTCAAAAGCACTTGGATTAATTTTCTTTCTCTCCCTTTTCTCATTTAAATCCATTTTTTTTTCTCTTTCCCTCGACTCATCCTCTGAATCATTCTCTCTGCCCCCCATCCCAGGTCCAATACGTCTGCCTTCCCTCACCGAACAGCACCGCTAACCCTGAGGCTGTTGCTGGCTTTACAATAACTCTGTTCATAGCACACAGAGGAGAACAGGGAAAACAATGAAACACCCATTTCTAAAAATATATGAGATTATGACAGAACCACTGGCGATGCTGTGTGTGCAGGAGACAATGAAAGATTCAGTAGAAAAGGTGATTCAAGCGGATTGTGCTTTTGATCCATTTTAATGATCTGCTCTGACAGGGCTTAAGAGAAAAAAATGTTTTTTGAATGTGAGTCCAGATGGTGTAGTGGAGCACATGTCTTTAATCCCACCACTTCCTTCTCGCTTCAACACGTCTCAAAAAGCTCAAAAATACCAAAATGCTGCGGACTCTATATCCATTCTCATTTACAAAACGTATACTTGTTCAGAAAAATGGTCATTCTTCTTGCATTATGCAGCACATCATATAAAGTATTGCAGTGAAGCAAAGAAATTCAAATGTGACCTTTGCTGTGTGTGTCCATGATGTAAAGCTCATGGCTGCACGGTGACATAGTGCCACAGTGGTCATCCACATTGAATGCATTGGCATGGCTGAATATGAATACATAAGGGATGTGAATCAGATAAAACAGGACTGATGGTTTGCTTCTCCATCTCCAGCCTCCTCCACAATACAACACTGTCATTTGTTTGTGCCTCAGTGTGACTCATGTTCATTCCCAGTGACTCAGTGACCTCTTGTAGCTATGTGAATAATGGTATTACCCACTGAGCTCCACTGCAGCCTGACACAGATAAAGACACTTTGTAAGTAACTTGATTGTTCCCAGTGTATTTTGTAGATGAATAGCTGAATAGAAGCCAACTGCTTTGGTCACCATTTGGTTTCTTCTTCACATTATTAAGCTAAAATTAAATAACTAAAGTTAGCGACAATCTCAGAAATTGTTTTCTTCAAGATAGTAGATTGGTTGAAAAATTTTTTTTAAAGATTTTATTAGGGCATTTTTTACCTGTATCTTTGAGAGTGACAGGTGAAGAGGCAGACAGGAAACAGGGAGAGAGAGGGGAATGACATGCAAAAAAGGTCACTGGCTGGAATCAAACCAGCGACTGTTACGACCATGCGGCCATGTGACATGCGCTGTAACCGTTCAGCTACCAAGGCACTCGTTTAAAATCTTTTCTTTCATTTTTACATGGATTTTATGTTCCCACAAATCGAAAAGTTGCTCAGTCTCCTGCTGCTGGTGGACAGTAGACGGGGTCCTCTGCTGCGGAGGACAGCTCAGAATATGCTGCTCTTTAAGATGTAGTAAACTGTTGGCCACCAGGGGGCAGAAAAATATCAGCACAAGCTGACGGATACACAGCCATGAGCCCCAATTCCAGAAACTAATTGTAAATAGTAAAAATCTTTATAGTATGTTGTTTAGAGCTGCAACGATTATTCGATTATTCAATTAGTTGATCAACAGAAAATGAATCGGCAACTATTTTGATAATCGATGAATCGTTTTGTCATTTTTCAAGCAAAAATGCCAAACATCTGGTTTCAGCTTCTCTAATGTGACGATTTGTTGTTTTTCTGATAAAGCTATAACATAATTTTCTATAATAAAAATAATTGTTAGTTTCTTCCTTGATGCTGTATTTGTAGTTTGCATACAAGAAATCAGCGTACCAACAGGAAATTATGCAATACTTGTGCCGCCGGACATCAATCAAATTGAGACTTTAGGATGCTACTGCCAATTAAACTTCACAAAGTTACAGCAAATTTGTTTTTCCAAAATAATAATAGTTATGTATTGCATTCTGAAGTGTTTCCGGAGCTGAACCAGAATTGGTTTAATTTTATAGCTGAGAGCAGCCTCTCTATTTCCTTTGTGAATTGCATTGTGGGAGAGTGCTGTACATAAACAGCACACTCAAAAATCTGTTTTGAAGTATGCATATTGACTCTTTTGGGTATACTTAATTTGTCACATTACCAGTACATACATACTTGTTTAGAACTAGTATCAAATATCTAAGTTTTTGCTAATGTGTTAGCAGAAAGGTACCTCCCTCATCCAGCAGACATGGAGCAGCTTTAACATTCATTTGGAGTCGTGTTTCTGGCCACACAATGAATGTAAGTTCAATATTAACTCTCCTTTTAGCTCTGTTTTGGTCTCCACCAACTCCTGAGAGAAAGATCTGTCTCTTTAGATGCTAAATGCTCCACTATGTTCACCAGCTAGTTGCTAACTTGTAACAGTTGTCTGTCTGCTGTTTGGTGCTGGAAGAGTAGCTTACAGTGGATTTATCAGAGCTTTTTTACTGGTAATGGTTGACAGGGGTTGATGAGAGCAGTGCGACTGAACCAGAAAAGCTGCTGATTATGCTGCAGCTCAGCCCTCAAAGTAATTAACTATTGTTGTACTTTTATAATCAGTTTCCACATCATCAGTAGTTTTTTTCCAATTTACAGTAATGTGAGGTGCTTTTAAAACATGCAAACAAACCATCGAAATCTTATGAAATCTTGCTCTGGCTTCCAACGCCTGTCTTCATTCAAAGGAGCTAAACCAATAAATGCTTCACATGAGTTACCTGAATTTCCAGTGGGCTCTGTGGTTCAGCCACTTGGGAGAGTACACCAGAAAAACACTCATGTGGGTCACCTGGACAAGAGGGAACAATAGACATGATGCTGTTTCATCAGATGATGTTGCAGCTGGGCAAGTGGAGTCCAGCCAGTGTCGTGGAGAACAAAGTGTTGGCTGGATTTTCTTCCACCTGAACACTCGAGCAGCTGATTTCCCAAGCTCCTCCTCTCTGGCTGAAGTTGGCCTAATCAGTGTAATCAGATGCTCTAGTGATTACTTGGAAAGTGACTGTGCATACATAAAGCTCCTGATGGCACATGATTAGATAAAACTACTAAGCAAGACGATTGCACTGGAGTCAGTGATGTCTCTTGAAATGTGTCACAACTGTCCATTTAGACAGAGAATCGTCCTGCATCTTAGATGAAATGTTCCTCTTGCTCGTCTATTGCGGGTTAACAGTAACACAATCAGGCAGGCATAACCGCTCGCATCCTCTATGCTACCTTTGTTGCACAGGAGGAGAAGGGGGAGGAGGTGTTTTCTCACCTTCACCTGCAGAACAGGAGAGGAGAGGGAAGAGGAGGCAAAAGGAGACTTGGCGTCTTTGGTGTGCACACACACCAGCTGACTGGGTGACAAATGATCTCTTGGGGAGACAGAAACACAGGCAGGCAGGTGGAGGAGAAATAAAGACAGAATTTGAAGCTGTACATGGAATGTACAAAGTATTAAGGCCATATTCTAATAATTAAATGTGTTATCTTAAAAATCCCTGTATGATCTGTCTCCCCACCTTCATTTATATACATTTCATGTCTGAAGAGGATACCGCTGGTGAAGCATAGTCACTTTCACCTGGATTCACCTTGTGAGTCTGTTTCAGGAAACAAGTGGGTGGTTTCAGACCTTTCACATGAAGAGATCAGGCAGAGAAGGGAGAGCGTGCACAACACGGATTTGTGGATGTATATGGCTGGACGGATCTTATAGAGAGACACAGGCAGACAGGAACAGACACAGAGAGGATGATACAGGGAGACGAGCTGAGATAAAAGTGGCATTTCCAGAGATGCGATATGAAATCCAGGCTATGACGAGGTCCCTGTATCTTTATACAGACTACATTTCTTGGGATAAGTGGAGGAGTAGAGCATGACTCACACCATATTATTTCGTCTATGTGATAATTAGAGATACGTAGGTCATTAGACTATCAGCATGGGAACTTTGGGCCTGAATGATCCCTTTTGGTTCTAAAGAGTAATTTCTGACAATTTCTGCTCCATCTTTGCCCTCCATTATAATAGATGAGGGTCGTACTCAGTTAGGCCATACCAGACCATGTTCTGTTCATGCCCCAGAAAAAAAGAAAAGGAGAAAAGTGACAACAAGGCAAATAATGATGTCACGCAGAGGTACAAGGGGAGTTAAAGGACCTTACCAGTGGTTAATAACTACTATCTGCTTACACCCTCTGTTAGTGTCAGTTGTTTCCCAAAGCATTCAGCCATATTTTAACTTTAATATAGCTGTAATATTTCAGTTCAGGTGATACACCCACTGTGAAAATTTCCCTACTCTGACTCGCCCTCTGGCAGTCTAGGCATGATCATCAAACAGACCCAAAGGACTGTTACATCACTCGACATGCACGCTGCGCAAGTTGAGCCAGTGTTCCACACCCACCTTAAAATTCAGTGCTTTGCCAAGTAAAACATTTATAACTCAGGATAATTATGATAAAACAATCTTTTATCTTCTGACTAATTTCCATGCTGGAGATATACCTTCTGTCTGTGTAGTTCTGTGGTGGATTGGTTAGCAGGACAGATGACCCGACCCAGGTGCGCCTGCTAGACGGAAAAAGAGCCCTGAAAGTGAAAACATACTGTTGAAAATATGAACAAGTATGTAAGCGAAGCAGTCAGGCAGTGTTGTGTTAGAACAATATAACAGTCTGATCTTAGATTTTGTGTTCAAATACTTGAAACAATGCTGTTTCTTTATTTCCACGTCTTCTACATGGATCATCTGGTGAAGATGCTCACTTTTTGCCTTCAGCTTCAGTCGTGTAGCACAATATCATGTATGTAGCCATCAAGTCAGTGATGGTACAAGTACATTCACTCAAGCACTGTACTTATGTGCATATTTAAGACCCTTTCACAGGGTTCTTGTTTTACGAGTAGGTAAACATTAAAAAGCCAGCCTGTCCTGGGTTGTGTTTGCAACCATCTCATGGAGCTAACGTTAGCTTAATTAGCCAGATAGCTACGGCTGACAAAATCTCCCAGTGACAGTTGTCATTTCAGACAGCAAAATCAACGGTCGCTGGCTAGAAATGAGAAGCCTGCTTTTGTTAATGTCTGTCTGAAATCAAGGATCCATTGTTTCAAGAATGAATATGAAATTCGAGTGTTAAATCAGCCCCTGGTATCATTGGAAACTTCTAGAATGGAGAGCCTGACATGCATAGCAACAGTAACTAACTGTTGAACCTCTGATCATTTGCAAAGTAACAATATAATGAGTGTAAAACGTCACACAGTTTATATCCGTGTATGTGTCAGATGAGATACCCAGCCCTCCGCCAGCCTCCCGCTGGTTCCTGTCCAGACAGGGCTGGGTGACCTCAGTTCGGAGCGGGTGTGTGTCTCTCTCTCTGTAGCGTGGGATTCTGGTCTGAAGCCAAATACATCATGAGCTCTCTCAGCATCTCATCTGCTTTTTATTTGCACACTACTAGTCTTGCCTATATTGTTTATTGCTTTAAACTGGGGAGGGCGGAGTGTTGTTGGAGAGAAGTGGTAGATTGTCTGGGTAAAGAGGAGGAAGGGGTGAAGCATGGGAATGAAGTCCAGAAACATTTCCTCAAGTTTATGACGCATCAGACGAAGGTTGAAGATAGTCTGCAGGTTGATATGTGTGTGATTTTACTTTTCTGGAAACATGTGTGCCTCTTTAATGTTGAGTGCAGAAAAACGCTTAGTCCAGACAGATGGAGCTGGGCTGGGAGAGGGGAGGAGGAGCCGAGCATGGGAGGAGACCATGAGCTGTAACGATTAGATCACTGGTCTCAAAACCCGTGTAATGGAGAGATGAGGGCATTGCTGCACCAGCTGTGTTAACTAATTAGCACACTTTCACTCAGAGAGGAGGTGTTGGGTTGGTGCACAAACCTCTGTGGGAAATGGTTTTAGACCACTTACCCAGACAGTGACGGGTAGCCTCATCAGCCTGGAGGTGTTTTTATTTCTCAGTTCATTTACATTTACTTGAAAGAAGTGACTTGTAACAAAGTTTTTTGTGAAAAAATACAAAACATGTGAGAAACTGGTGGTCAAAACCTTTATTTTCTTGTCAAACCTCAGAAAATAAAACACTTCATGTAAAACTCTCCATCTATATTACTGCACAAGAACGGCTCTCTGTGATCTTATGGAAGAGTGATACAGTTTATTATGTACAATATTAAATGACATATAAATATTGGCCTTTGATGTATTGTGCCAGAGTTAGATAAAAGGGTATGGCTGGTGTTGTTCTATATTTTTCTTATGGTCAACGAATCCCATTATAAAACCAAAGCCAACTCTAGTCTATCTTTCATAAATTTCTGACATACCTATCATCTCTGTGGCTCTCAGCCCCAAACCTGGCCCCCTGCCATAGCCAGTGGCTTTCAAGTTTGGTCTCCTGTTGCAGACTGCCATTGTTCTGAAACATGTATGATGTAATGTTTGTTAGTGCTGCTTCATTCCTGATGAAGATCTGACAGATCAAAATGTTGCACAACAACATTTTGCCATGATATCTCAGCCCCAGCCTGTTAGCAAATCTTTTACACCCTCACGAGTAAATAATTTAATTTTATAATTATAGTCAGCATTTTTTTTTAAAAATGGCTCAGTGATTTCCTAAAACAGCTGGGCACTGGTATGAGTGGTGTGGTGTTTGATATGTGCTGCTGATGTTTATGTATAATGAAAATGATTATTGCCAATGAAGAATTATTTTATAACATTGTTGAGAACAGAAATGAAAAGAATGTAAGTTATAACAAGTGCAATTGTATATGCATCTCCTAGTTTTATGCATTTTGTATTATATGTGTTGAATAAAAAATCAGTTAAAAAAAACAACAACTGGGCACTGTAGTTTTTAGTAAACGTTGCTCAAACAGGAGTTAATAGTGCATTTGTTGGGGACTATTTTCAGATGTGGATTAATACACATTTTGTGCACCGCAGAGTATGTACAGCACCGGAATGGTGTATGGTGGATTGACTTAAAATAAACTACAGTGGCAATGGAGCTCTATGGGACAGAGGAATAAACTATATCATGCTTTAGCTACACAGATAATACCTGTTTGTAGGATCAGTTCATTGTTGGTTTGGGTCTTCAGTAAGAAAAATAAAGAATATCATCAGACATCCTTTAATGGGAATTTGCAGTTGCATCTCATGATAATTCTTATGTCCTCATTTAAAGCTGCTATAATCCATATTTTTATATTAACAATGGCTCAAATGACTATATGTAATACGAAAGGGATCGCTCGTAGTTACTAACCCACAAATAGTTATTATCCGACAGCTCTACGGAGTGCTCATTGTTTTGTTTGTCTGATGTTACAGAGAACAGCTGTCGTGGGTGCTTAAATATCCAGATTTCCCACAGGGAATGTGTTAAGGTAGTGGTGACAATGATGCAGGGGGGGTGGAAACCAAGGTACTGCTTTTTATTGGCCATGCAGTTTGTTTTAATATACAACAAAATAAGTACACAGTATCTAACAACTGGAGCATAAATAGTAAGTTTTGCTGCAGCTTGAGATAAATAATTTAAGGTATTTATTTCACTTAAACATAAATAAAGATTTATGTTTACTATTTTTTTACTTTTTTTGCTAGAGTTCCTGCCCTGATCATGAAGTGCTGTAGGAACATCTACCAGAGTTTTGTTTTGGTCACATTTGAACTGGAGATGCAAGTAACTGCAAAAGAAATTGCAGTGACATGTCGAGCTCCCCTGAGATTACTGACTGTGTGGTTCATGAGAAACTTCTTCAAATCCCATCACAGTGAAGAAGGGCCATAATAGAAAAACACAAAAGTGATGAGAAAGGGGCAAAAACCAGATGAGAGCTATGTAGACTTTTAACATGGTATCTGTCATGTCAAAGCCAGAGGCCTTTGAATATACTGTCAGCATCTCTTTTCTAATGTTTTCATTTTATTTGTTGGAGTTCAAAAGTGGGCAGATTCGACTAGAACAAACAGGATGCGTTCCCGGTGCGATAAAACCAGCAAAAGCTGTCACGTGCCACAGTTACTTGTAGCAACTATATAATGAACAACCCCAAGTATATCAGTTGTACATGAAAACTTTCTAATAATTTCCAATACCTAGACAAAGCTAATGGCAAACATTGACAAGAATAAGAGTCTACAGCTATGCTAGCGGCTCTGTGAGGGTGTACTTAAATAAAGCGGTGTTTTAAATTAAATGTTAACGTTAGTGGTGCGCCCACATGGCTTAGGGGCTAAAATACCAACTAGAGCTGCAACGATCAATTAGTTGATTGACAGAAAATTAATCGCTAACTTTTTTGATAATCAATTAATCATTGAAGCCATTTAATAAGCAAAAAAGGCCAAAGATCTGTGGTTGTAGCTTCTCCAATGTGAAGCTTCTCTTGGCTGTTTTATGTCACTGTAAACTAAATATCTTTGGGTTTTGGACTGCTGTTTGGACACAGCAAGACATCTGAAGTCGTCATGAACGACTCACTCTTTCTGACATTTTGCACATAAAAGGATTAATCAATTAATCACGATGAATCTATAATGAAAATAATCGTTAGTTGCAGCCCTAAAACCAACCATGAAGCCCAACATCCATCCGGGGACTTTTGCTCCATTTCTCTCTCTCTCTCGTTTCCTGTCATTTCTCTACTATTTGTAATAAAGGCACACAAATACCCAAAACAATACTTTTTAAAAAATGCTAACGTGCTTATAATGATCATGCCAACATGCTGATGTTTAGCAGGTATAATGTTTACCACTAATCATCTTAGTTTAGCATGTAAACATGCTAACATTAGCTAATTAGCACTGAACAAGTACAGCTGGTGCTGTTGGGATTGTCTCTAGTTTTGCATGTATTTGGTCAAACACCAAAGTATTGGACAAATTAGAATTTTGACCTGATGATGAAAGATGCTTGATGAAAATGTCAAAGGACAATTCATTCTGTGGGGAACATGACTGTCTGTGCCAAATTTCATGGCAATCCATCCAATGACTGTGGAGACATTTCACTGAAAATCACAAATGTCAACCTCTAGAAGAAAAGTCAGAAGGATTTATCCTCTGGGAACCATGAATGTTTGTACTAAATGTCATGCCAATCCATGTAGTAGTTGCTGAGATATTTCAGGATCAAAGTGGTGGGCTGACCGACCAACATTGCCATCCCTTGTGCCACGCCGCTAGTGTGGCTAAAAATCCAAACTATTTCTGTCTGTTTCAGCCACCCAATCCCAAATGATGTTGGTAGATTGACAGCCAGTTGTATGTTTGCCCCCAAAGATCAAACCAAAAATATAACACAGTAACAACAGATCACTCTGTGTATCCCTTGGGAGAGTGAGTAAAACATTTTTGAAAGGCTAAATTTGACCCACTGCTTTGCTTTGGGCTGCTCTGACCTAGATTTCTCTGAAGTCTCTCTGGTATGTGAATAGATAAATATATTCAGCTGTTAACTGAGGATAATAGTTGAATCCCACAGTCTGTACCACAGTCACTTGTTTCTCAGTGAACCCCTAGCCAGCTTTGTGCTGATCAGAGCTGTAGGTCTCTGCTGCAGCTTGTGTACTTTCAATGTATAGACACTGGGGAAGCAGATTTACTGCCAGTTAATCCTAAATAAAGTATCCTACTTAGTGTGTGTCCCTAAACTTCACTTGCATATGTGTGGGTTAAGGATGTATTTATGGGTTATAATGGACGTTGGCCCTCATGTCCAGTGTGCATTACTTAGTATTGTTTTCATTTATAAGCTGGAAAAATTAAGTTTTTCTTTTTTCATAGACCAGACCCCAGATCAGCCCTTTGTTCTCGGCTCACTTAATTCTCAGCCAAATCCAGGCGCCCCGCTGGGTTTATTTTTAGCTCGGTGCATGTGGTTGGCGAATATAGCTTTAAGTGTTTTGCTGCTCAACAGCCATTTTTCATTCCCCAAACTTCAGTTTCTTAAGCCCCAAATCCCCTTGGTGTCTCTCTGTCTTTGTCTGTGTGTCCCCAGAGCTCCCTTCAGCTGCTGCGTTTGTCGTTCTCAAGTGTGCTGTTTATGTAGTTTCCATTAGCTGCCATGGTACAATGCACACTTTCTGTGCACATTACCTCATACAGCGTGGACTTGTTTTCATTTTCTCTGCTTCTTTGCGTTTGGTCTCTAACAGTAGGGTTCACCACAGGGCTTCAATGGGCAGATGCAGCTGGCATTGCTTTTGGATTTTGGATGTTGCTGATACACCTGATGTTTCTACCTAAAGACATAGTTTGACATTTTGGAAAATACAATCTTGTTTTCTTTCTTGCCCAGTGTTAGATGAGAAGCTCAATATCACACAAATATGTTAATTAGTGAGCTTTAGAGGCGTTGGTAAGCAGATTTTTTTTTTTTGCTGCGGACAGAGCCAGGCCAGCTGTTTCCAGACATTGTGCTAAGCTAAGCTAACTGGCTTCTGGCAGACAGATATTGATCTTCTCATCTATCTCTCAGCAAGAAAACCTATTTCCCAAAACGCCAATCTATCCCTCTAATTCATTTCACTTCAGTGTCTTCATATTATATTTAAATGGACTGCGTGATAATAAACTGATAAAACCGGAAAGCTTCTTATATATTTGATAAAACAACCCCAACTCAAGGTCCACTCACAAGAATGAACTTTGATCAAATATTCAGTAAATTAATTTGAATGAATTCTAGATTCTTTTTCTAAACAGGGATTACCATAATAAATATATAAAATATATATGCATCAACAGTCAGTTGATGATCAGTTAAATCAGACAGCTACAGTGAGTATACATATTGAGTGTGTACACTCTGTTATTAATGTGTTCCAAAAACAGGTTCCATGTTTTCAGAAAACAGGTCATAATGTCCTATGGTTCTACATATAACTCATTCATAACTGGTTACATTGGACATGAGCTCTAAGCAGTGTTCAATTGATGAAGGTGTCACTGACTTCCATTGTCTCATAATGGTTCTACATCCTGTTAGCATGGCCGACCAGCGCCAAAACTTACTGACCAAATGGTAGCATTTTATGGTGGATTGAAGCCATAATTTAGGATATTGCCGGCTGGAACTATGTGTTGGGTCAGATGCTGTAACATTTGGAGGGTTGGCTCAAAACTGAGTGTGTAAACCGGAGCAAACATTCAAAGAAAGAAACAATGAAGTCCATTACAGTTAGCAAAGCAACCTATTGTTTAATGCATTGTGTGCTGGGTAATTTACAGCCAGTGGGACGCAAACATGGAAATAGAAACATTACCACGTTGCCATGCTGTCACTTTGAAAAGTATGAAGTTGCAGGCTTTATGTGATTAGTGTTGCGAAATGTGTGATGTTGTTGAATATAGTTATTATGTGCATCTACTCGTCTGGAATGAGAGAAACCACTAAAAGGGTTACACGTGAAATAAGACAATATGCTCCTAGCATTTATTGGTAAATAGATAAACAGTACAAAAAATTATCTAAAAATTGAAAAAAAAGAACTTAATCAGATGCACAATTTGCACAACATATTTGCTACAAACCAACCAACTGCTGGCCCTAAAAATCATATTGTCTCTAATATTTGCTCCTGTGTCCATCTCCAGTTTGAAGGCAGTGCTCTCGGCCCCTCCGTCCAGCGGGGCATTGGATCTGTCCGGTATCCCTCTGACAGCTCGGGACATGGAGCGTCTGTGTGCACACCTACAGCGTCACGCATCCATCGTGGTGAGCTTGGAGCTGGGCTTCACCGAGCTGATGGACGAGGCGTTCCTCCTGCTCCTGCCCACGCTGGCCACTCTGCCACACCTGGAGACCCTGGCATTGAATGGAAACAGGCTGACCCGAGCTATTCTGAAGGAGCTGACTGACGCCCTCAAGGTCAGAAAGTCACCTATCTTTTGAATAGTTGTTATCACCTGTATCTCTTGTATCTTTGTCTTTACTGAAGGACGACCATTTTCCATCAACATTTAACTCATGCCGCTATCTGTCTTTTGCATAAACCAGACTGTTTGTCCACAGACTCCACAGATCTTAGTCATCATTGGAGCCACAAAATTTAAATTTGGCCCCAGGGTGGTGCTGAGGTTGGACCCATGATCTAATCCCAAATACATTTCTCTTTAAGCCTCAATATGTTTTTTAACAATCAAAATTTTTATAGTAGAAAAACTTAGGATGACGTTAAAGTCACTTTTAGCCCTTTTGGACTAAATAGTTCCAAGTACTACGGAGCCACAGGAACTAAACTCAGAACTAAAAAGTACCCTTTGCACATTTGTGTACCCACCGCATCTGAAGAACCATGAGAATTAGGAACATTAGTCTGAAAACACAATTTTCTCACTGCAGGAAACAGAGTCATGATGTTGTATTAACGGTTGTGTGACTCTGATGTCTGAATGGATGTAAAGGAGTCATTCAGTACAGAGGTGCTGCACAGTTTGTTTGACCATCGCAGATGCACACTTCGCCCCAGTAGTTCCTGAACCATCAGATAGTACTACCCCCAGAGCAAGGGCTTTTTGGCATGTGGAACTAGAGGTGCTGCTAGTTTAGTTCCTGCTAGAGGAACTAAATTCAGTTCCTGGTTCCTCTGATCAAAATGCAGGTAAAGTTCCTGAGTTTCTCAAAATTTTCTTGGTTAACTCGGAAAGTTCCTGTGGTGGAAACGCCCTGGAAGTGTGCAACTTAAAAAACATTTATTTATTCGGTGCTGCCTTGACTTTTCAATTTGCTTCAAGAAGTTGTGGATTTTCTAGTTACTTTAATACAGTCTCAGCTGTCTTGAAACCAGCACCTAGCAGCCATTAGAACAGGTGGCTGAAACACGCAGCTGTGTTAATTACTGGTTGGCAGGAACACTGAGGATTTTAGCTCCATTTGTCGTGGATGAAGAAACCTCTTTCTGCATTGCTAGTGTGTATAAAGGCTGGTAGATGCTGATAATCTTCTTGACAGCGATCTCCTTTGCTTGCAGTAATTTACTTAAAAATAAGATCAAATAAGTACAAGAAAATAAGATGATGGTGATGATGATGATGATGATGATGATATTTTTAATACAGTATGTTGATATTTCCTACCCTAGGACCCAGGCAGCTTCCCTAGCGTGACATGGATTGACCTGGGCAACAATGTGGACATCTTCTCCCTGCCGCAGCCCTTCCTGGTCAGTCTGAGGAAGCGCTGCCCCAAGCAGGGAAACTTGCCCACCATCCTGGAGTTCGGAGAGAGTCAGGCCAGCGACCCCCCCGAGAGGCTGAGGGGGCTTGGGGAAGAGGAGGAGACGGACGACACCAACCGGACTGAGAGCATGGGCGAGCTCCGGTCGGAGGTGGAGGAGGAACTGGACGGAGAGATGGAGATAGAGGAGATGATGGAGGAGCTGCTGGACTTTGACAGGGAGGTGCAGGGGAAGGAGGACGAGGACGAGAGCATGTGGACAGTGGGGGAGCAGAGGAAAGTGGGGGGGAGGAGGGGGAGGAGAGGGGAGGAGGAGGCGCAGAGGAAAGAGCAGCGGCCGGGGAGGAGGGCGGTTATGGTGGAGGACGAGGACGACACGCAGAGCCGCTCCTCCCACCTGTCCTGCTCCAGCCAGTCGCAACACTCCTCTGGACCCGTTGAGCCAATGCGAGTGGAGGAGGATGACTTAGACGAGGTGACCGACCAATCAGACCACTTGACCTGATTGCTGCTCCCTGCTCTGCTCTGCTTATGTTTCCCCTCCTGTGTCGAGTCCTGTGTGGAAGGAGGCGAGAGAAGAGTTTGTCTCCTGCAGAGGCTAACTGAGGGTGCTCAAAGTCAAACAGGCTGCAGTGCTGGAAGGATGTAATCCATATGAACATGCCACTCGATACTCCCTCCACTGATCTGATTTGTGACCAGCCAGCGCAGTGTTCAGAGACTGGCAGAGTGACAGCTGAACCCAGGGGACTCTTGGTGACTGGTACATGAGAAGACAATCCCCAACAGGACGTCTGTTTTATCGTAACTGTCTGTTGTTTAAAGTACAAATAGACTAAAGATTCTAATGCATAGAATAGACTGATTAAATATATCACATGAGGCTTTTATGTATAGAATGTTAATCTTTATTCAGGTCCTTTCCTCCTGGTAACCCTGCTAATACCTACATGTGCCTGTGACACGTCCCATTACTGGTTAAGAGTGTGTGTTGAGAGATAAAAAGAGGCTAGAAAATATAAAGACGCATACACTAGTCAGGGCCCTTAAACCTTTTGAAAAATGTTTTTGCCAAAAACTAGAAGTGGAAATGTATAAAATGTTTCCCCCCACATACGTTGACGTCTAGCCAGATGGATCAGAAGATAGACGGGAATCAAAAGTCAAGCCAACAGCTTTGTGGAAATCAGTTGCTTCTTAAGAGATGACCAGATGCACCGTGCTTTGGCGGAAGAGAAGTGCACTGAAGATGAAATTAGTCAGCTGAAACCAAAAGAAATAAACGCCTGATAAAGAAAAGGACACAGTTAAGGCCAGATGAGGAAAACGGTCAAAAGTGTCCTATTTTAGAAGGACATGGGCTTGCTGTGGTGTCCATGTACAGCGGATAGTTGTGATAATCTTATTGCCATATGTCCCAAAGCAAAGTGCTGGGGTATCAAGTTGAAATATTTAGTAGCCTTTGTCTCATAATCCAGGTCATGTTCCGCTCCACGGTACTGTACACTAGTGTGCGTCACATGCTTACAGTGCTGTGTTTATATATAGGCCTATGATCACATTCACGTATGCTGTCTGCTGGGTTACAACAAATTATATCCTTATGCAGTATGTAGCTCTCACCCGGCCCGTGCTTTCCATTCATGTGTCACTTATAGTCCATGCAAAGCTTTAAGAAACAAACTGTATATATTGTTTTTATCTGTGCGGGATTGTTTAGATTGTAGATTAGCTATTTAAAGAGGAATACCACTCAATACAAGGATTCATACATGTTATTTTTGTGGTCTGGGATAGTTCAAGCAATATTTGTGTATTTGAATAATGCTTAGAAGCTGGGAAAAAGGTAAACCAGACTCTTAATTTGGGGTATTATAAAAAGGCACTGAGTGGAAAGGTTTTATTGATATGGAAAGGAGGACTTTGTTGAGGCAGAATATTAACTCGTATAGAAGAAAGCCTCGTCCTAAAGCAGATAAAAATGTCCCAGTCAAGAGTTTTTGATCCTACACACCTGTCACATAGACTTTGTGGTTTTTTGAAATTGTAAGCCAGTATATTTGAAACGAGCACTCATGAAGATCAACCTATGAAAACAGTTCTTCTGCGTCAGTCTTCTAACAGAAAGCCTGCCTTACAAACTGGGGCATGGAGTTTGACAGATGTAAGCATTTACCGGGCAAAGAGGGTCTTAAAAAATACAGTGTAGAGTTTCATTATGGGAATTGTGGGATTCAGTGTTTTTGGAGCTTGACCTAAAAACTAGAGACTAGACTAGACTAGAGACTAAAATTCTCTTTTTAATCAGTCTCTCGCAAATCCTCTAACTTTATGGACATTTATGGAGTACCCCTTTACAATACGGCAGTTGGATGGGTGTCATGTTTTCATTTCATTATGTCTTTCTGCTAGCAGGATTTATTACCTCTGAAAGGATTTACATGAGATTTTGTGGAAAGGTCAGTGAGCGAACATGGTGAGAATCCAACATATAGAACTAGAATATCTTGACAATTGCATAGCATTGGCGGAGGTATGGACTGCACTGAATGACAGCCAGTTCCCCTTATTATCACGGCAAAGCTATTTTCTGCCTTAGAGCAAAGATTTTATTGAAATTACATTCTGATAACTTCTAGAAACTAAAATGAAATGTCTGACAAGGAAAATAGTAAGAGAAAGACCTGATCAGTGTAAATAACTCGGGTCTCTAACTGACAAGTAAGGTATGGTGTCAGTTAAATAAATGGATACCATTTACATGTAGCAGAGCCACTAAAAGCATTAAAATAACATTTAAAAGTTGTCCAATACATTTCAAATCATACAATTCAATCCAGAGACTTCACAGGGAATTGAGTCATTCAGCATATGCAATTTTAAAAACAACTCTGCATAAATTAAGCAACTCCTGTTATATAATACGTTTTTGCATATTCATGTAATGATTATGAAAATGATTTTCACTGTTGCCCAGGAAAACCCTACAAGTCCACTTAAAGCCACAGTCAGTTTTAACCTGCCCTTTATGCTTTCTGTTTATCAGTGAGCGAGGGAGTTGTGATAACTTGCGTCCTTTGAACTTTGCGGATGTGGTCGGGGGCAACAACGTGGCACTGTGTAGATCATATTCACGCCACCTGAGAGCTCTCCATACAGCAAGCAGTTCCCTTTCGCCTCATTAATACAAACTAGCCTGCCGACATTCAGTGGTATTGCACGTGAAGCTAATTACAAAGAGAAACTTCCCTTTAAGCTACCTTTACAATAAGCTATTATTGCATTGTCCCTGCAAAATCAGTTTTACAAACAGTTCAGAAACAATGCACCCTTTAAACAGAGGCAGACGGGTTGTGATGCTTTACAGTAGTCACTGGCAGCATCAACACATACACAGTTAGTGAGACAGGGGAAGCTTGTCCCTGAAAGCCACATTGGTTTTCAGCTATTGAAGCCATTGTCTGGAAGGACATCAAATATTGATTGTTATATAGTGAGTTCAGATTGTGTTGTGAACGTACTGTATGTATACCATCAAACACTGGTCAGTGTGGATCACTGGCTTTAGATACACTAAGAACTGTTGTGGAAGCTCATAGACTGTATTCTCAGGTTTACTGTGGTGTTCTGCTTGCTACTGTAACAGGACCCCTTCTGACTGCAGAGAGAGAGAGAGTTGGACAGTGGAGATCAGAGTTATGTACATGTTTGTAATGTGCTGTAGCCATGCGCTTGTCTGCTTTTATGTTAAGGTCACTGCAAATCAAAGCAAAGAGATCACAACTGGAACCAGACTGATACATCAACATAGATGTGGGCTTTTAATTTGAAACCTTTGATCAGTGTCATCCACCTTTTGATATGAAGGATTCAGAGCAGCTTGAACTTAAACTGACTGCCTTTTGGAGGACATTAACGTGAACCGATGCCTCATTTTGATCAAGAATGCATGAACATGGTTTCTTAAAATCATTTCAAATGTTGTCTATCCGAACAAGAATAAAGTGTGCTTGCAACACTGAATAATTTTCTCATTCTTTTTGAATTCATTGCCCAAAATGCTTGAATATAACAACATATAAAGATTTTGCAAATTGGCTTCAAGCCCTGTTTTGGACTGTTTGTAAGTAGCTTGTCCCCAAAGGCAGAATGACTAGTACTTTCATATGTTAAAATAAGACATGAAATGATGGTTGTGTTTGCCTTGGACTCATAGAGCAGCCGTGCATATCTTACTCAAGGACTCTGCTGATATATTGTGAGATGTAAAAAGAACCATGGTAATGTGAATTTGAAGGCATGAGTATAGCCTCCATGAGTCTTTCTTCTATATGTGTTTCTCAGTCTAAACTATACCTCTGTATTATTCTCTATACAGTATCTTCTTCTGCCACTCTCCCCTTTCCTCAAAGCTCCCATGGATCTTTTATTTTCATGCCACTTTATCAAGGTGATCCATTGAAAAGTATGCTCTGCATTTATTTACAGATGAAATTGTAAAATGCATCATTTTGTGTTATACCATGGATCCCAATAAATTCTATGATACAAAAACAGATCCCTCCTTTTTCTTAATTTTGCGTTTGAATAATTACGAATGCTCGAGATCTGTTATCCACAGCAAAAGTTTGGATTGTGGGGGCCCGGAGAGCAGCAGAGACAGTACAGACCTCAATGTGGAGGAGCATCCATCAGTCCCCCCCCCCCTTTAGCTGGGTGGTACCTGTGGCTAGTTGAAAGTACTGAAAAGAGTAATACATGCTTTACTTATTCTAATACATTAAGTTATTTGAAATTAACTTATGTATACATCCTTTTGGAAAATGTGTTTGTTGATTTTAATCTGATTTTGTATTTCATACAGAATATACTCCTTATTTCATTGCCTCAAAGCAAGTGTGATGTGGGAGGAGAATAAACATCAGCCACAACCTGGCAACCCAAAGGTTGTTCTTATTAGTGACTTATGACTGATTTATAGAGCATTAACAAACCCATTAGTTACAACTTAGAAATCCTTTATAAAGGCTCATTGTAGAGTAATACCAAGAGAAGCATATGACATAAATGTGGTTAATACAGTATTTCGATGGTTTTAGTTCATTGAAATTGTGCCTTGGTTTCTGTCTGTAACCATAATAAGTGTGAATCCTTTATTAATTCGATTATTTGTTGTGGAAAACGGCTCGGTTATCAAACAACAACAGCTAGGCATGACGATATTGATATTGAAATGCTTTCTAACAGCATCTGGCTGACATCTAGTGGCCAAACTTACAAATTGCTACCAAGACGTTATTAACCGGAGTAATTATGTGCTACATATATTTTTGAGCGCTTCTAAATGCTTATTGAGGTGTATGTGTCAACAGTGTAATTACAGCACCGCTGCTGATCAATAACAAGGCAAGTTTTAGATTTAACAACAACCCACCAACATGAAGGACAGGGCCGTCAAGTTAAACAAAGCTAGTCTGAGCAGGAAAAGCCCTTTACTGACTTTATCTCCAAAATAAAAACTTACAAATGTGTCACCTTTGAAAAAGAAAATATACACCCACACCAAGTTTATACTATAAGATTTACCAAACGTTGCTCTTATATTTGGACTTTATCTGATACCTATAAGCTTGTATGATGCGCAATATAATATTGTGTCGCTCGAAACGGAAGTTTCATGTTGCTGTTGTAGATTCTGACTAGCTTGACACTGGTGCGTCTGGCGCACATAATTACTACGCCACATCCGGTGAGTGGGGTCTTTTTTTGTTTTCCCGTATCCGCCATTTCAGTTTTTGAAGTTAGTTGTCATCGGTCGCTGGATTGTAGCTGGAATTCTGTCGCTAAAACGCCTTAAATGATTATTAGAGCTTAATTCCGGTCGAAAACCAAATAAGAGTCGTTTTTAATTCGTGGTTGCGGTTCTATATCGGCGAATTGATGTCCAAACGGCCAGCTGCGGATGTCGCCTGTTTACTAAACGTGCTCTAGGCGCTAAAGTTTTTGTATGAGTTGAAGGCTTTGCTTGTGGATAACAGGAGGGAGAGAAGGGAAGGCCCGGTGAAGCCTCGGCTTTGGAGTGGTTATCATGGCCGGAAATTTTGACGCGGAGGACCGTGGCAGCTGGTACTGGGGTCGGTTGAGCAGGCAGGAGGCTGTGTCTCTGTTGCAGGGGCAGAGACACGGCGTGTTTCTGGTCCGGGACTCCATCACCAGCCCCGGCGACTACGTGCTCTCGGTATCGGAGAACTCCAAAGTCTCGCATTACATAATTAACAGCATCAGCAACAACCGACAATCCGGTCCAGGTAAGATAGCAGAGGGGTTTGGAGGGGCTTCGCATATGGAGATGCTGATGTGACCATTCTTGCATGACTTGCACCAAAGGATAGTGCCTTTTCCACTCTCTTGTATGGAGAATACGGCAGGCCAGACACTGAAACATGTGTCAATTTAATGTTGGCTTGTTAAAAGGCAAACATACCCCTCTGGTCATGGTCTCAGACAGACAACACACTAGATATTATACAACACACTGTTTCAGTAAATCATAGAGATTGCTGCACGTTTCTGGCACTAAAATACACCGTGGTGGGCGGTGTGAGTTTTCAAATAGCAGATTGTATTAATGCAAGTTCTGGCCTTGTGCGCCATTCAAATGAGCCTAATTTGCTAGCTGACCCCGAGAGAGTTGTAAACGTTTAGTAGTTTGTCTTATTGCCAGGTTTTGATAGACTTTGACCAGACCTTGTCCCCTGCCTCTGCTCGGTTTTTCCTGTGTAGCAGAATATTTGTTGCATTTCCTCATGCCTTCGCAAAACAACACTGATCTTTCATTGGAAGGAACAAAACAAACATGAAAGGGGAAAGAAATGTAAAATAAGGAAACAAAAATCCTTCCTGCTCATTCTGGAAATCACCACCATCATGCTTGGTTACATAAATAGACAGGGTTGAGATCTGCCAGATTTGAACATGCTAGAGCTGGTTGTGTTTTGGATATTAAGAAGTTATATCATTTGTCTTTCTGACTCGTCTCTCTGACTCCTCTTCCATCCTCCGTCATTTTCACCAGGTTTGGCCCTTCCGAAGTTCCGCATCGGTGACCAGGAGTTTGACGCTCTCCCTGCTTTGCTAGAGTTCTATAAAATCCACTACTTGGACACCACCACCTTAATAGAACCCATCAACAAGTCCAAACACACCTCCTTCATCAGCGTTGGCCCCGGCGGAGGTCCCCCGCCTCGCCTGGAAGACGAGTATGTCCGAGCTCTTTTCGATTTCCCTGGCAACGATGAGGAGGATCTCCCATTTAGGAAGGGCGATATTCTCCGAGTCCTCGAGAAGCCAGAGGAGCAGTGGTGGAACGCCCAGAACTCTGAAGGTCGGGCGGGGATGATCCCAGTGCCGTACGTGGAGAAGTACCGACCGTCGTCTCCCAGTTCAGTAGCGGGGCCCGGCGTACCTGGGGGACCACCGGGAGGAATGGCAGTGCTAGGGAACTCTGACGGCTCTGCAGCCCAGTCTGGCCCTCCGCTCCTGGGAGACCCCAGCCAGTATGCCCAACCCACCCCCCTGCCAAATCTCCAGAATGGCCCTGTCTATGCCAGGGCCATACAGAAGAGGGTGCCCAATGCCTACGACAAGACTGCCCTGGCCTTAGAGGTAAATATGGACGTGTGTGTGTGGTGTTTTGTCTTGACTCCATGCATCCTCTTAACATGTGCTGGAGGAAAGGAGACGGATAGCGAAGAAGGATGTAGGACCAGCCCTTAAAGCTGATCAAGACTGAGCTCACATTCGTTCGCTTTGTTTCCCTGTCTTTTGCTTTTGATTATTTCTTTCTCAGTATCTGTTAAGCAGGGTGAAGAGGAATCCAGGTCAGAAAGTGCTCAGCTGGCTCTCTGTGTAGTTTTCCAGTTAATCTTGTGTATCTTCCACAGAGATCAGTCCAGTGACATTACAGACTGATCTGCATAAAGTCTGCTAATGATAATGTTTATTAACTCACTGGCTTCATCTTTCTGGACTAGACTTGTATTTGCGTGAGTCCTAATAGGGCACCCCAATAGGAAAGCTGCCATTAAGCTCTGCTCCCTGCTCATGGTGGCTGGGCTGTTAAACTGTCCGGAAGCGAGAGCGGGGCTCCCACGGAGCAGATCGTTGGGGGAAGGAAATAGTTTGTGTTTGGGAACAGGACCATTTCCTCTGGTCTCTGTGAAGCCAGGAGTCAAGCTGAGCCAGGAGTGGGACTAGGAGGCAGGCTAGTCGGAGTATGCTCTTGTCTCTCTTCTGCCCCGCTAGACTGTAACGTAAATCCTTTTGTATGAGTCGGTTTCTGCCACTCCCACCTGTGGTAGCCTTTTCTGGCTTTGACCCATGTGAGGCTGCATGTTTTCTCTACTCTAGTTGGCCAGAAGTGACTCAGCAAGGCGGCACAGGACAGTTAATGATTAGCTCACGTTTCCTTGTCTCGTCTTCAGAAAGCCCACTGATTGTGAAGAGCGCTCGTTATCGTCTGGAAATGAAACCAACTTAAAAAATATTATATTGTGTATTCTATCTGTGTCTGTGTCTTAGTAACACTTAACACTTAGTCCATAATACTGGATCCCTGTTTCATATGGTTATATGTATTAATAACGTTACTTGTTTTCTAAATAGAGACACAGAACACTTTGTGAACACACAGGCATTATAAAGTTGTGGCAGTGGCTATTATAAAATTGGACTAGTTAATTAAGATGAAGCCATTGGAAGTAATAACATGAACACCTGTGCAATCTTAATCAATCCACTTCAACAGCCCACGAACAAAGTAGGGAGGCAACTGACTTTTCTTTTCCATTAGCGATAAATCTGCAGATTATTTTCTTGATTAATGGTTTGTTTTATAAAACGTCACTAAAGTTCTAGAAGAAAATATCCGTCGCTTTCCTAAAGACTAAAGGAAAGTCTTCTAATCACAGTTTTTGTCCAACAGTCAAAGAAAAAAGTTATTACATTTACAATCATACTAACCAGAGAAAAGCATCAAATCCCCACATTTAAGAAGCTGGATCTAGGTTATGTTTGGCATTTTTGCTTGAAACGATCGGTTACCAAAATAGTTGCCGATGAATTTATTATTGATCAAGTCATCGATTCATTGTTTCAGTTCTAGCATAGAGACTACCTCTGTGAAGCTTATGCTGTTCAGTTTTGGTAGGTCTACTGAAGTGCATCTTATTGGTGTTTGTGGTGGTGTGTCTCCACCCTATACAGGGGTGAGACAAAACACCACAAACGTGTTACAGTATTTTGCGATCCACTACATCAACAACACTACACTGTGACCAGTATGTGTCAAATGGCTGTGGCTTGTTACATAAATGATCTTGCATGCTTTTCACTATGCAGACATTTCAGCACCTCTATTTAAAGAGTCCTAAATGTAATACCCATGTCCTGAGCCGATCCTAAGGACTGACATGGGTAATGCATTGGTACCTGCTGTATGAAGCCTTATCCATGACTTACTCTTAGGTCATTGTACTTCAGGTACACTGCTCGTGAAAAACACGTAATTTTGCTCTGTTAAAACACTGCAACTGTTTCCTAACGCAACAGTGTTGTGAATGAGTGAGCCACAAAACACACAAACAAACAGCAGCCAGCAGTTTCAATTAATGACATCCACAAGCTACAGCAAGGCATGCAAGCAGAGTCACTTTAATTTAATAGTCATATTTTTCCAAGTCATTTTTCAAGCAAAGGTGCCAAACAGGCCCTGGTTTCAGATTCTTAAATCCTCAAGTTGTTTCTCGTTTCCTTATGTGTAAGTATACAAAACAACATTATCGCCATCTTTTTAGAATACCATATTTAGTCCTAGTGGATGCAGAAACATTCAATATTACAACCAACTTTAAAGAATTTTCTTTAGCGAATACAATCATTCATTTTAACCCCTCAAAGCAAATTCTACTCTTTCAGTCTTAACTTTTAAAACACAGTATCATAGAATCCCAAACTAGTTTCAAAGTTATTCATGGTTGACCCCAACATGTTCATCCTGTAACAAAATTTCCAATTGCTCTCAAAAAGTTCCTGTTCTTTGATTAAATATAATCCAGTGGTGGAACAGAACAAGCAATTTGAAGATGACACGTCTTCAAATTGCTTGTTCTGTCCCACCACTGGATTATATTTATCACAGAACAGACATGTTTCACTATTTTCTGAAATTTTTTAAAACAAATGATAAATTGAAATGAAAATATTTGTTAGTTGCAGCTACATGTGATCCTATAGGAAACCATTGAAGGAAATGCAGAGCCATTTAGCTCTCAAACATACCTAAATTGCTTCACTAATTTTATTAAGTGTGCACTGTGCAGCGGCATTAGGTGAAAAAAGGTCTTGCATCAGGGACAGATGCTGCCAGTTACACATTTAACACAAGGAAGATTGTTCTAACAGGTTATAAAACTGATACTGCCATAACCTGGAAGAGTGTAGCCTTTGAGCGCACCCACACAGCTTTAACCCCTGACCATTCAGTTGTCACCCACATTGAGTTGAACTTTGGAACTGTCCTTGTTTGCTCAGGTTCAGTGACACAGGAACAGCCACTCCTCTCCCCCTTCCAGCAACTGTAATCATACATGCTGCCACCTGACAGAAGGGCTGCATGTATGATTACTTTTTGTTTTGGGGGTTTTTTTAAAAAGATTTTTAATAGTACAAATTCCCAGAACCCACGGTCCCTACTTCAAGTTGCTTGTGTACTTGGACCAACTGTCCTAAACTGAAAGATATTCAATTTACACTGATATAAAACCGACAAAAGTATATTTAGCCAATGAGACAGATCTAACATAATCATTGTATGTGCCATGACTGATATTTTTTTTACGCAAATCTTCCTTGATTTACTCATTCCACCTCATATTTGTTTGCTTTTTTGTTTCTCATTTGCTTTTTTGCTTACTGTCCTTTTATAGTACGAAAAATGTTCATAAATAAGAATTTTTTTAAAAACCAACAGACAAAAGCAGCAAATCCTCACATCTACGGAACTGGAACCGTTGGACATTTGGTGTTTTTGCTTGATAAATGACTGAAACAATAAATAAATTATAAAAAATGTGCATTTTTTTGTTGATCACTTTTTGTTTCAGCTTCTCCCGTGGCAACAATGGATTAGAGAGGATTATCTGTGTTATATTCTTTTTAATAATAATAATAAATCTTCACAGAATGACTCCTTGCTGCTGAGCTCTCTCTCACCTTTTCCCTCTCCCCTCCCTCCGCAGGTGGGCGACATGGTGAAGGTGACCAAAATAAACGTGAACGGCCAGTGGGAGGGTGAATGTAAAGGCAAATGTGGCCACTTTCCCTTCACACACGTCAAACTGCTGGACCAGCACAACGCCGAGGACGAGCTCAGCTGAGAGCGGACAGCCGGGCCGCAACCTGGACACTAGTATTAGACCCTTCCTCACCCCTCCCTCCCTTCCCGTTCCACACACACACTCACCCGCTCCCTCCTCCCTCACGTCTACTCCGGCTTTTACCTGCACCAAATACAGTTTCAGAGAATCGCTGAGAACAAAACAAACAGGCCCTCATCGGACCCTTGTGACGCACACACCCTCCATTTCTACCCCTCTGAGTAATCATGCCCACCCTTCCCACCCCCTGCTCTGACTGACTTGACTTAAAAATACGTTCTTTACTCTACAGTGGAACTGTAAACGGAATCTCCTGTTCCATGGATGTGGCAACACCCTTTAGATCCTCCCCTCGTCGTGTCTCTGCCGCGGACACATTATCAACACTCACTCCTCAGGAGACGCCTCGTCGCAGAGTTCAGCCACTTCCTCTTCCTGTGTTGGAGCCAGTAGATAACTGCTCAGCGCCGTGTCATTTTTGATCCTCGTCCTCATCCGTCACCATGGTTACAGCGCTGTAGGCTCACTCATGCTGCATTCATGTCAGATGGGAATACAGTATTAAGTTGAAGAGTAACAACACAGTTTTCATGTGTTTTGTCTTGTTTAAAGCTGTTAAGGGCCGTTATTTTATTTTTTTTACATTTTTTTAAAGGAATAATTCAACAATACGCTTATTGGTTTTCTTGCCAAGAGTTAGATGAGAAGATTGATAATTCTCTCATGTCCGTATTGTAAATATGAAGCTACTGCAAGCACCTGATTAGCTTAGCATAAATACTGGAAGCGGGGGGAAACTGCTAGCCTGGCTCTGTGTGAAGGTAACAAAATCCTCCTACCTTCACCTCTAAGTCTCACTAATCAAAGTGTTATATCTCGTTTGTTAAACCCGCACAAACAACAACATTTTAAAAGATGATTCCGGCCTACGGGGTTTATGTGCCAGACTATTTCTTGGCTGGGAACAATTGCCAGGCAGCCAGCGGGAAGCAGTAGGAAGTTACTGCTCCCAGCTAGGAAATAGTCCAGCGCATAACCCCTCATAAATAATTGAATTGTTTTGCTGTAACTCTCTGCAGGTAGGCAGATATAGTTACATGTGGACATAGCCGGGCTAGCTGCTTCCCCTTACTTGTAGGATCTATGCTAAGCTAAGCTTGCTGGCAGAAGCTTCATATTTACCGTACAAACATGACAATCATATTGATCTTCTCATCGAACTCGGCAAGAAAGCCAATAAGCGTATTTCCCAACTATTCTTTTAATCCTTATCTGGTTGTTTCACACTTACAGTTCAAAGTCAGTCACACAGACAATACAGTTATTCGCTCAAACCTGCCATGACAGCATTAGTTTTTGCCCTACATTTGTCTCAACTGGTGTCTTGTTGGTGGTGAAATTAAAGACATAGTTAATTCTAAAATGTTGTTGTTGAAGTGTTACAACACGTAACATTTGCATCTCCAAAACTGGACTAAACAATATTCTTTGGCTGTGTTTCGTACCTACCTAAGTTGAGGTTGAAGTTATTTTGTAGTTTAAAAGTATGCATCGACCATTGTTCTTATTAGACATGAATGCAGCATTATTTTAGGGTAACCCAAGACTGTGAGGGACGAGAGCAGCGAGGCTCAAACACAGCTGCAGCATTTTATCATTGGGAAGATTTAAGTCGGGAATATTGTGTCTCAAAGAAATGAAAGTGCTAAGTCAACTGGAGGTGTACAGTTTTCCTCAAGGAGCAGACCAAGGACCAGTCCTGCACCTGCACCCACCCACCCCACACACACACACCAAATATCAAATGGAGAAAACAAAAGTGAGTCGAGACCAGCAGCTAGGAGCGACTTCATGTAGTTATAGCCGTAGAGCAGGCCCCAGCAGTGAACCCGAGAAACTTCCAGACTATTGTTGAGGTGGAGATAAGGGCAACACTACATTCAACCTCTCCACACCTCCCACCTTGGCTCACCTCAGCCCCATCCACCCATCTACTACGACCAAGTACCACCAAGTAGTCTTTTGTAAGAAAAAAAGAACATATTGTTATGAAACGATGTACTATGTGATTATCATTACATGCTAAAATATTGTTTTTTGGTTATCTTTGTAGTTTTCTTCATAGCTGATTTTGTCCGGGAGGAAACGGTTTCGATGTACACTTTTTACCGCTGCATGTTGGGAGGGAGCGATGGGTCGCTGGTGCAAAATGGATAAACTGACTCAAGGGGGCCACAGCTGTATGCCCCCAGCCCTCTCAAGGCCACATGTGTTCTCATTCTGCGTCTGATGTACATGAACGAAGCTGAACAGAGTGAATGTAGGCTGTCCACCATGTTAGTTAGCACCATCTTCTCATATTAGTGCTCTGCATTCTGCTCACTGAATATACCTTAGCAAAAAAGACTAATCGAATCTAGTCATGTGTCCAAGAAAAGAGAGCATTATTTGGTACCTGCCCATTGTTTTTAACCTTTGAATAATTTTGTTGCCACCTTGCACCATTTTGTTCTTTTAATCCTCTGGTTCATCAGCCCGTGTTTCCTTTGTGCTTCCTCACTTAATCCTCTGCCACTCTTTTATTTAAAGCCTTGTCCATTTATGATGCACAAGCCAACATGGACTTTTTATGTTAGTTTTGTCTCTCCCCTCTGCCTGCCATGTGTGTGTTGCCAAGAGATCAGGCAAATAGAATAGCACATTATGTTGTAGTCCAGATTGCCCCCCCCCCCCCCCCCAAGAGGTTGTTTTCTGTTGAGATTGAATCAATCTGTTTGACAACTGACAATCATCACCCTCATGTATCATAAAGCAGACTGGTTTGGATTGAAGCAGGCTGGGTGTGTAGTTTAGACCTTTGCCAGAATGAAACTGGGCCACTTTGAATTTGAGCTGTGAGAACTCGCTGTCTCTTCCAAGTGTGGGGTTCCTCTCAGATGTCATCGTACAGTATTTCTGGTCAGCACACCATGACACCTTTAGGTGGCACTGTAACAGCATTCAGAGAGATGGGGTCCTTCTGGAAAGCATTTTCTGCCAGTGCTTATGAAATTAAAGGAGATGAAATTTGATTTTTAACAGAATGCACTTACCGTTTTTGCAATGAGTTTGCATTGATATATGCTCTCCCTTTTAGGGTTTTTAATTACCTTGATTGCCTCCACACATTAGTTTCCATGACCTTATAGCTTTGCCTGACACACTGTCCTGCTGTCACATTTCATTTTCAAGTTGGCCATTTTCCAAACCCATCTTAAAATATATACTATTTAAAAGTATTTGGTTTACTTCTTGGAAACATCTGGTCTAGGAAAGTAACATTTGTGTTTACTACCAGCTTTTGACACAGTCCATTTTTATCTGTACTGATCAAATCAAGCTTCTTTGTCACCCACACTGCACATGGCAGGTGCTACATAAATCATTATCTTATAAATTGAGTTCCCAATGAAACCACCAATAAGTATTTTTTAGTAGCCCTGCATGAAGTCATTCATTTCCTTTCAGAAAAAGGAAGGGGTGGCAAAACGCCAGTGGAAATTGTTATCAAAATGTGCCATTTTATTATAACACTATATTCTTTCAAGACAATTGAAATTACCTTTTTATTTTCTGAAGCATGTAATGTGTTAATATACTAGTAAATAAAGTCAAACCCATGACATGATTTTTTTTTTTACTGTATTGTCTTTTTTGTATGCTTGAAAACTATGAGGGAATTATGTGCTGCTGAGTCAGGAAGCTTTACTCAGCATTTCATAAGCATTGTCAATTAAAAAATACTTTTAAGAAGTCTAACATATTTTAATGCTTGCTGTTTTAACTGTACAAGTCATGACTAAAAACGCTTTTTCATTTATACCGCACATGGCTGTTGCCTAGCTACAGAATTGATTGCCATTCATACTAATACCATGTATTTTTAGTAACACTGTATGAAGTTGGGTAACTGTAGTGTACAGTAGGAATATATCCAGACAAGTTTTAACAGTATGTGCATCAGACTACTAAAGTTAATGTGGAGTCCCTCATACATAGTGCAGGTAGCAAGAACTGCTGTGAAATATGGTCAAGCGCTCTATCCGGTTGCGCTCTATTGCTATTGGCAGTGAAAAGATATTTCATAGTATTTTTCTAACGGCATTGTTTCCCATATTGTACGAGCAAAATGACTTGTTAACATTGTTAACGTAAAGGGACATTACTACAGGAATCAAAATGATTTTAAAATGACCGGTAAATTATACAGAAACTACTGAAATGACTTGGCTTTTGCTTATTTTTAATGCTAATGTAGTGGTAATAGGCCACCCATTTGCAGTGAAAACATTTAACATCTATTTTTTCAATCTGCTTGGCTTTTACTAAAGTGTTCTGTTATTAGTCGACCATAATTTTTGTCATGAGTGAAATGTGGTAAATTATCGATTAAAGGGCGCTCAAAAAGTAAATGTAAAGTAGGCTATTGATATATAGCCTATTTTTGAGAAGGAAATTATAGGGATGCTGTTGATGACCTCCAAATGTGGTCCAAATTAGTATTTGCCTCTATTTGCCTAACTGGATGTACTTTTCGTGGAGTGGTGATTTATTGTCCCTATTATGGGGTGTTCTGGCGTAACAATGCACTTTTGAAACGTTAAGATACTGTATGTTAAAGGTCCAGTCAATCAAATTTCAGCCATTATTTTCAATTCTTTTCTTTTTTTAAACTGTTATTTTCAATACTTTGAGCACCACGAACAATCACATTGCCTTGTACTTTGGGGGCGTGGTGTACAAGGCAACATCACAGATGTTTACAGATTTTTGTTTTGTTTTTTACGGACAATTATTTGTGAAAAAGACTGGGATCATAATCAACTGACAGTATAACAACACAGGACAAATAATTTACACACTCAAAAGGTGTATTTAGTGTTAGCTACTCTAAACGTGTTTACAGAGATCCAGCTTGCTGTCCTCTCTTTACAGAAATAAAATCACTTGGGGACGTATCGGAGCTGATGATTCATGTGCGTATGTGCAGTGCTCGGATGAGGCCACAGTCGCCATCTTTACTCCATCCCAGCACAGCGCTGCCGGTGGGGCGGAACACCACCCATCGACCCAGTTGATTCCTAGGAGCCGCCTATAGAGCCGACACACCGCCGTGCTTCCACTGAATAACCCTCACTTTGAATAGTTCGCCACTCTACCTGCATCTCGATACACGATGGGAGAGCGAGAGGACCTAGTCTATCAGGCAAAACTTGCCGAGCAGGCAGAGCGATATGATGGTAAGCCACACTTTCAGGGCTGGTTCGGAGTGGGACATGTTCGCCGCAGGGATTTTTTTTTTCTGCGAGCTAGCTAACGTTAACGGAGCAGTGTTTGACTAGGTAGCTCAGTGTTAGCCGTGGCTAACGAGAGAGCTAACGTGGCTACGACCGCTGTCTTTCAGCTAGCTACTCGCTGACATTGCGGATGGCTCCTTGCCGGACGAAACTAGTGCGACATTAAAACAAAAGCCACTGCCGGGAAGTATATTTGTTTTAGGAAAATTGTACGGATGTGACTGACAGCGGCTAACGTTAGCGAGGGGGCTACAACAAAATGGCGGATTACTGGAGCGTGAGCTGTCAGGAGTTGCCTCCCCTGCACCATGCTAGCGATTTAGCTTAACACTTGAGCCACTGGCTCGGTTAGCTCCTACAAGCAGCACCCGGTGTCATGTTACTGTCTTTGTAGCCATAATAACGGACCAAGTGTTTTCGCGTGATTCTGTTATCGATACTAGCCAACTTTAACATTAGCGAGGAGGTAACTGAATTGCAAGGTTAGCTACTTGAAGCCTGCTGTGTGTTAGCAGTGAGTGGGAGTGGGAGTGGGAGGGCAGCTGTTCGGTTGGTGGGGTGTTCCCCTGCAAGCGGGCTATACGGATCGATTGGCGAAAACGACTCCCTCTCCTCTCTCTGGTGTACCCCTGTCAGACCGTCGCACCATTACAGGCCTTGTAGAGGCTGTTTTTAGACGGCTGCCTTTTCCGCCGGTCGTACGTTGCCCAGTAACGTTAAGTGAATGTGCCATGACTCATTCACGGGATTTGGACCGAGTGTATTTACAGAGTGATTCATGGTTTACTGGCTAAATGGTAACCTTGCTGGAATGTAGTCATTCACATTGTTTTTCTGCAGTAGGTTATCAAACGTTAACATATTGTTGAAAGTTGAATTTCTAAAGGGCGTCATAGATTAGCGTGGGAAAAGTCACATATTACCTAGTTTACGTTAGCCACGGTCTCAGACTCAGAGAATCCAGCCTGCACGTTTTTACCGTTTAACCCACAAAATTGGTCGATATTTTAAAAAGTTAATACACTGGCATCCGGCAGTGATGGCATATAATAACACCATACTTTAACCTGAGAGGCACATTACATATCAATGAAGTGAGTAATTGTAATGGGATGTGATTTTCTTAATTTATGCATGCATAGCATTTGTAATTTAGCTAGTAAAACCAAAGCATAACAGTTCGACTTAATTACACTTTTGTGCAAAAGATTTTAGTAATGCCATCACAATATTGTAAATCATATCTTGGCAGTACCATATGACCTTTGGTCAGCAAAACAATATGACAGTATTAAAACGGCATAGTTAAGAAATGTAGGCTACTTCAGTCATCAGTATAACTAAACTGACAGCACAGAGTTGTTGCTCATGACAAAAATAACGGTTACCTGGTGTAACCCCAGTTCTATGAGTACGTGCGAGTCCCTCTAACGGGCTTTGCTATTGGTTTATCCCCTCGAGGCTCCGCCTCGGCACCTGAGTCAAAGTCCTTGTACTCGCCACCCAATCGGGGGGTAGCACCCTCCCTATAAAACCCCAGTATGCGCATTGCTCGTCTCCCTTGAAGACTCAGCAACCGCCACCAGGGCCAGCTGGGCTGGTAGTTAGAGGGCCTCGCACGTACTCATACACCAGGTAACCGTTATTTCTATGTCGTACGTGCTCTGCCCTCTAACGGGCTTCGCTATTGGTTAAAACCTAGGCGAAGGCCGTAGGGATGAGATGTACCCCCAGCTGGGCCGAACCCACTAAGAGCCAACACCCATGTACACAGTAGTTCCCTGGTCGAGCGCCACCCACTGGGGAGACTCGCATCAGGCTGCGATGACGCACGACATGGCGGGCGTCGTCACATCGAACCTCCGTCCATACTGGATGACGGTTCCATCACCCATGCACCAAGCACAGAATGTGATACAGAACTAGCAGCCATATCCCACAGATACGACTGCACAAGGTAGAAGCGGAGGACCAGGAGGCTGGTCTGCAGATCCAATGGGCGAGTCATTGTGAAGACAGCGGAACCCCACGAGTCCGACCACAATGGCAGACGAATAGCTGAACGGACCGCCTGTCGAACAAGCCCTGCAGGAAACCAAGATATCCTGCAGAGGGCACGAGCTTGGATTGAGGTCCCTAGCCTCACACCAATACATGAACACCCGCCATAGTGATGTGTAGGCCTTAGCAGTGGAAGGGGCACATGCCTGTTGAATCGTAGAGACTACAGCAGCCGGGAGGCCCAAGTCACTCAGTCTCACCCTCTCAGCCTCCAAACCAGGAGGCGCCGACCCAGAACCGGGCGCGAGAGCCTGACACAGAGCCGTGGGCAGATCTGGAACTGGCCACGGGCCCACCTCCACTAGCTGAACCAGAAACCACCCGGCCCCAGGACTCTCTGGTGCCACCACTATCACAGACAAATGCTGCGTCCAGATCCTGTGGAGCAGCTGCAGGGGAAACCCCTTCCCACGCCTCTGAGTGGGGAACAGGGGACATCGATCCCTTCCAGAGGAGCACAGCTACCGCCTCCTCCAAGATCACTCTCTCTTGATCGGTAAGCGAGGTTGAACGATGCCGCCGAACACCGGGGGTCTGTGGCAGAAGTGCAACGCACAGTCCCTCAGTAGCGTTCCATCCATCCATCCAGGCAGAGAGAGGGCCACAAAGCCGCACCCACGTCAAGTAGCGGTCCAAGAGCGGTTGAGCAACAGGATTGGTGGGGAGAGCTAGATCGGGCCCGACCGTTCCCACCTTCCCGCCTTGGGGAAGAGCGCACAGGGGCTCTGGCAGAAAGGTCTGTGATGCAGCTCAAACCAAGAACGAAGTTGCTGCCTCCCTTGCTCCATCCCCCGGCAAACCAATCGCTGAGGACGACAGGGCAAAATTAACATCAAGGCCAGGTGACGCAACCGAGCTCCGCCGTGGCCCGTAGAGCTCACCAGGTAAAACAACAGTACTCACGTGAGGGATGTCTCCTCTGGCACCGCACTCTGTTGCTGCAGTGTTATGACCGCCATCTTGCGTCCGGTTCATGAACGACTGCGCACACGGCACTCACCTCTGACATCATTCGCCAAAATGTAGGGGTCAGAGCCAAAATGGCCAGCACCGCTAGCCGCGCAAGCCATGCTACTGGGGTTTCGCGGCTCAACTTGAGGCCGTTTTTATATGGAATATTATATCATTCTAAAAGGTGTACTTGAAAACAGGGGTTTATATCTGTAACTAGTTTTGCAAACTTGTACATTTATTTTTCTGTCTGCAAACTCCGTTTTGCGAGTCTGCGCATTCAGACACAGGCTTGCAAAATCATTTTTACAGTTGCGGCGGCAAAAGTACTTACGCTCACGGATTTTTGACACATTTACTACGTGGTATGTTTTGTAAACAGGGTTTCGCAAAAGAATCGGACTATCCGCAAGGGAGGGAGGGCGGGACCTCCAGCTTCTGACCAATCAGTGTCTTTGGAATCGCTACGCACAACACAGTTGGCTAGTTAACACTGTCAGTCACACACACACACCCACCCCCCACCCCAAAAGAACAAACTGATCGAGGGAGCGTTTTATCGATGACTGAAACATGGACTCCGGCAGGCCTCCACAACCGCCAGTAAGTCAACAAAATACATAAACTTGTGTCAGATGTAACATTAACTTTTTTGGAAAGGTAAAAAACCCGAAATGTTTAATAATGGGCCTAGTCAGCTAGCTAACATTAGCCAGCCAGCTAACTAGCATTAGCATAAAGTAAACTTTAACCAGTCCCTGTATGTAGCGTCCTTGGTTGGAATGGTGGTAACGCTAGTGTTTCTACTCACTATATACTGTATATAATATACTCTATTTTCTTACTGTTGTGTTGAAAAAGAAATGTTATTGTTATCTGACTAGGACGGCCCATTATTAAAAAATATTACTATATTTCTAAACATTGTTTTTTGTACCTTTTCTGACACAAGTTGATGTATTTTGTTGACTTACTGGTCACAGAGGCCTGGTGGAGGCCGTCTTTTCTTTATTGAACATTATAAACATACAGACAACCAGCTTGTGGGCATGAAATGAACATCTTTGTACAAATTAAGATTCTAATGTGTGAAAAAAATACAATAAATTAAATAATCAAATGGAATATGAAAAGGTAAATGAAAAATATTAAAACATAAGAAAAACGTCAAAAGTCAATGTAGCTTAAATCAGGGGCTACAGAGAATAAATCTTTAAAATATAACTGTTCAGGGGTTGGATCTCTACACGGCTCTATGTTGACTGAGCACAATGGGTGACTGACGGTGTTAACTAGCCAACTGTGTTGTGCTTAGCGATTCCAAAGACACTGATTGGTCAGAAGCTGGAGGTCCCGCCCTCCCTCCCTTGCGGATAGTCTGATTCTTTTGCGAAACCCTGTTTACAAAACATACCACGTAGTACATGTGTCAAAAATCCGTAAGCTTGTGTGAGCACGCGCCCGTGTAAGTACTTTTGCCGCTGCAACTGTGAAAATGAGTTTGCAAACCTGTGTCTGAATGCGCAGACTCGCAAAACGGAGTTTGCAGACAGAAAACAAAATGTACAAGTTTGCAAAACTACAGTTACGGATACAAACTTCAATGCACAAGCTTGCAGAATTAAGCTTACAGATATAAACCCCTGTTTTCAAGTACACCTTTTAGAATGATATAATATTCCATAGTTTTATGAAGCCGTGGTGAAACCACTGTGTGAAGTTTATGTACCCGCGATGACACCTTCTCGCCACCATGGGTCGGGACGGCGTCAGCCGCAGTTATAAGATATAAGCGGCGCCGTTCTCCGGCACACTCCCTGCCTGGGTAATGTGCCGATCAGAACGGCAGTGACTAGCAAGCCAGTGACACATAAACAACTTATTAGCCACCTTGCTAATGGCTGAAGATCACGGCCAACAGCACTAACATCTGAACCAACCTGTGTATCAGAATGTACAGTGCAAGTAAGAAAACATTCAGAGACGCGGTTATAATATATGAGCGGCACTGCTCTCCAACACACGTCCTGCTCGGGTAATGTGTCGATTGGAGCGGCGGCGACTCGCAAGCCAATGACACAAACGCACTATTAGCCGCCTGGCTAATACCAGAAAAGTCATGGCTACCAGTGCTAACATCTGAACAAGCTGTGTATCAGAATGTGCAGTGTGAGTAAGAAGAGTCTCAGAGACCATACCCATTAAGTTTCATAGTGAAAATTCGGCTGTTGTTGCTGGCACTGTCTGCGTTCGTTCGGAGACAGAGTCCCGCACTGGCCCGACATCCCTGCCTCGTCCACGGTCATTCGGCCAAGTGGCGGGAAGGATGGAGCCTGCCCCAGCTGACCTGCGCTGGTGGATGCCACCCCGCTGGACCCCTCCGCGGGGCGATAACGCCGGCAACCCTGCTGCCAGTACAGCTGTGGTTGCTGCTGCAGCTGGCGAAGGGAAGGCTGCTGGGGCCGCAGGCGCAAGCCAAGGTGTTCAGATGCCTTTCTGATGCTATCCAGGCGCTCGATCATCGTCTGGATGTCTGGACCGACGAATGACTCGGTAGAGAGTCCTCCATGGAGGACAGGTCCAGCCAGAGCTGCGTGAGGACACATCAAGCAGGACCGAGGTCCTCCCCGCGGCTGGCCAACCTGTCAAGTCGGCCCACACCTTCACTTGTCTGCGGACTCACACAACACCTGCTAAGGTCCTTGTTGGGCCCCCAGCAACCAGCCTCAGCAAACCATGCCTGACTCTCGCGTCCGGGGGGAGCGCGACAGTCAAGACAGGTGTCCAACTCACCTTGATGCTGGGGGCCCAACAAGGACCTTAGCAGGTGTTGTGTGAGTCCGCCGACAAGTGAGGTGCAGGTAAACAGCCATCTTTAGTAATCTTCCATAGGCTAATATCCCAATCTAGTACTGCGACACCGGATGGTGACAAGCTCGTAGACTAGTCTCAGGTTGCCGAGTAAAAAAAGGGAGACGAGCAATGCGCGTACTGGGGTTTTATAGGGAGGGTGCTACCCCCCGATTGGGTGGCGAGTACAAGGACTTTGACTCAGGTGCCGAGGCAGAGCCTCGAGGGGATAAATCAATAGCGAAGCCCGTTAGAGGGCAGAGCATGTACGACATAGAACCACATTTTTAAAGTGCTGCCGATGGTTGAAAGCTGCATTTGAACTATATTTTGCTCATGCTAAAGAGGCTGTCTGAATCCGGTCCAAACCTTCCTACCACAACAGATCAATAGACCTGCAGACAAATGACTACAGGAGACTACAAAATATTATAAGAAACTATCTGGAAAGCTTGTACTGCTCTTAATAATTCAAACCGGATAGTGAGTGACAAAGACCGGGAGAGTTGGGGTGTAATGTGACCAGACGAGATACATCGTGGGCGGGCATTTCACCCCAATGCCCTCCTTTGGCGACAGGCCAGTGTGCACGTGTGTTTGCTGGATAGCTGCCAGCGGATAGGTGGTTTGGTGCTGGTGAGGAAGCTGCCTTAACATGCTCTTAACACCCTTTGTCCTGTCAGTTAAACCTGTCTTACATATTCTGTAAGCTGTAAATGATTATCTTGACATGCACGACATGCCAGAACATTTCATCCATAACCAAACAAAAACTCATAGATTTGTAATGCACATTTAATTTGCTGTCATATCTGTAATGCACAGTATCAAGTTAAAATGTTTTTAAAGTATGTGGAAATGGCATACTATTCGTCACTGAGTTCATCTGAATCTGTTAGCCACCCGAAGGCGTTACCTCACAGCATAATAATGGAATTGACGCTATAGTTTGGAGAAGTCGGACATCTAATCTCTCCCACTTTTAGACTCGAGCTGTCATTTAGTCAGACAACAAGATGAGAAGATTGACAGCTAGTTGCTAGGCGCACTCTCAAAATGCATGATGGATGAGAATCATTATTTAAATCAAATGTCAGAGTTCTTAAAGGAGTGTTACATGTGTCTCCTCAATAGAGATGGTGGTGTCTATGAAGAACGTGGCAGGCATGGACGTGGAGCTCACAGTGGAGGAGAGGAACCTACTATCAGTGGCCTACAAGAATGTGATTGGAGCTCGGAGAGCCTCCTGGAGGATAATCAGCAGTATCGAACAGAGGGAAGAGAACAAGGGCGGGGAAGAGAAACTGAAGATGATCCGGGAATACAGGCAAACGGTAAAGCACTCAGTAAAAGCTCAGGTTGTCACTTTCCACAGACAAGTTTAGCATTTGTATGTAGACAATGTCTGTCCGTCAGGAACACTTAACATGGGTTCACCATGTCCCATTGTCCCAAATATGTTAATCATTTCAAAGCATCTCAGATTTGCTGTGAGATCACTAGCTCATATTAATAATACACACTATGAGCAGCTACTGGATAGACTGCTTTTGAGTCATAGTTGGCAAATCTTCCACTCTCACTTGCTTTTATGAAAGGAAATAAGAGCTGGTTATTAATCTGGGAGAGGCCGGAGTGTGTCAGAGATATGGGAAAGGCAGTTGGACTGCAGTCAATGACCTAATGGGATTCAGAGATGGGTAATCCTGATGTTGCACCTTCATTTTGTTAGTCCTTCTCAAAATCCCTTGGGAGACCAATTTCTTCTCTCACTACCACATGCACCTGGTGAGCATTCACTAACATCTAAATTGGATTAATAAAGTTAAATATTGAAGCTACCAGCAGACCATACGAAGATAGTTAGCTTGGGGTTTAAAAGGGCAGATACAGTCCAAAAGAGGAAACGGACAACTACACTGGGTGTACTGCATATACAGACGTATTCTCACGTTTGTCGGTACATACAGTCCATGCGGCCATATGTTTTTGGCTGCATCTGGACAGTCTGCGCTGACCCTCGCGGACATGGGCAGATGACGAAACTACAACTTGGGAGAACTTCAGTGGAAAATGATTAAAATGCCAATCAAAATAATCGTCTTTATTTTGTTTGTTTGGTGGCAGGTTGAGAAGGAGCTGAAGTCAATCTGTGGTGATATTCTGGATGCACTGGAAAGGCACCTACTCCCCTCTGCCGTCATGGGAGAGTCTAAGGTCTTCTACAACAAAATGTAAGAGATTTGTGTTAATTATGTATGTAAATTAACAGATGAATAATAAAACCATCTCCAGCATCTTTACAGAATGATGAGTAAGTGTTTGTTCTTGTGTGTTATTTGACATAGTCATGTGGTTAAATATGGATTATTGAGAGGTAAACTCCAGACAGCTAAGGTCAGGGAATTTGACAAAGTTTCTGAGGTAACATGGCAATATCAGGGAAGTTCACAAATGGGACACTTTTCAAGAATATTTTACAGTGATAAAGTGAAGGCTCATGTAATACGTTGCACAGCTAGCTCCATCAAGACCATAACAGTTCACTTGTAATTTTAATTTTATCATACACTTAGACTTTCATCCAAAGAAAACGCGATAGTTGTGAAAGTTCATTTTGTGGCCATTTTGTTTTCTCCAATTCCAGGAAGGGTGACTACCACAGGTACCTGGCAGAGTTTGCCACTGGCAACAACAGAAAGGAGGCAGCAGAGAACAGCCTGGTGGCCTACAAAACTGCCACCGATCTAGCCATGTTGGAGCTGCCACCCACACACCCCATCCGCCTCGGCCTTGCCCTAAACTTCTCCGTCTTCTACTATGAGATCCTCAACTCGCCTGACCGCGCTTGCAGGTTACTGTTTTTGCCACACACTTTATCTAGTGCTTCTCTTTAGTTTCATCAACAGTGGTAAAGCAGATTATAATCTTATTTACATAACACCTTCTAAAACTTGATCACAAGAGGGTTTTTTAAAATGCTCCAAAGTGTAGGAGCCCTGACAATAAAGAACCTAGGTACCATCTCTTGCCTTTTGCCCCACCACGGCCCTTGTTCTGACTAGTGAGGCTCAAACTTTAAACCCTTTGTTCATTTTAAAAAGTATTCGCCCACGTGACCTCTTCATGTTTTATTTTACAGCAGCATTAAATCACAGTGGATGTAATTAGGTTTCTTTTGACTTGGATCAATAAAAACCATGTCTAAATAAAACAAATCTCTACAGATTAATCTAAATTAAGTGCAAGGATGTAACACAAAATGGTTACATCCTTGCATCCTCCTAGTATTCATCCCCCTCCAGTCAGAATTTAGTAGTGGCACCTTTGTACACAGCAATTTTTTCCCCATTCATCTTTCAAACATTGCTCTAACACTGACAGGTTTCATGGTAATAGTAATTGAATAGCAGGTTTCAAGTCCTGCCACATATTCTGGGTTGGAATAAGAGCTAGACTCCGACTTTTCACCGCCACTTCACGACATTAACATTGCTGTTTCCAAGCCATTCCTGTGTAGCTTTGGGTTTATGTTCACATATACATGAAGAAATATGTAACGGGAGCCCCTTGTAAGCAAACAAGAAATTACTTACTCAAACATAATCATTGACACAGATGGATAGTGTAGAATACATCTATATACCTGATTTGAATGTGAGGAGGTACCATGTTGCAGCTTGAAAAGGTGTGAAAACATTTTCTGATACAATTAAAGCTCATATGTAAATCTCTAAGTGATTTTAACAGCAGCGTGTTTGCTCAGGTTGGCAAAGGCTGCTTTCGATGATGCCATCACAGAACTGGACACACTGAGTGAAGACAGCTACAAGGACTCCACACTTATCATGCAGTTGTTACGTGACAACCTGACACTATGGACTTCAGATATGCAGGGAGAGGGTAAGATACCACGGTGCCCCCGTTCATAATACGAATCTGGGACATTGTATTCAAAATGTACTGTATCTGCAATCTACCTGTTTGTCTCTGCAGACCCTCTTTTTCCAGGACTAGATGCTGATACACTGATGAACTAACTCACTCATCTCCTGTTACCTGCCTAAAAGCTTTTTACACTGGATTTATAACTTTAATACTGTGAGCAGCTTGATTGATGTTCTGTTGTTCCAGTCATTGGCAGTGCCAGACACACTGAATGCCAGCATATAACATTAATAATATACACTTCCATTTTTAAAAGGAAAAGTGATCCATACATCTAACTGATGATTGTAGCTTTCTCATCACATTTTATGACAAGATATGACTCAAATAATAGAGGCAGCAGTCGGTTAAATCGCAATTCAAAATGGTCATGTTTATCAAAAGAGTTTGTCGCTTTGACTTCAGTTATGGCTGTGCTCACAAGCTTAGTTTCTAACCTGGCTGTTTACACAGGTTTGTGTACTGAACCCCAGTACAATTGGTTAACAGTCTCAAGTAATAAGTTGTGATTGGATGTGACTTTATCTTTTCTCATTGGCCTATGTAGTTTGTATTTACCTTTACTCTGCTTATATGCCCAAGGTAAATTGGTTTTAGGGTACTCCTGTTGTTACAAAGAATGTGCCTTTATGGTGTTCGAGTGCTCTAGAAGGCTAAACAGACCCAGAGGATCTGCCCCTGTCTCAAAGTGATCCAAGCGAAGGCAAATGTGATTTCTGTGATCTTAGATTTAAGTAAAAAGGAAATCTGGTTGTTGAAGGTCAAAGACAGTGAAAAGTTTCCATGACTTAAAAAGCCACAGTGACATCAGCTCAAGCTTTCAGGACCTGGATCATGCTGCTCACAGTGTGCATGCCCAGGTACGGAGTGAGTGTGTTACAGAATTCCTGTATTTCTGGTGTACATGTGGCTGAGCTGAGGTCGGCCCTCTAGAGCTAAAAGTCATAACCATCCTACCTAACAAAGATCACCCGATTTTTAGGAAAATATCTAATTGTGATTTTTTTTTTTTTTTTTTTTAACCAGTGTTGTGATTTAAATTGCCATTCATTTCTCTTAAAGTACACACTGAATAAACCACGCCTACAGATAAAGAAATATAGTTGCTTGTTAGGGTTCTTTTTTTTTTTCAACAAGTCAGTTAGAGAAAAGTCAAAAGTTCTAAGTAAACTTTCCTAGTTTTTAATGGGAAAATTTACCTGTTCAGCTCACACTTATTAAGATATTACATTAGTCATATATGTGACATTATAACGCATACATAGCTGGATAGTTAAGGTAATAATTACAAACTGCTGGTTAATCAGATCCGACAATGTTTATATTGAACAGGCAACCCCTAATGCTGCTGTTGACAGCTCTGCACTTAAGCTGCTTGAGCTAACGTTAGCTTTAAGACTCTCAGCCCTGAAAACTGGAGGTCCTGATTTTGAGCTTTTTCGGTTATAAGCTCAAATCAGTATGATGCGCTTAAAAGTTTAATTGGAAGATTTCGACAACTCTATCTACCAGCTGTCTGTCATTTGCACTCGACAGCTGCCAAGCTACCTGAAATTCACGTAGTTTATGTAGACAAAAGCCGCGTCTCAATGCAGGGGCCGCATCCTTGAAGGCTGTATTTATAGACCGAATGCGTCGCAGCAGCACAACAAGGCCGTCTCATTTCGAAGGCTCCTTACAATACGACGAACTGCTTCGTGGCGCAAGGGTAAGGGCAGGAACAACTGGTGACGCAAGTGGGCGATTGGACGAATATATCGGCTTTCTGTCCATCGCCGGTTGTTTTGTTTTGTTTTTTTGGGGGGGGGGGAGTTTGTTAGAGCGATTTTTGTCAATTTATTATTATTTATTTCTAATTTAATGGTCTGCCTCCTCGAGAATTCAACTCGGCAAATAAATGACCTGTAAAGCGCTATTCAAAGCGTGCGCGAATAGGAACTGGCAGCTGAAGTTGGGCCATATTATGCACATTCTTGTTGCGCTGATTTCCAATGAGTCTTTCACAAAACAGGGCAGTGACTAAATGACAATGAAGTCGTCTTTAGTGGTTGCTGTCCGATCGATTGGCGCTGTAAAGTGCTGTATATGCAAATTTGTGCACCCTGATCATTTAATAGCATAGTTATGTTATCTCCACCTGTTTGTTCATTTGGAGACTGCAAGTGGAGGCGTCCTTCATCTGACGCCATCGGACTCTTCAGAAAGTGTGGGACAGCTGTTCAGCCTGTCCTTACAGCTTACTGCTTAGCAAAGGTCTCATGGTGATTTCTTTTGTTTAATTGAACAAGATTTAATGTTTGATTGAATTTTTTTGAAGTGGCCGGTTGGAATATTTTAACATATCGCTCAGCCCTATCCTCTGTAGTCTCATTTAACAATGCTTGGTTCAGCCTTGGTGGAGTCTCTTTGGAGAAGCACAAATCCAGTCATCAGCATAAAGATAGCGCATTAAACAGACAACAGTAACATTAAGCTCCAGCTGAGTAAATCTGCTGGAGACGATAGTCTTTATAGCTGCTAAATTATCACTACCACAAGCTACAAGACACTGTTAATTATGTAAGATAAAATCACAATATAAACATTTCAAATCGTGATCCACATATAAAAATGATAAAGCCCTATTTGATCAGTCTTTCTCTTCCTCCATTCATTAGCTGTGTTGCAGAGCATCCAGCGGCACCTTTTCTTTCTCAGTGACTCGTCATCTCTCTTGTCTTTCTCATTCCCTCTGCTGTAGAGTCCTAAAGGAACAAACCTGACTGTTCATTTCCCATGTTAACTGTACGTTGTAAGTGTTGCTCACCCAAGCCTTGCTGTGTGTGTGTGTGGCTGCCTTCTTTTTCCTCTCAACACTAACTCACTCATGGTTCCATAATTCAGTCTACTCACCCCTTGCTTTGTCACTCACTCATAACTGTAATCTTGGATCTTCATACCACAGTCAGGTAGAACAGGCTTTAGTTCAGCTTGACTTCTGTTTGCATAGAGTGAGAGTGTTAAATTTGTATGTACACCAAGGAACAGGGGTTTAGATCATGTTAGTGGCATGTTAGACTGCTTGCACACTCTCTACTACCTCAGTTGACCATTTTAACACATGCAGCCCTCAGCAGAAAAAAATAAATGTTGATGCAGTTCAAATAGTAAAGTATTTGGCCTTCTTCATTAAGAACACCATGTTGAAGTTAAAGTATTAACTTCAGTATGGTGGAAAAGAAGGTACAGTATCTGCATGTGTCAAGTTTTGTGTAAAAGCTCAACTGACTTGATTGATTTTAAACTGTTTTTCTCCCCACTTTTTGATCTCTAAGTTTTCACACTGTCAGTTTTCTGATCACTGTACTTGAATGAGTGACTGTGATACACAATTTGATACCACATTTCATTCGACCCCACACACTGGTGTGGGTTCAGCATACATTCTGAGGAACGTTTCCAGGTGATAGTTAAGGATTTTTAAAGATTTCCACTTGAAATTAGTCCAGATTTAATAAAAAAAAAAAAAAAAGGAACAGGTCAGTTTGACCAGTTTTCACCTGGAGTCTAGTGTATTTTCCCACGTATCTAAAGATTGTTTTTCCTGCTGCAGGAAGATAGATAGATAGATACTTTATTCATCTCCGTTGATGAAGTTCAGGTGAAGGCATTGTTCACTAGCTGTGGTGGAAAGTAACAGTACATTTACTTGATTACTGTACTGAAGTACAGTTTCGAGGTACTTCTATTTTATGCTACTTAATGTCTGCATTTCTAAAGCAAAGATTGTACTGTTTATTCCACTACATTTATTTGACACTATAGATACTTAGCAGATTAAGATTTTTTATACAAAACATATGATCAGCTTATAAAATGTTGCATTGTTTAGTGCAAAAATCTCCTTATCCAGTCATTTTAGTCTATAATTGAGTTCTTAGTCTTAATTTCTTGTAAAAGTGTGCCAGTGCTGTAAGAATATTCCAACCTATTTCCAAAGCAAATCAACTTGTTTCGAGTATTTTGTAGTTTTGAAGTTTAATTTTCCATAATTGTAGTGCAGCAGTGTAGATTAATATTTCTTGTTTCCAGCTACTTTGACTTATTTCGACAACATTTTTTAAAACAAAAAATTTCACTTGTTTTTAGACGGAAATGACTGAGAATGTGAGATGGGGATATTGCAAATGAAACTGCCTAACAGTAAATAAAGTGGATCAAATTAGCTCCACCTCAACCAGCTGCAGCAGTACAAGGCTACTTACACATTAACGCTATGGTAATAATAATACAATATTTACAATGCAACACCATCAAACATGGTTCGTAATGAGTACTTCAATATATTTTTGATACTACCTTGCATTTTTACTTCAGTTTTGTAAATGTAGGACTTCTACTTGTAAATGAGTATTTTTATGCTGTAGTATTGCTACATTTTCTTCAGTAAAGACTCCGAATACTTTTTCCACCAGTGTTCACCAGTCACAGTAAAAAAGATCCTCTTACGGCAGTGACGGCTCAGAATATTCTTCGACTAATAGAAAGTGAAGACAAAATGGGGAAAAAACACGAAAGAAGGGCTGAATTGGGTCAGGCTATTTATTATTATTTAAATTAGTTTTTACTTTCACCTATTTTTTAATTCCAGTATTTTGTATTTTATAAAAATGGAAAATAATGGCCATAGCTTTGTTCTTGGCCATTTTCTGAGTTCATTGGCTTTCTAACGAAATGTTGAGCCTTTCTGCCTCTCACTCACCACTAAGGATGGAGGGTTTGTTTTTGAATAAGTAGTCAGATCCTGCAGATCATTTAAAAAACCGTGACAGTATATCTTCTTTTGTCCAGGTGAAGAACAGAACAAAGAGGCACTGCAAGACGTCGAGGATGAGGCCCAGTGAGACTATGCCACCAACAGCCAACAACTTGAGACCCTCCCCTCACCTCCTCACACTCCCCCCACCCCCACCCCCACCCCAACTCCTCTTCCCCTTCTGAGTCACCTTCCTCTTCCTCCTCTCTCCTCCTTTTCCTTTCTTCCACCTCTGCAGCTCCATGACCCAGCAGGGCCACGGAGTTAACAAGTTTATTTTTCTCTTCTTTTTTATTTTTATATTAGCCCTTACATCATTCAAGTAAATACCACTTAATTGAGACAGGAAATACAACGTTAGAAAGACAAAGGTAAAGAAAGAGTCCCTGGATTGTTTTTGTTTTTTTGTCCTGGTACAAGCGGTTTTGAAATGTTATCTATGTTGTCATTATTGTATTTTTGTTTGTTTTTGCTTTTTCTTCAATATTTTTATCAGTTGCTGGATGTATTGAGAATTGTTTTCTTAATGTAATTACAGAAATTAACTTTTATTACTGATAATGTCGACTATTAGTTATGGGAGCTATTTTATCTCTGTTTTTAGTGAAATGTCATGCGAATCATTTTACCTTTTTATGGGCAGTTTGGAAAACTACAAGTGCCCTTTTTGTTAACTTAGTTTTTCAGAGGAAGTTGGCAAAATTCGCGATATCCATGTGGGGCAAAGAAGTGCTTAACTTTTACACCATAGTGATTCTGTTGTCATGTTTTTGTAGTTGTCCTTGGACTGTACTTTGTGCTGAAATACTGTAACACATACTGTGCACACATGCTGAATCTCTGAAGGTTGACTTATCGCTACCTGGTGGTTTTAATTAAAAAAAAAAAAAAAAAAACTTGGGAGATTTCTCACTTGTGTAAAAGACAAGTCTCATTTTGGCCCCGCTCCTTGACAAAGAGCCCTAAAATCAAGATTGTCAGTGCTTGCATGAGTTAACACATATTCTTTTCTGCTGCTTCTCCCCTACATTTTACTAAAGCTCCTCGAGGTTCAGAGGTTTTCTTTCTTTGCCGTTTCCTTTGTTTCTCTTCTTGTTTTGCTTCATTATGTGTAACTTGGAGCTGATTTGTACTACTGGATATCTGACTGGAGCCACAGACAGGGAATCTGTATTGTTCTTACTGAAACAGCATGGAATTAACATTAAACAATCCTAAATTAAACATTACAAACTGACTTGTTGCGTTTATTTTATTTGCCTTTTTATAAGAGTGATTTTTGCAGCTTGGTGTTAAGAGAACAAATATAATCCATGAAACTGTTCAAACAAGGTAATGAATGAAACAAAACCTGGGGAATCTTGTTAGTCCTGGTGCTTGTAGCTACTGCAGGCTGTTCAAATTTGCATTACAAACTTGTTATAATGAGTTGTATACATTAGCGCAGGTGTTTCTTCAGAGTTAAAGAATTCACTTTCAATACTGGCTTTCCAAAACTAGATGAACCTTAGCACAGTGTTGCCACACAGAGCAGATGTTGCTTCTGGAATCTGAGTTGGCAACTGTGAGCGTAATCATAAATTTATACGTTCTATTTATAGTGTTTGAGAGACAAATGCAATCTTAATGCCTGTGGTTCTGCTGTGAGTGTAGCTACTGTGTAAGCAGCAGATGGAGGTGATAGACGTCTGGTGACATGCACAGAGTAAACGTCAACACTTTCACAGAAATGTTTCTGTGTGGCTGAGACAAAGACAGTTTCACTGTATTTTGTGTTGCCACCATGTTTTATCACGGATTAGTGACTAATACATGCCATTATCTTGACTGTGTGTGCCTGTGAAACCCACCTTAAACCCATGCTATTTCTTTTTCAAGCACTCACTCATACACGTTCATTCCAGCAGGACCCTGAAACCTTAACCTTCTGCCTCCCCAGTTTCAGTTGCTTGTAACCTCCAGCAGTTGCAGCCTATTCTACTGTTACATCACCCATAATAACAGCCTGGGCTCAGTGCCTAGCCCAAATTTAGACTTAACAGGTGAAAGTGGAGGAGCCAGTCAAACAGAAAGCAGGCAGCGTGCACTGACAGCCAGTCAGAATGACTTCCTTCCTGCAGTGTGAACTGCTGCAGCTGCTTGACACTGATCCTGCTACGGAGTGACACTGATCAAGACATCTGATCAGGATCCATCTGGGTGACCCCCTGACCTTTCATGCAGCGCCAATATCAGGTTAGACTTCCTCCTTCACCCCAACATTGGGCCATTACAAGTTATCTTGAAAACAAATGACTGGATTTCAGTTACATTTGCTGTGAATATTCATGCTCGCCTGAGAATGAAACAATGTTTTGCCACACTGACCTGATATCTAGCAAAACTATCAGCTTAAAGTTTCACAAGACATTTCAAAATCTGTAAAAAGCTAAGGGGCAGATTGCCTTGAAATTGAGACACACACAATCATGCTCCCCAGTGGATGATCACTTTCCTTTTCTCATTTTCATTCTGCTATAGTGGTGAACCCCCATCATATAATTTTACATTCAATTATATATTTTTTGTTATGCATGTTCATGCTCCCAGGAGGAACTGTAGTGTTTTTAGTGACCCTCTGATCTTTCAGATACCAGCATGGCTCTAGGGGTGGAAATTGTCCATCTGTCGATCGGTCCACCACTTTGGTCCAAACTGAAATATCCCAACAGCTATTAGATGGATAGCCATGACATTTTTAGAGACATTCAAGGTCCCCAGAGGATGAATCGTAATGACTTTGGTGATCCCCTGACTTTCAGCTGGTCAGATTTTTTTACTTACCCAGTGAAGTATCTCAACATGTACTGGACGAATTTGCACAAAATTTGGTACAGATACTAATGGTTCCCTGAGGATGAATCCTAATGACTTTGGTGATCCCCTGACCTTTCCTGTAGCACCACCATGAGCTTGGCATTTGTCATTTTGAGTGAAATCTCTCAATGACTACAAACATTCATGTTCCTTGTCAACTTTGGTGATCCCCTGACCTTTAATCTCGTACAATCATCAGGTCTAAGACTTTTGGTTTGAGTGTCTATAGACTCTTAGTCTTTTTGAAACCCATTCATTGTAATTTCTGTGTCTACTTTTCCTCAAGATGTGTGAAGGTGTCGTGATTTACTGTCAAGCAGAAAGTGGCAGCAAAATGTCAAGGATGTGAGATGAATTACAAGTCCATCTCTGTCCCTGTCAAACCTTTTAAAACCTTCCATCCTCATCTGACAAACAGGACCGAAGCTTTGTAATGTATTTGAAGTATGTAATATACAGCAGGTATGCCTGAGGCAGAGGGCTGAAATCAAGGCAGGGGCACATGAAAATATGAAGATAATGAAAGTAAAAATGTGAAGAGAGCAGAGAGTCTGTTTCTAACATCTCTCCAAAGGCAGATTTCTGGTGCTCTTGAGCAAGGCACTTTACACCCAGGATGGAAGATAAACCTGTTCTCTAACAGTGTGTAGAAATATAGAGGAAAGGTTTTCTTTTGACAGCCACTTGGCAAGGGGCAGCAGGCAGAGTTTGTGCACCTCTGTCATATTTTGCAAGCCCTTAATCCCTTTTTATCTGATTTAGGGGTCTATGTATAGACTAGTGTTTCCCCCTTTTTCATTATGTATTCATTATGATTTATACTAACTTCCATCTTGCCCCCACTAACTCAGTATACTGTAAGAAGAGTGGGGTTCAGTCACACTTCTGGTTAGATCAAATCCTTATAGTTACTGTAATTATATCAGTCCAAGAGAATGAAATAATAGGGACATTTCACCTGCATACAGGAGAGACTACGATCTGAGACAATGAGACAGTAAGTTTATAAAAGAATAATGTCAAAGAACTAGACTACATTGCTTTTCTCACACAGCTATGAGAGGAGACCAGACTTTACCTGCTGACTAGATGGTGCAGCAGCTCCTCTAGTGCCCTCTGCAGGTCAAATCTGACACACAACACGAGGACCTTCCCACATATCACTTCACAGTGTTGTTGCTTTGTCAGGTGTTTTTACGATGAGAAGAGGAGAGGGTCAACCTGTTCATATATCAGTGGACTGAGAACTGGGTGTAGTTACTCCTCTGTTCTTCATCTGACAGACATCCAGATGTGCATAACAGGATGTCTTCAGGAAGGGTAGGCAAATAAACAGGATGTCATATGACCAACCACTGGCTACACTGTTCTAGTAGTAAATCAATGTTAAATCTGTTGTGTTCATATGTGACAGAGAAGCCATCAGTTTCTTCTTCAGGCCATAGCATTTTAAACATTAAACACTGATATGTCACTGCCAAATGCACTGTGACACCTTGGCATAATTAATGCCAGACTATGATGTTGAGATGAATGGGAGCACAAATGCTGTCGTAAATATGCTGTTGACAGGGTTCCCATCAAGTGCCATGCACACAACACACTATACTGTAGATGGCAGCTTTATTACATTTTGCCCAGAGAACCAGAAACCAACCAGTACTACATACTGGAATACTACCAGGCCTGGGTGTGTTTGTGCCAGTTAGTTTGTGGTAATTTGATGGAACACGACTTTACTTTAATCTGCAAGGGCCTCACGATTACATGATTATTCAGGACCCAGTTGATGTTGTAGCGCAGGCTGCTTTAGTATTAAACAAATTTGCAAGTAATTAAATTACCAAAAACAACAGAGACAGTAAAACCGGGGCTTTTGGAACAGTTGTGCCCAATTGATAATCTAGCCTTGAGTAAAAACTGCTTATGATCTCAGAAATTGTTTCATTACAGTAATTACACTGATGTAATTACACTGTGTTGAAATGAATTTACTAATGATTTACTGATGTCTCTTTTCTCACTTTTAGAGCTGCCAGTCTTTGATCTGCCTTTATAGTGAAGGTTTGGAGGTCTGGAGCAGCATTATCTCCCTGTCACACATGTTCTTTTGATAAAAGTGTTCATCTCACCTTCAGCTTATCTGTTCCATTTCTCTGCCCTGCATCATAATTTTCACACCAGGCCAGATGCTCTTTCTTTCTGCTTTTCACACATTTGCAAAACAAGAAGATACTCTATGCTTTTCCCCAGTGGTGAAACTACGGATTTGCAGCATTTTATAGATTAATTGTCAGATGATTCTTTACAACCTCATATATGGTCTATTTAAACATGGTGCTTTAGAGTGGAAAGATTTGAGAAAATAGAAATGACATCTTTTTTTAAAGAAAATCCACATATTGTGTCAGTTGTAACACCTGAACATTACCTGTTGCAGTTGAGAGTTTGTGAAGTAGAAGTAGGAAACTAGTTAGCAAGCAAACAAGCAAATGTCTAAAGTAAGCTAGTCAAAAGTATTGACTCAAATGTGAAAAAGCCTAAAGTAATGGATAATTGTTTGAAATAGTTATCTAAAGCAATAGATAAATGGTAGCTAGATAATTTGGTAAATGTAATGGGTAATGATTGAAATTGTTAGCTGAAAGTAATGAATAATTGGCTGAAATAGAATGCTACAAGCAATGGATAAATGACTGCAATAGTTAGCTGTTAAAAGTAATAACTGATTGAAACATCCCTCCTCTGGTACTACAAGGCAAACTAGACCAAACTGACGGTTCAATTGTATGAAATTAAATCGTAACATTTTCCACTTTTATAGAATTCATAGTGTTACATAACGCTGAGTTTAAAATCACTTCAAATATTTGGCATTGGGAACATGATGGGTGGTGTCGATGAAGGTTCTTGAGTTCATCACCTGGTTACAGGTTACATCAGACGAATAACTGGTTGGGAACCAGTTCTTTAGAGAACCTGGTGCAAGACGTCTGTGCAACACAAAGCTCTTTCGTGAGCCTTTTGTACCAGGGATCTTATCTATAGTGAAAAGGATTTTGCTCAGGCAGGTTATGCTGTAGAACTTGTTCTCAGTCAGTGATGTAATAAGCTGTCACACTAACAGACCCTCATGAGCCTTTGGGGGATTTGTTGACTGTCTGGTTACGATGGCACCTTATGGTTTCTCCTCCACTGAGCAGCCTGTTGTTACATGAAACCTCAAGAGGGCAGCAAGTTCCAGCTAATCTGAAATACATCACTCACCCTAAAATTATTTCCATATTTCCACATGAGATGGTGGTGGATGTGCTGTGAGGGAACATAACAAAGGTACAGCTTGACTTTCCATTATATTTGAAGACCGTGTTCTCCAGAGCAGAGGGTGGGTTCTGGTTGTAGAGTCAGTTGCGTCGTCTTCTACATCTGCAGCCTAATCGGCGTCCTCTAGCTTCCTCTGCCTTCCTGTGGAAACTGGAAACTGCCGCGGTGTTCTGTTGTCGGAGCAAGATTACTGCTCGCAGAGAGCGACCCAGGGAACAAACGTCAATGAAATATTATGAACTTCCTCTTCTGCTGCCGAGACAGCAGTTATAAATAGCCGGGGTTTATTTTCAGGCAACACTTGTGAGATTTACTCAGCCCTGGTCTGATCTGGTCTGGGCTGAGCCTCTGTGTGGGATCTGGTTACAGGACTGCACCACAAATATACAGCAGGATGAACCTGTGAACTACAACTTGAGCTTTCCTGCCCCACGCCCTTCAAACATGAATTTAAGTGTGGGTTTCAGTGCATCTGTGCATGCATGATGAGCACACAGTTATGCTCCCACAATCCATCTCTCTCTCTAGCAAACAGGATTGTTTTCAGGGTGTGTGGATCAGACCAGTATACAGGCTTATTAAAAATCTGATACTGTATCTGTGAATCACTGCAATGGATGCAGTGCAGTTACTTGTGACAGTGGTTCTGGCTCCCGACCTTTTTAGTCCGACGTTCCCCCACTGCCCAGCGTCAGATGAACTGAAGCACCCCTTCATCTGCACCACCTGACTTGTTCCAAATGAGTTCATTTGAATTGATTTTCAACTGGATTTTATTTAACAATATTTATTATGTAAAAGTGGTTACTTCACTGCTCGCTTGCTAACTAGTTTCCGCACTCTAAATCGCCACAGGTAATGCAGGTGTTACAACTGACTCAAAATATGGATATCTAATTTTTCAAATTAACCCCTGGCTACTGCAGCATTACCCCTTAGGGTACAAGTAGCACCTTGTTCAGGCCATACACCTGAATTGAGATGATGAAACCAGATTTAAATGTGCATGATTTTATATTAAACCTTGCTTATTTAAACTAAATAAATATATATATATATATCAAACAACCTAAAAGTGACAAAAATACCCCTAAATACTGTGATATTTAATGAAAATAATAAAAGATTAAACAGCTGCTTAATTAATGGTGAGAAGTTTGGAGTTTAAACATTTTGAGGAGTATAAGATAAACCACATTATTTCATTTCATTTTAGTTCATTCTAGTAGTTGAACCCACCCACAGTACACAGGATGATTATAATCAACGTAATGATAATGATTATTGTGGAATTAAAATGGTCTAATTATTGTTACTAGATTATTGTTTTTATCACAGCTGTTGGTAGAGTCAGATAATTCTGTATGGGCCTTGAAAATCCCACATCAGTGTGTGTGTGTGTGTGTGTGTGTGTGTGTGTGTGTGTGTGTGTGTGTGTGTGTTGACACTGTCAGGTTGTTTCCAGGGTCTCTGGCAGGAGCTGCCTCTGTCATCTCATCGTGACTCATCTTCAGCCTGTTGAAGCAAAGGAAGCACACACACATATACTCGCAAAGTAAATAGAAGCTCGCAACTATGAGGGAAAATGTGGCATTTGACCTGCCTTCCCGACTGTAACCCCTCAGATATTTCTCAGGCAGTAGAAAGGAAAGGAGGTGTAATCTCCAGTCTTAGTATAATAACAAATGTGATGATCTAGGCAGGAAAGTAGGAAAACAAGTGCTTTTACAACCACTCTGTGACATGAATTTAGAGTAGAGGAACGTTCTCTTTCCAGTGCCTAACTTGATCAGCGTTCAAATTCCTCATCATTAAGTTTGTTTTTTGGCATCAGGTAGATGGTATTCATCTCTGTATCAAGAAGCTATAAAACAAACCAAGTACATAAGCGTGAATGTCTGTAGCTTTAAATATCAATATACAGCTAAAGAAACTACTAGAATGTGTGTGTTCAGTTACGGTTGTGTTCGCTAACTCTCAGAAAGAAACTTCTGTAGGATCCTGTTCACTACAAATGATCTGTGTTTGTGGCCACTTCAACAGTAAGCAACAATAATGTGTTTATCTTGGAAGTCAATCACTTCTAAACTATGTGTTCTTATTTTAGAATAGAACTGGGCAGAGCCGTGTCTGCTGCAAGGCTGACGAGTGTGTGTATGCCTGCGCGTATGTGTGTGTGTGTGTGTGCGTGTGTCAAGGCCACAGGTTTCCTGTTGATGCCAGGCTGATAGGAATGCCTCCAGCTGGGGTCAGAGGTCAAAGGATGTGTGTCACTGTCACTTCCCCTCCCTCACCAGCAGCCTGCGATGCCCCTCCAATAAATACTGCTGCTCATTTAATATTTATTTTAACCTAGATATGTTTCAAGTGAAAATCATTTTATTAAGTATGATCTGCCCAAGAAAGCAGCATTGAGACAAATATGAAACATAGTTACAACATACTGTAAAGTCTGAATATTGGTAAAAATCACATCTCTAGTTCAGTAGGTGAACGCGGTCAAATCCTGTTTAAATCTTGACTAGTGTAAGCAAAGAAAGTTCATCATTAAGGCTTTGCAGCTACAAATCTCCCAGCACCCACATCTGGCATCATCAGGAAGAAACTGGACTGGAAGAACTGGCTTTACCATTAAATTTATTATAGTAAAATGTTGGGAATTCAAAGTAAATAGTCTGATAAGCCAGACTGGATTCCTTTTCTTTGTTTAAGATTGTTTTTGGTGAATTTATTTTTATTTGACAGAGACAGAGAGAAAACGTGGGGGAAGAGAGATGGGTGGGTATGATATGCAACAAACGTCTCCAGCCAGAATAGAACCAGGGACATTGCAGTGTCACAGGGACACCCCTAGACTGAATTTTTTCAATGGAGCTTACTGTGACACAGTAAACTAGAAAACACAGTGAACTAGTGGATATTTACAGCAGCATTAAGATGCTCATATGTTAGCTAGTGTGCATATCAGATGCATTTACGCCTAGTAGTCAGATATTTAGCTGAGGTTGTGTCACTAAACACAAAATAGATCAGACGTGTCATTGGAAAAATGGTGCTTTCATAGTCAGCTTTGCAGCCCAGTTTTATGTTGACCAACCAGGTGATTTATGGGGCCTAGCCAGAGGCAAACGTGGGGCCTCCTCCCAAACCTCACCTGGGTTGATATCACTGCAGAATGTATGCTGACAACAGCTTGTTTGCTCTTCAATGCTCTTACCAGTACTGGAAAACTAAAAACATGATAACTGAAAGCACCACACACAAACATGCGCATTCTTACCACTCTCTATAGCAGTGGTTTTCAACTTAAAACATCAAATCAAAGATTTAAGCTCCCTTAAAAAGGCACATTGCATAGTGTGTACAAGTAACTGGCTGAGTCCCACAGTGCTGACAGTGAGCAAACAGGAATGCAAGGAGGGGTCTGGAGTCATCAGACGGGTCAGGAAGATCATCCAAATGAAGTATGTTTATCCACCAGCGTGAAGCTGTTTATAGTTTTCTTTCACAAAGACAAAAATGTACGGCCGCAGTGTCACATTTTACCCCTTCACCCTGGAAACCTGTGTGTGTGTGTGTGTGTGTGCGCTGAGTGACAAGGCTCTGGTTGATCTAGTCCTTGGGGACAGGAAGCGCACTGCTACGAGAGCACAAGTCCCTTATTTGTTTTTAGAAAGTGTGTGCACACGCGTGCCTCTTGCTTATATATCCAAGGGAAGCTCAAGTGGGTTCTGTCATGCACACACACACACACTAACACACACATACGTCACACACACACACTCAATCTACTGGGCGGGTACTGGGAATGTCTGAGGCAGGATGCATGGGTCTAGGAGGAAACCCTGTTGTGTATGTGTGTGTGCCATGTTAAAAAAACAACAAGATGAAGCCCTTTATTAGTACTCTAAATCAATTCACCAGCTCAGACTTTACATACAGCATGGTATAATATTTTCATTCAAGACATAAATGTGTTTACCACTCCCTATGAGCACACACGTTTTTATCTTCCCATGCACACACACACACACACACACACACACACACACACACACACACACACACATACTCCAGTAAGACAAAAGACACATATCCTCTGCATGTGACATCCATCTCAGGCCCGGCTGAGCTCCATATCCTCCCCATGATCCCTCAACTAGAGAGTAGAGAGGCAACATCCTCTGGCTGCAGCGAGGGGAAGCTGGCCTCACTGAGACTCTCCGCTCTGCCACAGGTAACACCTCAACTCCAAATCTCCACACCAATGCTCGAAATCTCCAATCACTGCTTTCCACTTTGGATCTTTGTGTCAGGAAGTAAAAATTGTCCGTCAGGTAGGAGCTACCGCTTGAAAGATAAGGCGTCTGTGATCTACTTGCATGTATTTCTGGTGAGCGTAAAGGTCTGACAATAAGGTTTTTGCTTTTCAGGCATCTCTTGAGATAGTCTTCCAGGCACATTCTCTTTTTGTCTGACCTAAGGATTTGCCAAAGGACCTGAGGGGAGAGGTGCAAGAGTGACACTCCTGTTGAAGTGTGAGAGGAACAGGTCGCACCAAGACGGAGACTGAATCACTTTAAGAAAAGAGACGGGGGGAAAAAACGAGAAAAGAACATGATGATGGAACTGAGGATCCAGCTGATCCCGACAGGGGAAATCATCTTTCCTCCGGGGAAGAACGGGGAAAACTACTGCCACAACTGCAAGGTCAGATCTGGAGTCAGATTTTTCCACTCATCCTTCATTCCGATGGATTTTATGCAGCTCAGTGAGTAGAAACTAATGCTGACACAGCTGAGGTTATAGGGTTCATCTCCCACAGGGATGAGGTTGGGAAACATTTACACATTTTAAGGACTGTAGATTGCTTCAGAGTATACTATCTGTCATGCATTGATAAATCAGAAGAGCTGCGATTAGTAAACAAGTTTAAATCCCCTCTGAGCAGTGCTCTCAGAATTATAATAAACAGCACTCATTATACATGTAAACAGGGGCTGCCTCTGTAGACTTAATACAGAATGGGATATAAACACTTTATTGACATGAATTGGATGAGATTTATGCAAAGTCACAATCCATGCAACAGCTAGATTTGTTACAGACATCAGTACTAACCACGAATCCTGCTGACAAGTGTGAAATAGAGCACATAAGTACATAAAAAATCAATTCCACATTAAAGGTGTCTACCCTGGAACAATCTTTGGTTATGCACAATGCATCTCAGGGTCTAAATAGTTGTTTGGTGGTGTGTTTCCTTATTCCCACTGATAACTGCACAAACACACACGTCACAGCAAGTGCAACTGTAACTGAGTTTTCTTGCAGAACATTTTTTTTAAATCAGCTGTGAAAGTCAGGTTTACTGTTCCACAGGATGAATTATAGAGATGACATTTTAGGTCAATATTCATATTGGAGAAATCCATTATAGAAGAAGCAGAGATACTGATTTCTGAACTGACTGTAGCCTCAACAGACCAGAATCCAATGCAGCCACACAGGCTGTTGCATTTTAAAGCTGCTATAATCAATATTTTTATCATTTTATTATTTTATCAACAATGGATCAAATAATTTAAAAAAAAATCTCTCTGATGTGAGTCCCCAAACTTAATGGCAGCGCAATACTAAATTGCTGGAGTACCCCTTCAAAGTTGGCATTACACTAATTTTGAATCCTGGAAATCTTGACTTTTGCCTGTAGCATCTGCAATTTTGCCCAAAGTGATGTTTCCATGCAGGAATTACAAGAGACATCCATTGCTCTACTCTATCTCACATTTTGACATGTGTTACATATTTGATGTTCTTGTCTTATGTAGGAGTGTAGTAATAAAGACAGCTGATGTCTAATATCTATATCTATAGTATCTAAGGAATGAAGGGAGTGGGCTTTTTAAAATCAATCCTCCCATGGTATAAGGTACCATTTGGTACAGTAAAGCGTGGGCTGACACAGGATTAGGATGTATAGTAAGAGGAATGAGGTGCAGTTAATGCAGCCTGCTGCCTGTGTGCTATCAGTGATGACTGGGGGCAGTGGAATGTACTGTAGCCTGGACGGGAGGAAACGACAAAGACATTCCATTTTCTACCCTTCTGACTTAATTTTCTGCCCTTCCCACATTCCTCCAAGGTCAAATCACCCTGCATCTCTGGATGTGTGTGAAAGGTGTGTGTGTGTGTCAGGGTCATCAATTGTTTATTAAACTATGACCAAGACCCTGTAACCTATGCATGTCATTTGGCATCAAATCTTTGTAACTGTCTTATATTGACTAGATTTCCTGGGACAACAACTGATGTAATCACATAGGGTTCATTTAGCCAATTTAGTTTCCATATACATGGATGCCAAACTTAGTTGGATCTTCTCCCTGCCATTATATAATAACAGAAATTTCAATAACAGTCTGAAGTCAGGTGAAGTTCTGGTAAGTTAAACAAAGAAAATATTATGGCTCTGAAACAAATGAAAAGATTAAGAGTCTGTTTTGTTTGTAACTTCTAAGTTTTGGCAGAGTCTCCTGGTTTTGGTTCCAAAGAAGTGGAGTGGGGAGGGTGAAGGGTCGGGGCGGTGGAGGTGGGGGTTCAGTGTCACGACCAGCCTTTCCGTCCAGTACAGTCTGTCTGTCTAACATTGCCTTGTCAACAGGATACAACCAGTGTGTCTGTGTGTGTGTGTGTGTGTGTGGATGCCACTGGTTGTGGGTTGTTCGAGGATGAATCGATCACTCCCCCCTCTGGCAGTGCAGCCATATTACAGTCCATCTCTGGCATTGGCAGCAAGCTGACCAGCTGGTTGAGGTCACCTTCACATGGACATGGCGCACGTTGTATAACTCTGCAATAATATCTGAAATGACAGAGAGGCTGTTGTGGTGTATTTCCTTTCTTTCTTGACATCCCATATACAGTACATTGAACTCCCAAACTTATGTTATGTGAGGGACCCCAAACAGATGCACACTACCAGGGTGTGGGTACTACTGAGGACAGATGAGGTCATGACCTCAGTGTTTTTAGCTTAAAGTTTAACAAAAAGTTTACATCCTACAATTTAAAACGCACACATGGTGGGTATGTTGTAGGCTAATTTTGGTATTTTTAGACTCTTTTAGACTATTTTTAAAAGTGACTTCTTTTGACCAACAAAAAAAATTAATAGATAATTCTGTAGACCTTCATGTTAGGACATACAATTTACAGAAAACATAATTTAACTGAACATACAAACTATGAAAACTTCACATAATTTTAAAAAATGTGGGATTAGGGACCTTGAATTCATGACCCCACTATTTCTAAAATTTTAACTACGGCCCTGCATACTGCAGTAGATCCCAGAGGTTCAGCTAGTTGAGTGCTGCTATGATAACCCTTTCTCATAGCCTCTCTCAAGCTCTGTGATTGTGAATTCTAGGGAGTGAAATAATGGTGAAAGTGAAACTGTTTCTTAGGTTGGGACTTGGGACACCTTACAAAATCCTCCAAGGGGTCTAGACTCCATTACTCCTTTAGAGCAAGAACACAGAAGTGTTAATTCATTAATGATGAACACTTTTCAGATCAAAACAGCTATCTGTCGCCTCACACCCAGATTACTTAGAACTGGCATGAAGGAGAAACCGGACTTCCTCCTGCTCTAAGGAGGAGCTCACAGTCTGCAGTGTCAGTGTGAAGGTGCAGTGGCAGCTTTAGTGACAGTAGAGGGTACGAGAACTCTTTGAAACTGATAGCACTAGTTATGAGAGCAGTTTGATGCAAGCCTGGCATTTTATGTCATTGTGGTGTAATTTGCAGCTGGATTACTCTGGATGCAGCCTGCACTGAAGGGAAAGTAGCGGCAGCGCCAAACTCCGTTCAAATATCGGGTTATTTTAACGATGTTTTACATTTGAGCCTATCGGCCCCTCACTGTTTATCATTTAGAGGTAGCAGTCAGTTGTAAAAGTCGAAGGTTTGTTTTTAAAAAAATAAAGTGCTGATGGATGCCGATTTCTTTCCTCTGGATTTTACTGATTTGTTCAGGGCTTTATCTTGTGCTCAGTCAGGTGTGTCAGTTTGCGGATTAGTTTAAAAAATAAATGTCTACATTTTCGAATACAGTTCGGCTTTGATATGAAGGTGGTTATTATTCTCTCCCGCTCATGAAAGGTATCTGTATATTGTTCCACATTAGCCCAGCACGAAAGAGGTTTTGTCGGGGAACCCGGCACGCTTCTATGTATCTAACCACGAGACATTATTTTTACAGGACTACCCAAAGTGTGTGAAGGAAGCACAGATCTGAAGATGCTTTTTTTTGTCCACTAGACAAGAATATAACAAGGCTGCCTAGTTGTTTTGCCGTGAAGTGTTTGTAGAGAAAACAATGACGACATGGTGCATAACATGTCTAAAATAAACAATGTCACTCATTCAGGAGCTATGGGATGGGTTCTTAGTGAACTTCCTGGTATTACAGGGCTGTTCTGCCCTTCAGTGAAAGAAAAGGAAGGGGGAAATTGCCACACCACTCCCATAGGGGCTTTAGGGGAACTGAGTCCCAACAAAACCTCAAACTGTCCGTTTTGACATATTAACACTATTATTATGTATCATTTCACCACTGAGATATTAGTATGACTATGTCTGGTAAGACTATACCGCTGAACCACTAGAGAAGGTGAAGTCATCTGCTGAGGCTGCTGTCTGGGAGAAGCCACAGTTGTTGCAGAGCCCGTAGCGGGAGCACTGGTCTGGTCTGGTCTGGGAGTGGTGGGAGGGTCAGGAGACACCGGCAGGACTCGCACAGAGTAGGCTGTACGTTACCTACTGGGCTGACACACTCGCAGCGGAGGGGCTGAACCAGATATCTCCACCAGTCTATCTGGACGATAAGAACTCAGTCAAAGAAGAGAGACTACTACACCGTTTTGGTGACCTCGGCTGTTTTAAGGTATGTTTTATGTTAACGTCAGTACAAACACCGAGCTACTGTCTGCTTCCGTGCCTTTTCTTTTTTTTTTTTTAGCGTTACTGTAACATTAACGTTAACGATACTGCTGTAACGGTTAACTTTCGTTTACGCTAGTGTTAACTTACTTGGGAAGGCAAGGTTTAGTTGTATTAGATACAGTTGTGACATTTGGAAAGTTTCTGCACAGTAAATTGTGACATTGCAGCATGCTTGAGTGAGTGGGCGAAAAGCCTTGATGCGTGCCATATGGAGAAAACGCCATGCCAAATGCCGTTCAAAAATGTGGCAATTTAATGCTGTAAAGCCTGTTGGCAACCCATTTACTCGGTAAAACACACGTGAAGGCCTGTAACAAATCAGTGAGAGCCACTGTTCAGTTCTGCATATGTTCAGCATGTCAATTTTGTATTACATTGACGATATTTATAGCTAAGCATTTACACTCGACCTGTCTACCGCTACTCCATAGTTTCCCACTAACGTTACTAGAATACTAAAATTGTGGTGCGATAGTGGTTATTGTGAACTAACCTAGCAGTGCAGAAGTTGAAAACTTTATTCAAATACGGTGTTATGTGTGTTGGGTTTGCGCCCGTTTAAATAATTAAGGCTAGCTATGATTTCTGAATAGCTATGTGTCCGGTTAGACTGTCGTTGGCCAGTAGCGTTAAGCAAAGAGAGTTAAATCAAAATTTGGGTATATTTTTGAATGAAGTTTGGTTTAACGTCTTTCCGTGCTCACACAGACGCATGGCATAAGGACTTGTAGCGCCGGTGAACTGGCTAACTGACATTCATTGAAGGCAGTGTTGTGAGCTTTTAGCCACGTACTGATTTGGCGTGTAGCCTACAACCTCAAATCCTTCAGGTTGGGGTTGCCTTTTTGTAGACGCCAGACAGACACAGATTAAGATGGTTAACTAAACAGCTAACCTCACTCACAGCCTATCACACCTGTGAGTACAAAGCTGCTGTAAAGTTACTAGATGTATCCCTGTCAGGAGAGAGTGGAGCATGTGTTGTTTCTAAGTGCAACATAAGCTATAATCATAGCAATCAATGTTGTTGTGGAAACCATCTGCATCAACCACTAACATGTTTGCTGTTTCCCCTAAAACACCAAATGCACATTCAGCATTTCTTAGTTTGATAGAACTCTCTATGTTATGTATTTTGTTCCTATGAATAGTTTTCAGCTGTCTGACAGTGGCTGAGAAGGTGTCTCTATGAGGAGGGCTTTGTCAACATGTCTGTCCAGCTGTTAATGTGTGTGTGGTTTGTACACAAGGGAAGCACCTGGCATACAGTGCAACCTGTTCATGCCCAAACACAAGAACATATGGTATTAACAGACAAGAAATCGTATCTAATGATTGAAACCATCCTTGTGGGATGCTGTAAATGAAACTACTGACATGAAAATATAATATGAATATACAGATATGCAAATGGAGGATTGGTAATTGAAATTCTTTTGTCATCCTGGTTTTCTCATCACTGTTTACACTGGCCTTCAGCTGTTCTCATCGGAGAAAGTGCCCCTTTTGGTCTTGTAATCTGCTGATCCTGAGGGAGATTACCCACCCAGCAGGGAAGAAAAGGCAAATTAGCCTTGTACAGTGCATTAGGAAGATGCACATGGAGATTGAAAACCAGAACAGAAAAGTGTGAAGAAATGAGCCAGCATGGGCGGCATATTCCTCAGGGTCAGGGGTCAAGCTGCCTAGAGCAGCTGACCTGTTGCTTCAAGGTCACCTGGAGGGCAAGACCTCCCAGCATTCATTGGCTGCCTGCAGCTGCCACTCAGGTGACTGTCACTGTGCTGTAAGTTTGATGTAAGCTCCTTTAAATGACAGCTTGTTATTGGAAATGATTGGCTTTGACGCAGGACTGCAGAGTAGCAAAGACAGCCATGTTGCAGCATTGGCCTGCACCTATACCATTCCCCTATAATGTATAGGTCTAATTGAAGAACATCGGTGGCTCTTAGGAGAAAATGCACAGTGTAGAATATTTAGCATGCAGTCTGCACCATTATCCAACTTGGCACAAAGCACACATCAATGTGCTGTTGTCAATACATTTTTCCAAAGCAGTTCCCCCTGTTGTATATACTCCCTGGTGAGATTTATTTAGCTGCAGTTTCCATTGAACTGATGTGGCGCAGATGCACAGGCAGATTTTTCCCTCAGTGCTTTGCTTTAAGCTCTTTTTAATCTTGATGGGCTGGGTGTTGGTGATATTTCTGGTTTGTGGCTGTGACAGAGTTGTGGTGAGAGTGGTGTGGGGTAGTGTGGGGTTAGAATGAGCTTTTACCCCAAATGTCAGCCTGCTTCTGCATGGTTAGGCATTTTCCTTTTGGCTCTGTATACTTATGTAAGCAAAGATGCATGGCTTGTGAAATAGGTTTGTATGTATTTTACATGACTAAGATAATGTTAGAATGATCAAGCACAAAGGCTAAGGGGTGTATTTTGCCCACATTTTCATTTTATTCGAGAAGTTTTTAAGGTTTCAGTTGGTTCAGTCGAGAGACAGTTGGTTTATTGGTCCTGGCTTGCTCTTTGACTAATTATCTGATCAAATAATTCAATTCAATTCAATTCAGTTTTATTTATATAGCGCCATATCATAACAAAGTTATCTCAGGGCACTTTTTCGAATAGAGCAGGTCTAGACCGACTCTTTATATTTACAGAGACCCAACAGTTCCCACCATGAGCAAGCACTATGCGACAGTGGCAAGGAAAAACTCCCTTTTAACAGATAGAAACCTTGAGCAGAACCAGGCTCAAGGTGGGCGGTCATCTGCCTCAACCGGGTGGGTTGAAGGGGGAGGGG